>JAXGGA010000775.1:0-190163 GCA_038373865.1 Uloborus plumipes
AAGTTAACTTTTTTGCTCAACTGTCAAAATCATTGCATTGTTGTTCAAATCAATTTTAAATGCGACATTTCAAGCCAAGGCTTAGCTCGGTAAACCTTAATTGTAACTTTTATTGTTTCAAAATACTATGGTAGTTTTGCGATAACGTTAGTATTTAGTTTAGTAGTAGCCTTGGGTATTCGATTGTAATATAGGGTATCACTTTTGTAGTAGTTGTAAAAGTGAACGTGTCTTTGATCTCTTTGAAAAGTTGTCAGAACGACGGCAGTAGATGGCGATGTTGTGCAAATGAAGCCAATAAAAATTGTCGTATTAAATTTTAAGTTTAGAGTTGTTTTTTTTTTTTTTTTTTTTTTTTTTTTTTTTTTTTTTTTTTTTTTTTTGCGGAATTCCGCACGGGTCACCTAGTGTATCTTTATTTTTTCAAAATGAAGTTAAATTTCGAGGTGATTGCTTAAGAATTAAATTATTAATTTGTTTTTAAAAAAGTGAATGTGTTTAGCATGACCCTTAATGTATTTAAAATGATAATTTGCTACTTTTAAGAATGTATATTGTATATCTTAATTTTTTGGAACTAAAGTAAAATTTCAAGTTGATTATTTAAGTATAGATTTACTCATTTGTTTTTTAAAAAGTGAACACCTTTAGCATAACTCTTAAAAATATATTTAAGCTGCTGATTTGAATCTTCAGAAAATGTGTACCTTTGTTTTGTGGAGTTATATAAAATTTTTAATTGATTATTTAAGTATAAGTTTATTATTATTTTTTTTTAACACACTGGTCCTGTTTTAATATTTTCTAAATTCGTAAAATTCTAATAAAATATGTATTAATTTGAAGAAAAAAAAACGTTTATCTGAGCTTAGTTTTTTTCTCTTTTTCCTTTCTTTTTTCGTAAATCAATTATCGTGTATATAATATTGGTGAAATATTTAATAACTGTATCATTTACATAGAAACTTGTTGAAATGATATTGAAACAGAAAAGCTTAAACTAAGAATAATTAAAAGTTTAAACTTTGAGTACATGCAGAAATATTTAATTCTATCCTTTAAAGTTTTGTTTCTTTTGATAAAATACATAATTTAGAAAGAAATCACAATATGCTTGAGTTTCATTTCCTATGTAGCACTACTCCTGTACAATACAATAGAGGCTTTAAAAATTAATTTGAATGTATTTAACATGTTCTTAAAGAAATGATGCGAGAAACAACTTGGTTTTTTTGTTTTGAAGCTACTTTACATACAAATATGCAAACATGCAATGTAATTGTAATTCCGGGTATCCGGCCGGATATCCGGTATCCGGCTTGTGCCGAGCCATCGGATATCCTATATCCGGCTATCACTATTCGGTCTATCCCTACTTTTCATGGCTCTGCTTCAGCTTTATTGAGAGTTTTGTTCAGAGGTTCCAAAACTTTTTTATGCGGTGGATTTTTTGCCGATTTTTTCTATTCTTCGTAGACCCTAGGACTAGTTTCAACATCAGTACAGAAAACAATATACTCCAAAATCAAATGAAAAACTAACTTAAATAGAACATTCTTTAGACTACAAAAGAATAAAATCTCAAGACATATTTTGGTGAAGCACATTCCTCTTATGTATACATTATACAAACAAGTATTATGTTTGTTGTACTAAAGCACTTAAAAAGTGCTTGAATGTTAATAATAATTTGCTTAAAGCTTGCTGCTACTCCTCATTTTTTTTTTCTTTATAGCCATATGGAGCCTTTACGGACCCCGAGCGAACTCGTTGGATTCTACACGGACGGTTTGGGCCAGTCCTGGACTACATGTAATCAGAAGACAAATCAAACATTTTCTTGTCGTATGCTTTTTAGAACTGAGCAGAAGGAAAGAACTGTTGATTCACTAAAAAAAACTTTTGAAAACTACTTTTTAAAAACATTTACGAAATTAAGTGCTACGATTTCACTACTTCACTGTTCACTCACTAGTTGTGTTTAAGTCTATAGGTCGGACTACCTCAACTTTTATTTTTGAAGCTTCTATCTTCGTGTTTAAAACCTGAGTCTAGATCTAGTTAACAACTCAATGAACAGTTCATTTTCCCGAACTAAAACCATAATAAATAAGTGAGATGGATGTTATGATACCTTCACCCCGTTAAAATTACTTGTTGCCCCCCCCCCCTCCCTTTTCTTAGTAATTGTATTGTGTTGCTCAAAAGAACCGATGGAGTTAGGGTTTTTTTTTTTAAAGACAGGAAATGATTAACTTACCCATGTAAAATCTACCAGATCGTTATCCAGAAGAGTTGTATGAAATTAATTGTTTGAGACAAAGAAAATGTTGTTTTCGTATTTTTCCATAATGAGGTTTTAGATCAGTTACCTAATAATTTATCTTTTTCTCCTTACTGTTTCGTATTGTAAAATTGAATCTTCGAAATGGGACGTTATGTAATATTTCCCAGCATTTTAACGATGCTATGAGACTGTTAAGTAGAACACAATGTAAACCTGGATTTCATATTTTACACTTCCAGATTTCTTTGAAAGAGTTCATGAAATATTTTTAATAAAATTGAGTACAATATAACAAAATTCAACTTTATAAAAACGCTAATAGCAAAATGATTCTTTTTTTATAATGTAAGCAATCATTTTTATAAATACAATAAAAAATTAACAAAATAAAAGATTTAACAGTTGTAAGCTCAGTCGATTTTCCTTTTCAGCCTACTTCACCGTGAAAATGAAAAATTCTCTCATTTCCATTCTATTTAAGATACTTTTCATCATCTGGTCGATTTTCTGTATTTATGACTGACTATATAAAATCAAATTATAGCTGCTTCTATTTACATTTCTAAGTATCAAACTTGGGTATTTTAAAGTAGGACACCCCCCTTGAGATCTCTCTTGCTACGCAACTGTGAGCTAAGTCCAAACACAAGTTATACTCTGCCTACAGTAATTGTAATATTTAAAGAGAAATCGATGCGAAATTGAGAGTTGTATTTATTATCAATATTAGGATTACAAGGGAATATTTTTACGAACTTGAACCAGTTATGCTATCCATGGACGACGGTGGTTTTTGCTCCATTGCTAATTCAATACCAAGCGAAACATGTTCAAAGTTATATTAACGAGCAACCAAATAGACAAAAATTGCAGATATACAAACGGCAAAGTAGACAAACAAAGGGCAAAAACATTTGCTAATACTTTAGCTGAAACGCATTTGTTTGCTTTCGCAAAGATTCGCTTCATTAGGCAGCAATTCATCAAAAAATTTCAGCTTTCATTTTTCCATCAATCTAAGGATGCCAATGCTGTTTTCTTCTCGGGAATCATTGTTCTATGATGTTTGCATTTTACCATTCGACATTACGCCGTTAAAGACATGCGAATCACTTTCGATGCCCAAATAATCTTTATTCTTAATGGCAAGCGGTCATTTAAAGTACAGTAACCGCCACTGACAAAATCACTGGATTATAAAATCAGCAGCTTTTTAAAATCAAATCTGCAGAAGCCGAATCCTTACAATATCAAAACAATTTAAAACTTTCATTTAATAAAATTAGTATAGCAGTTTTATAAAATCAAGTTTTTGGAAAGCGTGCGTTAATAATTTGAAAACGACAGTTATGATTAGTTGAAAATTGACACAGACATAATAAATTTCAAAGTTATACAGCACCAAGAAGTGGAAGAGTCTCGGAGAAGAAATGCATGCCAAATATTTGCACTCTTCAATGTATATACGATTTCCGTTAATCAAATCTCCCCAAAAACAAGTGTTGTAAAAAAATCCCCCGCCAAGAAACCTTAAATACTCAGCCTTAAAAAGTTATGATATCGAGTTTTCCCGCCAAGTTTGTGCCAAACTACAACTAACCTGTATGTATAGTTCTTTTAAATTGTTTTCAGTCCTGCCAGGCGGGAAGCTTTGTCTTGTGAGGTGGTTGCTTAATGAGTAAAAACTTCCCGTCTGGCAGGACTGAAAACAATTTAAAAGAACTATACATACAGGTTAGTTGTAGTTTGGCACAAACTTGGCGGGAAAACTCGATATCATAACTTTTTAAGGCTGAGTATTTAAGGTTTCTTGGCGGGGGATTTTTTTACAACACTGTTGTTTTTGGGGAGATATCACATGTTTTTGCATTAATATTATTTCTTTGCCTGTTTTTTTTTTCTCTTCAAAATTTACTTTGCATGTTTTTTTCCCTTCAACATTTTTCTTGGCGGTCCGACATCTGTGGTTTTCTTGGCGGTATGCATTTGGTGCAAAAGTTCAAGGATCTTCTTCAGTCTAGGATAAATTTGAAATCAATCACAATGTACCACCCGAACCGACGCAAAACAAAGCTAGTTGCTAACAATACTACGATTAAATTAAAAGTTAAAAAAAAAAAAAAAAACCCAACCCTTACTGCCGATCTCATATTAAAATGAACTAAATTGAAGATCCCTTTTAAAAGCCTTATGCAATAAAATCAATTACAAATATTTTATTTGTTAACAAATAGAAACTGGCAACAGATGAAATTATAAATCATTGAGTTTTCTTTCCTCGTTGCCCAACAATGAAAACATAAATGCTCAGATGTTGAACAGAGCTAGTAGATAGAAATCGGACCAATTTTAAGCATTAATAACTCCGGGGTGCGATGACCCCGGGGGGTAAATTTTGGGAAAATGTCCTCAATGTCTCATCGAGAATATTCATACCAAAAATCAACACTAAAGATCCCCGGGGAGAAAAGATACGGAAAATAAAAACGAGGGGGGAGGGGTGGGGGGTCGAAAACCCCCCTATGCCGAGCTTTGGGACAAAATAAATGTGGGTGCAAAAGCAGAACTCAATCCGATTTACCGTTTGGTCTGGAGCCCTGTCAAACAATTTTTAAAAAGTGCAAAAAATAGCGATTTTATAACATATATCACCCCTCCCCCTGAAGGTCCTGGATGTTTTGCTTTAGTATGTGCCGTCAGGGGCCGCTGGAGATTGAGTATACCAAAAATGAACTCTAAGGATCTTTATGGGGCTGAGATACAGTGGGGTGAAAACCCCGATTTGGTTACTCGCGTAAACAGTTCTTAGTCGCTCTTTTACATTTTTATTGGCGACGGAAATTTCTTGGCGGCTTGTATTTGGTTTTCTTGGCGGGGCGGGACGCTCCCGCGTCCCGTGATCTTAGTCGCTCTTTTACATTTTTATTGGCGACGGAAATTTCTTGGCGGCTTGTATTTGGTTTTCTTGGCGGGGCGGGACGCTCCCGCGTCCCGTGATATTTATATGCGAATAAAAATGTAAATTTTATTTAGTTTACTGTGTATTGAAACTTTAATTTTTCAGATAATTGATCTTTAAAAACTTTTTTGTTAAGAGTAGGTATGCCGGTTTATAAAATCAGCCCCTTTATAAAATCAAATCTCCTCAGAACAAATGTGACTTTAATAAGCGGCGGGCACTATATTTTTTTTAAGATCACAATACTGAAGTAGCACATGATATCAAAGTTTTTCTTACAAAAGATGTGAGATACCCATAAGGTTTCTTCGGACTTAATTTTAATCCGTAGTTGTCGTAAAAGAAAAATAAAGAATTTCATGAAACAAAAGTAATAAAAAAGTGAGAAAAAAAGTCTCTACCAGGAAACATGCATCCGCAATTCTCATTGGAAATTTGTACCTAAATAAGTTGTTCTTCATGATGTCTATAATATAAGATTTTGATTTAATTTGAAGCAGTCACAATACTTTCTTGTCTTAAAATACCTCTGATACCTAAAAATTTGTTTTCAGTATATTTATTTATTAATCAAAAATGTTGATGGTATTTGCATCTGTACAATTTATTATACTTTCACATATTATTAATTTCGATTAACATTAACAATTCACAAATCCTATACTATAATACGAGGAATGTTTGTAATGTCGAAAATCGCCCCAGAATTAATAAACTCCGGTAAACTTGGGGGTCTGGGGTTTTTGGCCACGGGGAATCGATTGGCACCGGTTTTGAAGCGCTACGGTCGAAAAGTTCGGAGTTACAGATAGGATTCATTAAACGTTTGAGAAGATTTCTTACTACGCCATTTTCTTTATGATTTCTCTTATTGTTACCGTTTCATAGCAACCGCGTGCTAACAATGGATTTCATATTTAATCCCATCAGCGTAAATTTATGTTTTTATGGTATTTGGCAAATAATTTTTGGCAACATGATAGAATTGTTATTGCTTTTGAAATTTAAAAGAGATCGATCAAAATAAAGTTAGAATTGGGTATGGGCAGCGGTAGAGCCGCTATATAGACAGGCCGACGCATCAAGCTTAAGTTTCACCACTTTGGATCCAACTCATAAACTTTCACTTTCATTTTTCATTGTTGAGGAATTAGGGTTACCAGAGTAAAGTTTCGGGACATTGCCAAGCTTTGTTAAATTTACGTAAAAAGTTACCAAAAAGCGATAACTGGCCAGAAAAGACAATCCTCACACACGCGCTGGATCCTAAGTGGTAATCTTGAAGCGTCGGCTCGTCTATATAGAGGCATGAGGCCGCGGTTGTCCAATCGGTTAGTCGTTGGACTCGTAACTGGAGGGTCTCGGGTCGATCATATAGCCGCCGATCAAAGGTCCACCGTCTTCATTAATGGTTGCTGGGGGACGTTCAAAATGTTCGTGGTCACAAAATCCTCCAAGTGAAACGAAACCTCTGGGGTGTGCTGGCCCAAGGGTTTACTCGGTCCTTGCGCCTTCTTCAAAAATGAAAAGAGCGCTCTTCAGGGCCCCATCCCGGTTAAAAATCGAGTTGTGGTATGTACGGGGGGGGGGGACCTGGAGTGTAAAGTGAAGTGAAAGTCAAAACCAACTGGAACCAAATGCGTACTGGGAACAGGGACTCTGCATCCATTCTCATCAACCCCTCCCGCGCCTTCGGCGCCAAATGAAATGAAATTAGGTGTGATTTTACGGTGAGCGTGGATTAAATAGGGTTGTGATTTTTAAAATAAATTACGGCTGTTTTGAATGCGTAATTGCAACCAAAGGCTCAAAAATGCTTTTCAAGTTTATCTAAATAAGTACTTCGCACTTTAGAAAAAAACGCGAGTTTACAAACCTCTTTTTTTTAACCGAGCGGGCTCGGTCCCCTGGTACACGTTAGGGGTAATACGAGGAATGGTTGCCAAGTCGAAAATCGCCCCAGAATTAATTAACTCCGGTAAACTTGGGGGTCTGGGGTTTTGGGCCACGAGGAATCACGAGGTTTGGTTTTTCTAAATAAATTTGTCAAAAATATTGAACTTCAACACACTTCAATCTTTACACTGCTCACTTTGTACCATTTCTTTAATTGCGTAGTTTTTTTTATTATCAATTACATTTTATTTCCTATGACTTTTCAAACTTAATCTTTGTATAGAATAGTTCCCTTTCCAAACTCTAACTTTGTTAAGAAAAGTTTACAATGGTGCACTTTAACCGGTTATCTTTTCACCAATGGTTTCACAAATTTTCTTATGGCATGTATTGTTTTGATAAATCACAATTGAAAATTTAAATCTTCGAGTTAGCTTCGATACCTGTTTTCCTCGAGCGGAGCTCGGTCACCCGCTGGTGCATTCAACATTTAGGAATAAATCTTAATAAACGAACACAGCCCAAAAAATGGTAAATAATTTAAAAGAAAAAAAGGGAGGAGGACGGTAGGAAACATCAAATCTCGGGCAACTTAATGCAATTCACCTGAAAAGTTAGGTTTCCAAGATTATAGTGAAGACCTACCAAAAATTAAACCATGTTAAATTGAATGGGTAGGTTTAAGTTATTACTTTTGCCTTTCCCCTAAAATCACTCCAAGTGACGAGATCGGGGGAAAGATAAACCTCTCTAGCTTCACAACAGCACGTTTTTCAATTTGGGTTCCGTTTATATTGTCCGATTTAAGCCCAGGTATCAAAAGCTATTCAATTTTTCAAAATACTTTTGTTTTTTCTAGCAATTTCCAGACAAAGAGAGAGAGAGAAAGAAAGAATGCACCATTTATAGGAATCTCGTGTTGTAGTCATGTTAATATGATCATACCGACGCTATTTGAATTTTCATAAAATTTCATTAATTGCAATGGAAAATCTTGTAGGTTCTGCTTAAAATAGGGGTGCACAACCTGCGGTCCGCCGCGTAGCGATGTGCGGCCCGCGAGTGCATTTGATTTTTTGTGGTGAAAAACGGAAAAAAAAATTTTTTTTTTGAAAAAAAAAAAGAAACTTTTTTTTTTTTTTAACTTAGAGGGGAAAGAAAAAGCAAAAAGGTTTTGCTCATTGGATTTTAAACTACACACACCGAATAAAAACGCTCCTAAATTCGTTTGAAGAAAGGTTTTAGAACTTTGTAGGGAAAAAGAGTAGATCAGAAAATTTCAATTTTCAATTATGAACCAGTGGACAGCTTCTTGGCATTGATTCAGCAAACCTAATAATTGTTATAGTAACAACCACGGCACAAAAAAAAAAAAAAAAAAAAAAAAAAAAAAAAAAAACGCCTCATTTTGGAAAATATCGACAAAAAAGATTCAACAAAAAAAAACGCTATTTTGGAAAAGGTTACAGATTTTTTAAATATTTCATTGCTCAAGTTCTGTTTCCAACTTGAATGACAAAATCCTACTAATTTGACTTTTATATGCTAAATGCTCAGCAATTTGGGCATATTTTCTTGTGGTTTTTCGATGCCACTTGCAAAGTGCACTTTGAATGTTTACATGTAATTTTTCAGCAATCTTTTAGCATCGGCTTCCAGGTTACGATATTTCTTCTTATTTTTGGAGTAATACACGAAACAAATCATACTGAGCAATAATACAAACTTATATTTCCGAAACAAATGTGAGCATTTTTTTTAACCACGATTTTTTAATTTTTGCACTCACCGCGTGGCGAATGGATATTTTTTGATCTAAAACACGTAAAAATTAAATTATTTGGTGCTCTTGTTAATGAAGCTTTTGAAAGAGATGGAGTTAGTTACCTTGCTGGCCTCTGATATATGCAAATGAAGTTTCTAATAGTTTTGACTTTTGGAGTTCTAAATATCTTTACATCCACGATAAATCAATATAAAGAAAAATGCAAGCATGTTTAGAATTTAAACTATCAACAATGAACCCATATATAAAAATTGGTACATAAATTTCAATCTCAGCCATCCAATTGCTAATTTTAATTTCATGGCATTTCCCTGAATTTTTAGAAAAATAATGTTTGTAAATTTTTGTATCATGATTCCTTTTTCGTTAAGTCATCATCTTGTTTGATATTCATATTATATCCAGCTAATGGTAGAATTTTGTATTTGCACGGTGGCCTAGTTCCTTTGGAACTGTTGCCAGTTTTGCCAAAAGTCCTTTTTGGATCTTATTGTGCTCAAATTACAAATTGATTTTGTATTGCTGAATAAAATGTTTGATTTCTTTAGTTTTAATAAGTGATAAAGTTCAACATTATTAAAGCACAAAGATGCAAAAATATTGCAGACATGTAACACCTTTTTCAAAACATGCAAAGTTTTAAGCCTCTGATGGCTAAGCAACTTTAATGAGAAAATCTGCTTAGTATCATGAGATCAAAACCTTTCTTCACTAAAAAAGGTTTAACTTTTCACTGTGAGTCATGTATTATGAAATATTTTGTAGTTTCATGTTTTAATAAAGTTGGTATTTTTTCCCAACAAGTCATTTAGTAAAAATATGCAAATTTCAATTACAACTTTTCGTACAATATTAACACCAGCAAAGTACTGGTGCATGCTGCCAGGCCCATCAGTTTTCTTAATTTTCCATGGGGCAAAGGATATGTACTCAATGCAAATAATGTAGCAAAATATATTCAAAATTAAAAAAAAAAAAACATGACTTTCTCCGAGTTTGTGAGGGGGGTGTAATTACCCTTCCCGATCTCTCCAAATGATGGGCTGGCATGCGGCCCTCAAATGGAGCTCCTGCTACGTATGTGGCCCTTCACTGAAAAAGGTTGTGCACCCCTAGCCTAAAATTTCAGTTCCTTAACATGAAGAACAAATACTTCTTAACAAATTATAAGAATAACTTTTTTCAAATATTAAAATAAATATTGTTGGGATTTTCAGATTACTCCCCCTCCCCCAATTATGTATTCTACAAGGAGGGAGTCAATACATATAGTAGGTTAGTAAGCATTAAAAAAAGGAGCTTCGAAAAAAATTAATAACATTTCAATTTACTAGTAGTATAAAGCCTCGATATTTCGAGGTGGAAGAGACCGAGTTTAGTTCAATTAGTAGGAAACTTGAATTACCAAAAGTATAAAATTGAATAAATAAATAATAATTTTAAAAAATAAAGTAGTTTTTTAATTTATTGTAGTTCATATGATTAAATCAAAATTTTACGTAAATATCGCAGCTAATAGCAAGAGATTAGTTTACCTTAACCCTAGGGATGCACTGATAAGCAAATTGACCGATTACCGATTTCCGATTAATCGGCTGTTGATAATCGGCTGGGCCGATTAATGATAATTTTGATTGTTTCCTACTACCAATTTTACCACCACTGATTTTTCTCTCTTATACAATTCCAAGTTGAGAAATAGTAAGTAATTTATTTCTGAGAAAAAAATTTTTTTCCATTTTCCTAGTTTTCACAAAATATTTATCAAATTTCTTAGAACGAATTTTCATATTATTGTCAATAATATTATTAACACATTGTTAGTTATGTTAATTGGACACAAAAATTCAAAAAAAAGGGGGGGGGGGGAGTCTGTGGTGAGCACTCCAATTTAGGAGTACTTTCAATCCATATTTTCTAATAATTAGTTACAATTTAATTCAATACTTATATTCCTTGAAAATTAGAGGTAGCACTGTGTGCTAAGGAGAAAACTATCGCCACATGAAAAATGTGTAGCAACATTGTCTATGTGTTTGTATATCTATTCAAAGTAGGAGACTTAATTAAAAAAAAAACTTTATATCAACTGTGAGGATTATTATTACTGTTAATAAAATTATTCATCATAGTTTCTTAGTGAAGGTATACTTAAAAGAATAATATTTGAAAAATATATTCTCTGCCGATTAATCGGCCCGATTCTGCCGATTATTAATAATCCGTAAAGTGGCAGATTATGGCCGATTAATCGGTACTGCCGATTAATCGGTGCATCCTTACTTAACACAATTGCTTTTACTTTTTTCTATTATTTCATATATAAAAATGTTTCAGACATCCATTAATATATTTATTTATTATATTTTAATTTATTCATTTTTATTTCATTATTTATTTCACTTTATTTTTTAATACATTGTTTTTTAGTCCGTGCAGCAATATCGAACTCTCGTTATTCTTTCACATGCTGCGCATGTTTTGACGATTATTCGGGAGCAAAACCGATTTTTCTTTTCAGCAACTTAGTTCCCCAGAAAACTCGAAAGATCAAGACTTGGGTTGTAGAGATTCTACCGCACTCCACTTTTGTCATTCCACGAAACTCCTACTTACCATCTCATCCTAAATAGTTTACATGAGTGATTCTCACCTGAAAGTCCCGGGGAACGGCACCGGTCTTAGATATTTTTACTCATACACGTTAAAAAAAAATCTTACTTGACTTTAAAAAGAAAGTAGTGATATGTTATACGACATATTTTACGGAAATATTGTGATTCATTTTTGCAATTTTCAAGGAATTTTTGCAACTGTTTATTTATTTAGTACAATATCATTAATTATCACCACAATTTCTGAATATCTTTGCTTTTAAATATTTTTAGTGACAGTTCTATAGTCCCAAGCAAAATTTTATGCATTTATTATTAGTAGTATTTCGTAAAAAAGAAAAAAAAACCTTCAACAGTCCTTTTAATTTTTTAGCATTTCATTTATTCTTTTTAATCGCAACCCCGAATCTTATTAATATTATTAATTTATTTATTTATTGTTGTAATCCCGTTTTTTTTTTTTGGAAAAATACCGGTCCGCGCATTTTTTCAAAAGCTTTTACTCGGCCCGCAGTTTAAAAAAAAAGCCCAAGAAACACTGGCTCGCACCACATTCGTCTTACCTTTCGCGGAGTGACAGCCAAAGCACAGTTCCAATAAAGCGACAGCATTGATTTCGAGCCGAAAAGCAATTCGGATAAAAATAGCGAAGGAGAAGAAACGGGAACAAGGAGCGGCGAGAGACACACAGGTAGGGACAAATCCTTCGGTAGATGAGGCATTGAAGTGTGGATGAGAGTGGCCGACCGACGAGATGTGCGGCACATGTGACCTACAGAGGGAAAAGATCCGGCTATCTCAGACACAGCATCCTGGTCCAACGTCCACCTGTTCCCGAGAAAAATAGAACAACTGCGGTTGCTTCTTCGGAAAACGAGGAGACGGAATTGTCCTCCGAGCTCCCCGATAACGTCTCACAACTCATTTTGCAGGTTTATGGCTCTCGGCTACTTATACTTTCAAAAGAATTATTAAAATTGGAACATGGTAGTGTCTAATTCAAGGGACAATTTTTCTTGTCCCCGTCTTTTGAATTGGGACCTCCATGTAATTACCTCTCTTTAAGGGACATTTTATTCAAAGGACTGTCAGAGAAAACGAACAAAAAGAAATATGAATGCAAAACATTGAACTACAGTTTTTTGTCCTCAAAGGATTCAAAAATATTTCAAATTCTCTACTGAAATTATTAAATTGTTATCATTTATTGAAAAAAAAGAAAAAAAAATTTTTTTTTTTTCTTTTAACAACTAAAATATATTTTTTGGTCACACGTAGCGCTTGGCAAAGGTGGAGGGAGGAGAACAGATTTCATCTCTGTTGGATCGGGTAGTGTTTTTCCTCTGTCTGGAGTTTGAGATGGCAGTAACAGGAATAATTAGATTCTGTGAAACTAAAAGTTAAAAAACAGTTGCTTGAAGAGTCAATAGTTAACAACTAACAAAGGTTACTTTCGTTTCATTTTGCAAATTGATTTGCAAGAATCATTTTATGAGCAACTATTAACACTCCACGGACTTATGCTATGAGTTCAACGACGAAAAGATTTTTACTACACACTTAATAATTTAAAACGTTCAAAAAAGTTTGTCTGTGTTGATTTTGAGTTTAGGTTTTACATTACTGGAGTATTTTTACTGAAGGATAATTCGGCGCATTAGACCGTTCCTAATGCAACGTTATTTTTTGATACAATAAATAAAATATCAAGACGAACCCTTTCCCCCGAGAACAAAGCCCCCCCCCCCCAAAAATGTGAAGTAAGCCCTGAAATTTCCAATTGCGTGATCTGAGCTATGACCCCCCCCCCCTTCCTTCCAGCTGGGTACACAAGTTAGTTAATTATTCCAAAGTAAAAAATTCTGGTTTGACCCCACACTACATCTTTTTTCGTAAATTCGTTGAATTTTTTTTGCGATCACAATTCTTCCTTTTCTACGTAAAAGGAAATAAAAAGGATGAGATGTTACATATTATGTACGCGTGAAACGTGCACATTGAAGAAATCGCCATGACCTCCCCCCCCCCCTCTCAACATACAAAATATTGCCTCTAGTCTCGGATTCAGCGTTCAAATATTAAAAAGTTGTAGTAATCTTATAGAGAAAGAAAAAAATATTAGGGTGAGTTCTGGTAAGTGCGTACCCTTTTTTACAAAGTTCATGTTCTCAAGGATGCTGCTCCGTTGAAAAATCTTGTACACTCACAATTTTTTTTTTAGTTTTCTTTCCAGATCCTTTACTAAGATGTTCAAGCATATAATGTGTCAAATAAACCATAAGCATAGGTTTTGTGACTTAGTTTGTGACACCTATTCTAAGGTACGCACTTTCCCTACCTAGCGGGGTAAGTGCGTCCACCTTAAATTATGTGAATATGAGCAGGAAAAAACTTCTGGCACACATTAAATATGTTAGGTAGTTGCCTTGGGATAATTCCTAATACTAGAGATCAGCACTTGCTTGCATGCATGAAACGCAATCAGTGATATCCCACGTGTCTTACGAACAACTGTGATTTGAAGTTTGAGAGAGTTGTGTCTGTGATTCTTCCTTTGTCCTTTTAATAAGACCAAGTGAGCAAATGTAAGTTGTTTTTATTTAATAATAATCACTTATAGTCTACATAGTTTATTTTGGTTTAATACATTAATCAGTCTGCGTTTAAGCCAGGGTTCGTACTTACCCCTTCTTAAATGTAAAATGAGATATGTACGTCCAATAGCGTTGTTGTAAGTGCGTACCCATGTGATTTTCTTTAATTCTATTTGTATGGTAGATCGTTAGGCGACCTGAGTGAACAATTCGTTTTTTTTTTTTGAATAAATACGGTTTTAATATTTTTCTTATTAGAATCAGCAGAAGTAAGAAAAAACACAAAATAAAGAGCAAAAAAAAAATAAAAAATAAAAAAAATAAATAAATAATTGATCATATGATACTTGTAATTTTTTTTCTTGTACATTGAAATAGTTTTTTACAAGGTGTTCTTAATTTTCTTAAATATAATTTATTCATTATTTCACCTTCGTTTTTTGAATCAGTTAGTTCTTCATCAAGTGTTTCACTTAATTTTATTGCTTAATTTGTGATTCTGGTTTAAATTTAGTATAGCTTATGATCGCTATTTTCAACGAAAAATGTACTAACTGATACTTAAAAGTCAATATATTTCAGAGATAATGAATAAAATTGAAATCTTACGCCGCATTCAATGTAAATATAAATACTTGATGGAAATGACGTCGGATTTATAATCGGCTTATAAAAGAGTTATAAGCAAAATTAAAGGTGAATTACGATAATCGGATTTTTCACGTAATGGTACAAACTTGCCTCATCATAATGGTACGCACTTGCTCCGAATAATAGTACGCATATGCCTCATGATAGTGGTACCAATTGCCCCATCAAAATGGTACGCACTTACCCCCACCTTACTTTAAAGAAAGGGAAAGTGCGTACCGTCATATAAACAAATTTTACTTAGAGTATTTGATCAAAATACCCCATGTATGTTATTAGTAGCTATTACTCAAAAGAAACAACTTGAATTTCTTGACTTCAATTGCTTGATATGACTACAAGAGAAACTGAAACAAAACCTTCTCAATCTTTACTTTAGAGTTTTTTTTTTGAAGATATTTAAGTTGTCTCTGATTGTGTTTCGTCTATTGAAATCCAGGCCTGAATTCTACCTATTGAAATTATCATTAGACAGTTATCTAACATAGTCGATGTGTTGCAGAAGCCATTTCAGAACAGTGTTCATATAATTCCCAGTGGTTCCGCTAGCACTTACCCCGTGGAGGCACTTACCAGAACTCACCCTAGTAAGAATTTGAATCAAAGATCATGAAATGCATTTTAACTATCATTAGTATAGAATTACAAATCCACCTTTGATAGCTAGAAACAACAGACCCGATACATTACAGCAAAAGTCCATTCATTAATAATTCTCAAACCTGCCATTCAGGTCCTCAGCTAACGCCCCCAGGCGAGAAACAGAGGAACGACCGTGATCATTCAACTTAACTTTTCGGGGTCAATGGGGAAAGAATGGAAAAGTTGCACAGAGAGAACAGACACCAACAAAGATTTCTAACTAAACATTAACAAGCATTTGTAACATGATTTAACAACGACACTGAAGTGGAAATTCCGAAACGATTCCTGTTTTGATAGAATTATGCAAAGTGCAAAAACATGTTCAGCATAAGAAAGAAATTATGAAGGTGTGATCTTTGTCACAGGTCATCATTAATTGATGAATCAAAACATGTTTCGTATTTTTTTTTAAATCAAGTAAGATATTTCATCGCAAAAAAAAAAAAAAAGTCCTTCCAATGTCTAGAATTTTCTTCTGAAAAAATAATGTGAACACTTTACAATATAAAAAAAACACTTACACTAACCGTTAAGCGACTCCGTGAGTGCTTCGTAAGCTCGCAAAAAATGATATTTCTTAAAATTAAAAAAAAAAAAAAATTCTGCTGTACAAAGTTAGGAGTGAGGGGGGGGGGGCTGTGGTATCTAGCATCATTTTCATAGTAAGGTCATTCCATTTCAGACTTTACCATCTCAAATTTCGATAAAATATGAAATAAGTTTTGCTCAGACACAGAAAAATGTACATTTCTTTTTCTTTCTTGTACTTTTTTTTCCAAAAATACAAACCGTTTTGAAAATACAGCACTGTACTTTTTAAAACAGTTTCAAAATTATTTTTTAATCCGTTCGAAAATGCAGTGCTAACTATTTAAAGTTCCAAAAATTATTCAAATTACCAACGCTGACTTACTAAATGACCTGGATTTTTTCCTAATTAAGATCAAGTGCTAAAACAAAAGTCAACTAACAGCATTTTTAGTCCTTTTCAACGATATGTAGTCTGATTCGGGCCAGGGTTGGCAAAAACCCGGGTTTTTCTACAAAAACCCAACCCACCCGGGTTTTTGTGGGTTTTTCTGGGTTTTTGTATGTTAAAATTTTATTTCTTATACGGGTATTGATATATAATGTATGTATTCATTCAAATAAAAATATGTTTATTAAGTTAAAGTTCTGAATTGCATTTAATCAATGTCAGACAATTAATAATTAATATTATTAACAATATCAATTAATAATATCAACAACCGAATTGTAATATTTAATGTGTATATTTAAGAAGCTTTGGACAATGGTTTCAGCTATGAACTTTTATCACTTGTCTTTTACGAAATAGAAGAACTGTTGCAAATGGGCTTTCCTATAAATTCAGGAATATTTAGGGGGTGAAAGTTTCAAAAACTTAAATTTATACCATTAAAAAATTAAAACCATTTGCACTTGTTTATTAATGGAAAAAATCATCTTTTCTCATTAAGTAGCCTGCTTCAATATCTAGTCATGTCATTTGCATGTTTTTTATAACGCATATCTAAATGATAGGTATGTTTCTGAGATAAGAGAAGTGTCTCCCTCCCCCCTTCTTATTTTCAAAACCAAAACTGATTAATTTTAGATGGGGGGGGGGGGGAGAGTGGGGACTCTTAATTGATTTTTTTTTAAATAATTTTAAGGAAAAACTAGGTAACAGAACTTTCAAGAATTATAAATTTATTAATAAATGCTTGTCATAATATTTTAGTAGTAATAAACTGCGTGGGGACGCTTTTTTTTTTCTTTTTCTTAAATCAAAGAAATGGTTTAGTGCTTAAAGTGAGTGGTATGGTACCTCTATAAATATAGCACTTGAAAATCAGCACATACTAAATGCAGTAGGGTTAGAAGAAATGAAGAGCAAAATTTTATTTTTCTTGCTCCAGAATAAAAGCAAAAATTGCAGTATTTTATCATTATTTGACTTCTGTGTTGAATCAAAATTGTCATAAAATATTAATTAAGCAATTTTTTCCATGTACAAGAAGTTAATCAATCTTTCATTTTCAATTTATTTTAAAATTTAAAATTTGTTATCAAAAAATAAATAAATAATAATAATAATAAGTATTTTGCAACAAAAAGTAGTATAGCTAGGAAAATTTTCTGGATGATGACTTGAAAATTGAAGAAATAATAAATATTTTATAAAATAAATAATTTACTCTAAGAAAAATTAGCTCAAACTTGATTTCTTACTTATTTTTTATGTATAATTTAGATGAGATATTATTATTGACAATATTTGTTGATAACTTAGAAATTAACAAAAACCCACTTTTGACAAAAACCCGGGTGGGTTTTTGTTGGTGGACCCGCCCAGAAAAACTCGGGCGGGTTTTTCTGGGCTGGGCCCACCTTTGCCAACCCTGATTCGGGCTGAGGCGATGTTTTTAATGAAGTTTAAAATTCTCAAAATTCGCCACTTCAAAGGGATTTTTTCTTTAATTTATTTATTCATTTTTTTACAGCATTGAAATAAATGTATAAACTCAAAAGTGGGATCGCTATGGATTCATACAAAGGTGGATCTAGAAATGTTTCAAGGGAGGAGACTGCACATCTTGGTTTACAAATGTTGACCTCATATGTTTTGGACTTTAATTACGAAACTTATCTTGAAAAGAGCCCTAAACATTTCTTCTGCTTAGATAGTTTCGAAATCTCTATTTTTTGAACTTCAATATTGAAAATCAGAGTTGGATACAAGGGAGGGGCGATCGCTCCTCCCTTGTAGCCGTCCCTGGATTGATGTTAAAATATTTCATTGAATGAAATATTTTAACATGAATCCTGGCTGCAGGTTCTAAATGAGAGATTCCCAAACCTTTTCGTTCTATACGCACTATCTTGTTTTTTTTTTTTTTTTTTTTTTTTTATTCTGAAAACTTATTCCATTTTTCAAATGTTGCATCATAATCAATTCATTCAATCATATTCAGACACACACACTGCAACTTATAATAATATTGATTAAATTCATTTGCTTTAATAGTACTTTAGATCTACTGAAAATATTACACAATGTGAAATCAAAAATTCGGTGAGTAATTCGCAAGCCCTTTAAGGTGATCTGGAGCATCCGATACTTTAAAAGAAAAATAATTAACAGAAAAAGAAGGCAATTAGAACTTCCTAAAATGAGCCTACAAAAATTGCACTGGCATTTTGCACAGTGAACCATGGTTTGTAAAAAAAATAAAAAATAATAACAAAATCAAGAACAAAACTTTTTTTCCCTCAATAAGAGGAATATTGTTTGAAATTTCATAAACAAAGGTAAAATTAAAATCATGTATTCGTAAGCATAAAAAGTACTTTGTAGAATCTGCAAACAAATCGCTAGTAAACCACGTTTAACATTTTGAATTGCATTGGAGCTTGCAATGATACCTGAATTCTTGTTTTCCACTTAGTTTATTTCATTTGTGCTTAATTAACCTACCCCAATATTTTGGTTAAAATGACAACATGATAACGGTTCCAAGTTTCTTACATATTCTGTTCTTTTTCAACTATGGATGGCGAATTATAACTACATTTTTAGGGTTACTAGGACAATCAAGAATCCAATTCGTTCGATAGAAAAACAAATAGTAATCGTGTTGCGTTTCGTGAGATACCACAAAGCTGAAAATATTAAACACGAAGAAAAATATTGAAGTTGCTCCTGGGTTACAACTAGTGATATGGTTGATAGAATTTTAATTAATAAAGCTCCATCTGCCATTTTTGAAAATCTTACTTAACTCTTGGAGGGGGCCTTGCCGCCTTGGCTCCCCCTCGGGAGTGATATGGTTGATAGAATTTTAATTAATAAAGCTCCATCTGCCATTTTTGAAAATCTTACTTAACTCTTGGAGGGGGCCTTGCCGCCTTGGCCTCCCCTCGGGAGTCGCCACTGTTACCTCTAGTCTTTTTTTTTTTTCTGCCTTACTTGTAATTGTAGTGAAAAATCTATACGCATATTATTTAACTTAAAACAGATGTTTCTTACAAAGTTAGAACAATTCTGCAAAAATATGAAATCAAGTATTAAAATATCAGACACTGAAAAATGCAGATGATTTTTTTTTAATAGTTGTAACTGAACCAGCCCTGAAAAATAATTTAATATGCAGCTAAAAGTCCTTGCTTCAATTTCATTTCTAATCAAGAGTAAAAAAACATGAATTATTCCAATGGCCTGGATGTTACTCTCTCCTTATCTGTGCTCTAAATTCCTACCCACCTTTTCTTTTAAAAACATTTTATGCATTTCTTATGGTTGATCATAAACATTTACAGTATAACCTCGATTTAACGATTGCCTATGGACTGTAAAAAATTATCGTTAAATCGAGGATATCGTTAAATCGAGAAAGCATACTTATAAGTTAAACGGATTAAACTATTGATAATTAAGTGAACGCTTAAACATACGTTATTTTGCTCCTTTAAGAAAACTGCGCATTTATATTATTTCCAAAGTTATTTCATCGATCTTTGTTTTCTTTTGTTGAGAAAATTTCACTTTTTTCGACCTCATTTTTTTCGACTGATCACTCTCCTCTCAAGGTGCAAAAAAAAAAATGTGTTTGGAATGCTAGAAGTTTGGACGTTACTGAAGGATGAATCTTTTAACTATTGGAACATGAGGTCTCATGCTGTTGCAAGTAAAATAGTTAGAAAAATATTTTAAACATATGCTACTGTATTTTTGACGAGAGATAATTTGGCCCTGCCCGATATCATCGTTAAATCGAGGAAAGCTATCGTTAAATTGAGGAAGTTTTAACATTAAATTCAAGGCATATAAGTTGGGACCAATGAAATGTATCGTTAAATTGGGGAAATCGTTAAATCGGGTATCGTTAAATCGAAGTTATACTGTAATTCAGTATTCTAATTTTCAGTGGGGCCTGATTATGGCACAGGCAAACTAGACGTGAGCTTGGTACCTTATCTTCTTCCCTAATTTTCTAAAAACTGATGCACAGAATAAAGAAATTATCTATTTTTAGGATTTATGAATTTAAAAAAAAAAAAAACTCTTTTGACAATTAATAAGTTTTTCTCTTACTTAGTTCATTTTATGCAAGTAAAACGCATTTCTTGCTTGAGAATGAACTTTAAAACTCTTAAGTTAAAATTGATATAAAAAAGCAGTATCAGTTATGGACATAATGCATACAGTGCAACTGTGTAGGTCCCTGCAGAGCTATATACAATGATCCCCCAAAAGGGCTAGCACCGACACTGTGAAAAAGTTACAGATTACTTTTCATTAACTTAAGGGGGGCCTCCAAAGTACTGTTGGCATTGGGCCTCAATTTTAGTAATTAAGGCCCTGTCAGTGGGTTAAGGCACGATCTAAAATTAAACATATCGTAAGTTAACGGGAGCATGTGATGAGTGCCGCATTACCTTTTCTCCTCTCTCACTTTTCCTCTCAGTCTATTACTGTCAACAATTTGTTACACCAAAAGATTGATTGATTTTAATTTGCAAATGACTGTATATATTTTTTTAAAGTTTCCGTTTGATTAGTTTTCTTAATATTTTAAAAGTCTCAATAGCCCTTTGTAAGTCATTAAACTACAGAATTTTATATCTATTTTTCAAATTTTCTCATAGGAGACCCCCCCCCCCTCCAAAAAAAATCGAAAGCTCTCCATGCTGCCTTTAAAGGGCATCTCCCCCTGCATAACTCTCTCGATATCCCACTTCATCCAAGGTCAATCAAAAGACAGAGAGAGCTTTAAAAAATGAAAACAATTATGGGGGAACATATCAAGTGAACAGGGTGTAAAAAAATCAATGATTTTTTTTAAAAAATCAAAAAAATCGGATTTTTTTGATTTAAATCGGATTTTTTTTGATTTTTTTAAAAAAAATTAGAAACTTCAGTTATTAATTAATTTTTATTTATGAACAATTTACCTTTAAGTTTTTAAAAATACAAAAACACCTTTGAAGTAAAGCTTCACCAGTAAGAAACCCAGAAAAAAGTGTTAGGAGCCAATCCGAAAATAATCCTGTCTACTAGCTAGGATAAAAATCATATGGGGCAGGAAGTTCAACGCTTAACGCAATCCTCACTTCATTCAGCCACCCCCCCTCTTTATTTTGCTTTTGTTTTGTAAAGCTGGAATATGTTCAGTTTCAGCCACTAATAAAGACTGCCCCCCCCCCCCAGTTGCTAATGCAAGCCATAGAAATTTCATCTTCTGTTTGGTTGTTTTTGTTTTTTCTTTTCACTGAAAGTATATCACACACATTCTATCATGTCCTTCCCTCCTCAATTCACTCTTTGCAACACCTGCCCTGCACCTGCATGTATTTTCTTTATTTCACATATTAGACAACAAATAGCACTATTTGTGCATACATATTATTTGGACTGCAACCTTCCAGCATCTGTGGAGGGGGGATGAGTAGGATTACTTTTCCATTTATTAGATGGAAATCAAAGCTCTAAAAGAAAATGGTAAAAATAATGAAATTGGGATTGTCCAAGAGAATTTTTTAAGGATTAAAATCAAAAGTGATTTAAATCAATGATTTTTTTAAAAAAATCAATTGATTTAAATCGCGATTTAAATCACTGACACCCTGAATTTGATATAAGTTTAATCCCGAGTGTATTTATTACTCAGATCGAATTTTGTAGTTTTAAAAATGTATTTTAAAACTAATCTTCGAAAATGTTGGGGGGAAAAGGAAATTCGAGGGTGGTACTCAACCTTCCGGTTTCCAAATCGAAATTTGTAAAGGGCATCTGGTATACATCAATTAATAGTATGGAAAAGGAGGTCCAGGAGGTCCTTCCCCCGGGAAATTTTTTTAAATTGTAACTCGAAAAATGCAGTTTTAGACGATCTTTGGTAAAATTCAGGGGACGAGGATTCGAACAAAATTTTCGAATTAATCTTCTTAAAAATGCCTTTTAGACAATCTTTGGTAATTTAAACGAAGTTCCATGGAGAGACCTTTTTCGAAATTTAAATCTTAAAAACGAAAATCTAATCATCTCCGATCATGATAGGGAGAATGGGATCAGAGACACTCTCTCGAAAATTCGTTTTCAAAATTTTAGCTCTAAACGAGCAGTTTTGGAAGACCCTTGATGACATAGGGACAAAGAGGTGGGGGATAAAACCGAAAAATATTTTGAAAAAAAAAAAAAAAAAAACGCAATTGTATTGTAGGTTATCTTTTGGTACGTTTAGAGGATCGACAATTTTTCAAATTGATAGCTCCAAAAATTTAATCTTAGTATTCAGTATAAAATTTTAAACCCTGCTGACTGTATTTTAACTTCTTATCTATTTAAAGCGTATTCCAGAGGCCTACGTTTTCGTCCCCATTTTGAAGGGATTTTTATAATAACATTTTTAATAAAAATATTAAAAATGTAAATATGTCGTCAAGTGTTTACCCCAAGAAGGGCGTCTGAACGATGAAGGACTGTCTTCCCTGGCGAACGTCTTGTATTACATTCATTACACCCGGGGCTAGCAGGTGGGAAGAGATGGAACAAGACTTCGTATCATTTTTGCTAACTAGGCACAAAAGAGAACCACGCACATGATGGTCATTCAGAAGTACATCTACAGTAGATTGTTGATATACTCGCGCTAAAGTTCATCAGCTCGTTTTTTTAATTTTTTTGCTTTGGCGGTCCTTTCTTCAAACATTAGAAATAGATGGCCCGCTCCCTTTCTGCAGTCGAACTCTAGAAATTTTGCTCCTGCCGTCTCGGCGGCCTTGTATTTGGTAGTTTTACGGAAATTACTTTTTTTTTTTGGGATAAAAAAAGTCTGGTTTATATGGGCCGGCCCTTTTTGGCCCAGGAAAGGACCGGCCCTTCTGGCATTTTCCCAAATTCCCACATAGCCAGTCCGGCGCTGAATTTTACATTTGAAGGGTCAGGGGGAAAAACCACGGTAGTCCACTTTTTGTTGAATTTAAACTGATGCTACCACCTGTTAGAAAAATAAGTGTAATTTCGTTTAGTATATATGCAATATTCGTGAAAACACACTGTAGTCCATGTATTATTGTCATTTTAGAACAAGTATACTGGGGAAGTTTATGAGTTCGTAAAGTTTAAATTTCGTTTTTCTCAAAATGAATCAAATGTGACTACCGTGGTTTTTCCCCCTGACCCTTCATTTACATAAGTTATAAGCAATATAAGAAAAAAAAACAGCAGAATCCATTGAAAATGCACCAAATATTGAGTATTATCATAGAGTAGACATTTGAGACCCATAGGATATTAGAACCTTAAAAACCCTAATAAAATTTAAATTTCATTTGTATTGTAAAAAAGAAACACTATATTGAAAGTTTATTTTCTGGGCCTTAAACGTTAATCAAGGCTTTTAGTTTCAAATCATTTTCTGTAGAAATTGCAACCTTATAAGTTTCTAGCAATTCATTAAATAGCAAAATCAGTTATTTGTGCACTTTTAAATGGCTGTCCTTTCTTTGATTTGAGCCATCCAAAGAAATGACGGCGCCTGGAGCGATATCCTCCTCCCAGACACACACATAAAAGTAACGTTGGTTGAAAACAATTGAATATACAGTAAAATTGACATTATCCTTCTTTTAATCAGCTTGCGGTTCTTGACGAGATTTCTCGTTTAACATGTAACTCTGGGACTGCTCAACTGCAGAGGGGTTAATGATGCTAAAATTGTGCTAATAGCTATGAAGAGCTTGGAATAGAAAAGTAATGAACATTTTTATAATTTAATTATTACATAACTGGATCAAGCCGCGCCACGCACACATTGCTCACTCTGCTATACACATCAGCACCTCACATATTGAGTACTTTACCGCTGAACCAAAAGGACTCCTAGGCTCGGGGACAAAGTCGTGTTATGGTTATGTGTTTTCTGCCGTACGCTACATCAAATATGTGTTTCGTTTATTTTGTTTACATTATTAATCTTCTTGAGAGTTTGAAATAAGAATTTTAATCTAGATATCATGACGTCTAGTATAAGTTTCGCTAGGTGTCAAAATGAGCCACCAAGGTACCAATTTTAATGAATTAAATATATATTTCTGAATATTATGAAAACACTATTAAATAGAAATGAATCACATGCCCCCTGTGGCAGAAAGCTGCAGATGCGGCGACATTGTTGCAGAATCAGGGAAACAGTGTGCAGAAAAATTTTTGTCATTGGGAGGGAAAAAAGGCTAAGAAAAAAAATAATATAAAACAGCCACCAGAAAAAAACAACCAATGAATCTATAAATTAATGTTAGCATTTTTATAAATATAAACACCTTGTATTACTGTAAGAAGTTATATATTTATTATTGAAGAATATTCTAGTGTTGCTGAAAGAACTTGATTCTAGAAAATTTGTCGCTAAAAGCTGAAAAAAATTCCACCACAGGACACATTATGGTATATTTAAAAAGATCTGTTAAACATACAAAACAAGAGGATTTTTTAGTGACAAAATTCTTTGCATTTTGAAATTATTTTGTAAATTTATCGTTCAGGTCATAGTCAGGATGAGTTGGGGGAAAAAATATTGTCTTTACCATCTAAAACTTTAGGCGTCAAATTTGGCGCCTAAGGTTGGAAGTCTAGGAATCAAATCAAAATTTTTGGTAGGAAAATGCAACTAACTACCGCTTATTTCTAACACTGCTACTTGAATAACTCTCAAAAATAATGATTGGCTTTCTTATAGAACTGAAATCCGCATAACTGTACAACCTTTTGACTATCTACTGTATATTTAATTAGTAAAATTCATTATATAGTACATTAATGATTGCATCACTTATGATGATTGTGTAGGAGAAAAGCACAGTAAATACAGAAAAGAGACTTAAAACTATCACAAACAATTTTTCCAACTCCCAAATGTGAAGCATAAAGCTACAAAAGTAAATACTATTTGCAAAAAAAAAATGTCAAAAATTCATATATCCCCCCCCCCCTGTCACTCCTAAAAGATATAAATCACAATAATTTTCTTATTCTATTTAAACCATTTGGAAGACAATTTGGAAACTCCTTGACTGTCTCAGGTTTATCGGACCTAAATATTATAATGAGAAACTGAAAGAAAAATGTATTTGCAGAAAAGTTAGAATTAAAGGTACTTTCATTGCCCTAGTCCAACTCAATTCAGCTGAATTTTATTAAAACAAACTTAAAGGGACTTGAAAATCAGTTCCTCTTAGTGGTAAATACAAGAAATACCTTTGTGCTATTGATGCGTAGTTTTAATCCAACGTTAAAGAAGCACAAATATGTACAGGTATACTGCAGACACGTATTTCGGGGCTACAAGGAACCCCTTTTTCAATGCAAGAAGTGTGAGATTCAGTCAGGTTGTTACTGCAGTAATTCATTTTGGGTGTGTACAAATTAACAAGGTTTAACTGCACAGTATACAAGGTTTTACCCAGAGGCTCAGGTTTTTGCATCCAGACCCTTTAACCTACTTGTAGATTATCAAGCCCTTCATATACTGACTCATACGTACTTGTATCGTGGAATCTCAATGTTCTTAATTCTGTATTGAATTGTTCTAATCTAAATTTCTCTTCTTATCAAATACTATGCATAAAATTTTTTTTACATTTTAGAGGCTTCGATTTTTTAACACGTTGGAAGTGCATGAACTCTTGGAAGGATGGCAACAGGTTCACACAAAAGGACAGCGGGCGGCTGTACTCTTGGGGGAGAACTTTAAATTTTCACAATTGAATATTTAAAAAACAATTTTTAAGTTTTTTCCCCTTTATCTACACATTAAAAATAGTGGAATTGGTAAGTTAGATAACAAAAATTTTTTCAGGCCAATGGTGGTTACCATTGTCATAAGGTCAGCATTGAACGTGTTAATTAACTGCGGAAAGCTCAATACCCTTTTTTTGTGCCTGATTATTACCCCTCCCCCCTTCAATGTGTATGCTCATATTTTAATAACTATAACTGTTTCCAAAACTGGAAGCTGGTACATTATAACTAGTCAAGAACCCATATAAATTCAATGGCATAAAGCAAAAGCTACTTTTTCGGTATGATTAAGTGTAAGAATATTAAATTCATTCAACCTACTATGTGAAAGATTGTAGAGTAATTCAGTACATGGAATCACATGAGGATTGGAAGGTCATACATTTACATTCATATTCCATAAGAGTTTTCTATCGGAGAATAAGAGATAGATACACAACCATGTTTATGATGACTACATAAGATCGAAAATTTAATTTTTTAAACATCATTTGCTAAAATTTCGAGAATCACTGAACGAAATACATATATACTTTTCTAATACATATTTACGTTTCAGTACACGCCAAAAAACTTAAAATAAAACAGTATATTTAAATATAACACAATTTTATAGTATTTTCATGTCACTGTCAAGGAAAATTCTTACTAAAATTCTACATACATAGTATAATCTATTTACCTTGGCTTTATTTAACTGGTCATGACCACCTTCGATTACAGAGAGTGTGAATTGTGAGCTTTCTGCTGTTACTTTGCCTGCTGTCATCACGTTTCTTTGACTTGGACCCTGTTCATGAGAAATTATATCTGGACACGGATCCACAGAAACTCCGAAGAGAAGTCGAATTCGTGAAAATAATACACGGACATTTTCGCATTTTGTCCTCGGTAAGGACAAAGTTATGCTTTCACACATCCCTGACAATTTTAGTCTGATCAAAAAGTCCGTATCATGTTGACAACCATCATCATTCTAATATTTTTGCTGCACTGACGATCCTCCTCAGCACTCGACCCACCGCCATTACGGAGGTAGGCGAACGGCGAACGTCAAAAACCGTAGCCTACGAAGATCGCGCTCCGCTTTACACCAGCCTGTAATTTTCCCTCAAAAAGCGAGGGACAGGGGCAAGGAATTTCGCCGCCAGATGTCGCGTTAGCAGTACCAAACAAAGCGCTTTTATAATGAAACCCTACGGGATTTTGAGTGTCAGACTTGGTAGATTTTTCAAAAATTATGGGCATTTTTTTTCAAAATTTCAATTCACTAGCATTGTGACAACTCAGGTTGATCTCCAAAAGCTACTGAAAAGAAATTTTTTTGCTTGGAAATTAAATTAACGCTAGATGAACACGACTCTGTCAGTAATTGCGCTTCAGATTAAAAAATGAACAAGTTACTTTTGAAAAAGCAAAAAAATATATCTTTTTTTAAAAACAACATTTTTTCTAGGATTTTCAATCCTATGTGAAGTTATCAGCTGCCACTTAGTTGTTTCTGCGTTTTGCTAAATGCATTTTAAAACTTTAGGACGCAATAAAAATGTTTTAAAAACTAATAATGCATCACAAAAAAATATTATTTTCCCATACATATACATGAGTGCAGCAGCAAACAAGTCTTATGCACTTTCACCCCATGATTTTTTTAAAAAAAGTAAGTTATTTTTAAAAAGTTATATTAATTTAATTCCGTTTTTAATATTTTTAACTTTATTTTTTAAAAAGAATTATGAATTTAAATTTAAAAAATTGTAAAAATATTTTATTCAGAGAAATAAAAATGTAAAATAAATAAATAAACGAAAATTAAAGAATAATGAAAATGAAAAGATAAATAAATAAATAAATAAAGATTTAAAAAATCATTAATTTTTAACTCTGAAATATGGGGGGGGGGGGCACTAACGATGGATCCTTTACTTTTGAAAGTGAGAGAGCAGTCATCCTCTTTATCCCCTGTACGAGCCGCCTATGCTTCGAATGCCCCCCCCCCCCAAAAAAAAAGCCCGAGACCCCACCAGAAAGTGAAAGAGAAAATCTTTAAAGCTTTTCCCCGTAACAGTTTAGGGGACGGCATTATTTCAACTTGGCCCATCCGCCATCCCTCAAGCACCTCCGTAAACGAGACTCCCTCAAGATGATATAAAAATGAACAAACAAATAAAACTAATATTAGCTTGCCTAAAAAATAGCAACAACGCAATCAGCGCCAGGAACACTCCTCCCCCCAGTTAGTAAACCCCGTTAGTCCCACACTGAAATGAGTTCTTTCAAGGCCAAACATTTTTGTATCGGGGCACACTATACAAGTAGGTGAATGAGGAGCAAAGTGAAATAGAGGGGCAAAGTGAAATGGAGAAATATTTTCAGTTTGCAGCGCCACGTTTCAAGCAATATTTTAACTAAGTTCCTGAACATTTTGCTGATTCCTGTCAAGAACTAAATACTTCTGGAGATAGACGAAAAAACTATACAAGTGGTTTTTAGAATTTGATTCACTTATTGTAATATTCGGAGGTTTCGAAAAATATTTATTGTCATTAAAATTCTTGTATTTATCGTTTTAAGTGCTAATTAGGATCTACTAATATCCAGGGCAGTACTTATTTAGTTCATGTTAAGCATTTTTTGAATTTAAATGCTCAATGCAATTCGTCAAGATGCTCGCTGGGCAAAGTGGATGATGCAAAGTGAAATAGCTCATTTTGTTTACTTATTCATTTATGTTTTTTTTTCACACTCATTGTTTTACATTACTCTATTATTTGATTGATAAATATTTCATTCACATAAGATGTGTGAAAGTAAACATTATAAAATAACAAGAAACATATCGCTGTTGAAAATGACAAAATTTTAATCTCATGAATAAATTAAGAAAAAAAAAGTGTGGCACTTAATTTAAAAAGAGTGCAAGTTGCTCGGGATAAAAATCTTATGTGCTTTGCCCGTTGGCCCCGTTATCAATATTGTTGGTATTAGATAAAGATAAAAATACCATCGAATGAATCGGAATGAATTTCATATCAATTTCAGAGAAGCCTTATCATTCAAAATTCTCATTAAGATTATTATTAAAACAAGCTGCGTGCCCTGGCGTTGCACGGGCTACCTTAGAAATGAAAGCGATGTCAAGTGACACATCCGCTTTCGGCAAAGCAACAAACTCGCCGCCACGGCGGCTCGCTATGGCCAGCGCCCTCTACACACAGTGACAGTTGCCAAAACAATACTTTTAACAAACGCCATGTCTCGAGAAGAGCGAATTTGAAGATTTTTTAAAATTTCTTCCGAATTTCTTTATCAAACCTTATGTTAATTAAAACTAATTATGCCTGAAAAATTACGATCGATCGGTACCTGGTTCGACGTTCAGCTCATTGGCATTCAGGAGAAAGAAACAGGACATAGATACATAGAAAGATACTCAGTTTTCAAAAAAGTAGAGTGCTGTTCATAGCAACCGTATACAACTATTCTCAGGAAATACTGGTTCGAATTAAAAATTCTTTTTGTGTTGAACAGCCCATTTTATCAGGAAGGCTTCAGGCTAACTAACATTGCACTATATGTAAGGAGTTATTATTTTAGTTTAGAAATTATTCTGGTTGAAAAGCACGAGCGGATTAGTTTCCACTCTCCTCGAGAGATGGCATTCATTGGAAGTATTGTTTTGGCAACTGTGTGTAGAGGTCGCTGGCCGCAGCGAGTCGCCGTGGCGGTGAGTTTTAACGGACTCCGTAATAAATTAGTAATTATTGCAAAAGTTATAAAAACACAAAAAACATTGCTGAAATTTTATTGAAAGTCACAAAAATGGAATACAAAATTTACATAAAAGATGTCCCCATGATATTATCAGTATTATTTTTTTAATTTACCTTTAAAAAAACCTGAGTAAGGAATTTTTTTCAAGCTTGGACTAGCAAAAATAATGGATACCGGTCAATTTTTGTGCTGACCGGCAGCGGTTTACTGGACCACTAGTTGTGAATTGCTGATTTAGAAAAACTGATTGCTGATTGATGACGTGTATATTCGTGAAATCTCATTTCACTTTTCACTAAAAATATTTTTACTTTTTTAAAGGCACTTTCAGATAATTTCAATTCTATTTTTTCTCTAAAACAGAGAAGCAAGAAAATTTTAAAATTATGGATACAAAGCAAATTTTTTCAAAAGTGAAAGGGGGCTATATACTCAATTCATATTACATCGAAAAGCGACAAAAAACCATACGAACTGTAAAAAAAGATATTGATAAATCTATTAACTGTAGTAAAACATTCATTTTTGTGTAAGACAGATTTTAAAAATGTTTTTAAAGTGCGAATTTGCAAAAGAAGTATGTATCGCTTACATCTGATTTGGAGCTACAAGAAACGCCTTTATCAATACAGAAAGATGTTGTGTTGTGTATAAAAATTGTACGATTTCAGAAATTTTTTCACAAACACATATATTTTTGTCTGAAAAACATAACTTAGTGTTTTTAGTATGAATCTGACAACAACATGTATGACCTTGAGAGAGTTACTTTAAATTCGGAAAAAGAGACATTTTACTACCAAAAGACCCAGTGGTCGCACCCAAAAGTGATGGCGTCCGCCCTTAAATGATGAAAACGCTCCCCCCCCCGGTATAGTGCCTAGAAGGAGTAGTGTGCCGTTCGAGGGAGAAAAAGTGAAGCCAGTTCGGTGGAAAACGCCAGATGGCGCTGCGCACAGCTCACCGGTCTGGATTTACATTCAGTCTCGTGTTAAATCAGCGAAAAATAAGCTAATTTCGTGATTAAAAAGCCGCGTTTTACGAACTTACCTAATTTAAACGAAAAAGATGAATTGTTGAATGAATTTGATTTGTTGCACGCATGTTCATTTATTTTTTTAAAGCCACACAAACATTACATGAATTCTTTTTAATAATATTAGTAGCTCTACTAAAGCATTTTTTTTAAATTAATGTAATTTTTTCAAACTGTAAAACCATTTTGTTAGAGAGCATGCCCTAGCATTTTACATTATTATGTTCGAAACACGAATTTGTGTATCTTGCTTTGGAAAAAAAAAATAATGAAAGCAACGAAACTATGTATTAAAATCAGTTATTTTCGGATAACTACGGGTTATTTATTTACTTATACTGTTTCTAATTTCTTGTAGTCAATAACATGGCTTAAAAATTAGCTGACTATTTTCAAATTCACTAGAAAATTGAAAACTTTACAAATCAAATATTCATTTTACGAGTAAAAAAGAAAAAGAAGAATACTTTGATTTTGATTCATATGTGAGGAAGGAGAGAAATATTTTCCTTGGAAAAGGTTTTAGAAAAAAAATATTGAAATGATTTTTTTTTAAATCTAAGCATCAACTTAGCTATAACTTGAAAGCTCGTTCGTCTGTAGAAGTCTGATGGCATTAAAACTGTTGCTCGGCATTAAACAAAATTTTTATTTTACAAAGTACATAAACACATAGTTGCTCATACCACATAAATGATTTGAATTAGCAGTAATTTTTGAATAATTTAAATAGGTAAATCATAGTCACCACAACAAAACAAATTTTTACACTCGGAAAAGTTAGAAATATCTGAAGTGTTCGTTATTTTGGTTGGCCGAAAGTCCAATGGCCGGTCGCTAGCAGTTACCACAGGTAAACACAGCTGGAGACTTCACGCCTACCCTTCTGATCTATGCCTAGGTTCTACAAGTGACAATGCAATGCACCGTGGACTATTCGAGCTCTTCCTGACTTAGGAGGACTCAGGGGGTGTACCTACCACTCTTGCGGGTGGGGGGGGGGTACACTTAGGTAAACCATCTGTTTATTAGGATCTGTAGTATGGAAAAGCTGGGGCCGTAGTGGCACGAACGTTAAAGCATCAGACTCTTAACTGGTGGGTCCCGGGTTCGATTCCAACCAAGCAAAGATCCGCCGTCTTCACTAATAGTTACTGGAGGACGTTAACGAAAAAGCTCGTGGTCACAAAGTCCTCTAAGTGAATAGATACCTTTAGGAGTACTAGACTAGGGGTTTGCTCGACTACTGGTCTTGATTAAAAAAAAAAAGAGAGCGCTCTTTTTCGATCAAGACCAGCAGTCGATTGTCGTGCAATTACATGACTACGCAATAATATGAAGAAGGTCCATTTCTTGGAATTTTTGTTTTTTATATTCGTGAAATATATCGATACTTATTTTGCAGTCGATTATTAACTTTAAACTATGGAAAGTGAGAGGGCAGTCGCCTCTCTGTACGAGCCGTCTATGCTTGGAGGCATCCATAGCTTAACCATCTGCAGTAAAGGAATGCATATTAGCTAAGGTTCGGTCAGGCCGATGCATCGGCGCCGATGGTGCAATGTTTTTTTCATCGGCATCAGCGGCCGATGTTGATTATAAAAAATGATCAGCCCATCGGCCGTGAAAAACACTAAAAGCCGATGTTTTTTTTAATTTAAAAATAAAATAAAATACAAAAATAAATAAATGAATAAAATTATAATTCTTTTCATTGTTGTTGCTGCTTCCAACAACTGCTTTGGCAACTAACCATATTGCAGACCTAGTGCATTCTTCGAAAACAGGCATCCATTCGTTCATTAGGCACCACTATCGGCGGAATGCCATTACCAAGAGCATTTTAAAGCTCAGCTTCCCCTAAAAAATGGAGGCACCTGGGCTCGATTCGATGCGAAACTTTACTAGGAATTTAATTTTGCCAAGAGATACTCAATGCCAAACGAGTAATCGAGCGATCTTTGTTGAGAAGGGGGAGCGAATAAGGGGGATTTGTGGGAGATCCTTGAATTTTTTCATCATTCAAGGCTTTAATGATTACAATTCTTTTGTTTCTTTGAAAGGAAGTAGAATGAAATGAATCAATAATTCTTTAAATCTCTGACAGGGACGTCATTTCAAGTTTTTCCAGGGGGGGGGGGCAAAGGGTCCAAACGCAATGCAATTTCATTGGAAAACATTAAAAACCACGCCCACTTATATGTAAATACATTGATTTCTCAAAGCCATGGGGGGGGGGGCAATTGACCCCCCCCTGCCCCCCCCTAAATGACGGGCCTGATCTCTGATAATCTTTTTTTTTTCTTTTTTGCCAACGGCCATTACCCATTTTGTCGATGGCCACTGCCATCGGCATCGGCGGCCGATGCTAATGTGGCCGATGCACGGGTACATTGGCCATCGGCCGTCTTTGAAAAATCGGCCAACAATCGCCATCGGTCGATCCTTAATATAAGCAGCTGCAGTAAAGGAAAAATTCCATAGGTCATCATCCATATTTTCCATCTATTTATTGCAGCTAAATTTAAAGTATGGATGCCGATGAGGATAGGGACATGGTGCAGTCTACATCAGTAACTTTTTATTTTCAGTACATAAAATGTTCCATTTTATGCAAAAAAAAAAAAAAAAAAACGCTGGTAGCATTTTTAGTAAGCTACATAACACCGCAAAGGGGGGGGGGTCTGCATTAGCATCCATGGCTATGTCCGCACATTTGATTCGCTGTATAGAAAAGCTTTCGGTCATCTTGATATTCTAGCAATTTATTGTAGGAAGAGTGATGAAGCAGGGGGGGGGGGGGGGTGTAGGCGCCGACAACACGATTTAAATTTAGTAAATGTGTAAAAGAGTTTCATTTTGTAAGTTTTCCCTCATCTTCGGGAGCTTTGAAACGGGAAAAGTTTTCTTTGCATGGTTCGTATTCACTTTTGGACCCTGCTCTGAAATTAAATGAAGCAAATTATCTCTTGATCTGAAATTTCAAAGTCTTCATTAAAACATGACAATGCTCCTTCGTAAAATTTTCGAAAATTGCGGTGAAACAACAGCAACACAGAACGAAATTAAAGCGAAATCCCGCACCTACTAATGTTAAACTCCGAGAAAACCAGCCGAGCAGCAGACCGCACTGCCCTCTAGCGGATTTCCACAACTTTGACCTCACGATCAGCAGGGGAAAACTACGGCGTTCGGCACACTACTCCTTCTAGGCACTGTACCCCCGGCTAGAGCAAAATGAGCCTACCTAGGGAGTCTCGTTTACGGAGGTGCTTGAGGGATGGCGGATGGGCCAAGTTGAAATAATGCCGTCCCCTAAACTGTTACGGGGAAAAGCTTTAAAGATTTTCTCTTTCACTTTCTGGTGGGGTCTCGGGCTTTTTTTTTGGGGGGGGGGGGCATTCGAAGCATAGGCGGCTCGTACAGGGGATAAAGAGGATGACTGCTCTCTCACTTTCAAAAGTAAAGGATCCATCGTTAGTGCCCCCCCCCCCCCACATTTCAGAGTTAAAAATTAATGATTTTTTAAATCTTTATTTATTTATTTATTTTTTCATTTTCATTATTCTTTAATTTTCGTTTATTTTTTTATTTAACAAGTTTATTTCTCTGAATAAAATGTTTTTTCAATTTTTTAAATTTAAATTCATAATTCTTTTTAAAAAATAAAGTTAAAAATTTTAAAAACGGTATTAAATTAATATAACTTTTTAAAATAATTTACTTTTAAATGCGCTTTGAGCCGACAGATGGCGCGTTTGCAGTACTAATTTTTTCATCCCCTTTTAGCTTTAAAAATAGGTCGAAAATTACAGGCTGGTATAAAGCGGAGCGCCATTCCACGTAGGCTACGCAAAAACCTAATGAATGGTACTCTGGATTCGAGAGTACATGTCAAATCTGCACTTGCTGGATAGGAAAAGGGGACTGTTGTACGTTTTATATCATGGGGGGGAATAAATACAAGCTACAAATGTAATGCTAAAAAAGTTCCATGTTTTAGACTGTCACAAATACAGAAATTTGAATGGGGTTCGATTCATTCTTTTTCCTATTATTTATTATTTGTTCATCAACCTTCAATATTGCTTAAGGGACTGTCGGGACTGTTCACTGTGATGATTGAATAAACTTTAGGGCCGAATTATCGCATATTGCAACCGCTACTGTAAGTGGAATTCAAGTGAATTCGTTTCACTTGAATCCAAATTTTGGAATTTGCGATTGCATTGGTGAGTTGCGATCGTCCGTGTTTCACTTGAATTCCTGCCTTAGTACCTAATCTGATAATGAGAACTAGTAAATATGTAGTGTAATTATATTCATTAATAGAATTGGAGGCACTTTAAGGGCCGAATTCAAGTGAAACACCATTGCAATCGCTTCGAGGCGTTTGCATATTGCAACCGCTACTGTAAGTCGAATTCAAGTGAATTCGTTTCACTTGAATCCAAATTTTGGAATTTGCGATTGCATTGGTGAGTTGCGATCGTCCGTGTTTCACTTGAATCCCTGCCTTAGTGGCTCGAAAAGATTAAATGCCTTACAAGCGGTCAAACGGATCGCTCTAGGTCTGCAAATAGCAAGACATAAAGCAGGACATCATCCCGTTCCTCGTCACCACTTATTGATTGAGTCGAATAACATCCTGTGGGAAGTTTCTGTTTCAGTTTTAAATGAATCAATGTTTATAGGTCGCTCATTTTTCACTTTTAAAAGCACTCTTGAGTGAATAAATTTGAATGCTACGAGAAATAAAAAGACTCTTTCATTGAACTTTGCGCAAAATTTTAACAAGAAGTCGAGACTTTTGTCGTAATCAACGCTGAGACAGGAATGATCTTCGCGTTTCAATTAGACAAATGCAGGTCCGTAGAGAGGCCATGCCAGCCTTGTCAGCCAAGTCTCTGAAATTAGTTTTATAGAGGAGGTGGGAGGGGGCGACCAAACTAACAATGCGACCAACTTGGCCTTGGACAAATGAAACACTCCAGATTTTATTTCTATTGACACGATGACACGCATTAAATTTTAGTGGCTTAAGACCTATTTAATTGAATAAATAAAACGTTTTTTTTTTTCTTCTAAACGACTTAATACGACAAGCTGCTTCGATTTATTTTGATAATTACCTCACGGATAAAATTACTTTAAATTTTTATTGCCAGGCAACGCTGTAAAAGGAATACCTTGTGCAAGGATCGTCATGGGGAGGCCCCTCCCCCGGCTTTGAGAAATTAATGTATCTAATATCTTTAAACGAGCAATTCTTGTATATATATATATATATATTTCGGATTTCGAAAACGGCTCTAACGATTTTGATAAAATTTTGCATTTAGATAAAGTTTTGGTTTTTTAGTTCAGCTACATCGGCGTTTTTTCTGTAAAAACGCAAGTTTTCACAAAAAATCCCGTTTTTCGTGCTTTCATTAAAAGTTTGACGAGCTTTCTTTCGCAATTTTCTTTATGATTACTTTTATTGTTACTGTTTCATAGCAACCACGTTTTATTATAACAAGGGATTTCATATTTAATCACATCAGCGCAAATTTAAATTTTTATGGTATTTGGCAAACGAGTTTTTGCAACACGTTAGAATTATCATTGTTTTTTAAATTTGAAAGAAATCGATCAAAATAAAGTTAGAATTGGGTGTAGGCCGCGATAGTCCGATCGGTAAGTCGTCGGACTCGTAACCGGAGGGTCCCGGGCCGATCATATAGAGGAAGCCCAGTCGATCGAAGATCCACCGTCTTCATTAATGGTGGCTGGGGGACGTTAAAATTGTTCGTGGTCGTAAAATTTTCCAAGTGAAACGATACCTCTGGTGGGATGCTGGGCCAAGGGTTTGCTCGGCCCTTGGGCCTGGTTCAAAAATGAACAGAGCGCTCTTCAGAGCCCCATCCCAGTTAAACCACGAGTTGTGGTATGAACAGGGGGAACCTTGGAGTGTGAAGTGAAGTGAAAGTCAAAACCAACTGGAACCAAATGCGTACTGGAGAACAGGGACTCTGCATCCATTCTCATCAACCCCTCCCGCGCCTTCGGCGCCAAATTAAATGAAATTGGGTGTGATTTTACGGTGAGCATGGATTAAATAAGGTTGTGTTTCTTAAAACAAAGTTCGGCTGTTTTAAATGCGTAATTGCAACCAAAGGCTTAAAAATGCGTTTCAAGTTGATCTAAATAAGTAGAGTACTTCGCATTTTAGAAAAAAACACGAGTTTACAAACCTCTTTTTTTTTTTTTTTTAACCGAGTGGGCTCGGTCCCCAGGTACTTTACAAATAAGTGGGAGTAGTTTTTGCTGTTTTCGGAAAAATTGCATTGTGTTTTTTTTTTTTTTTTGCTCCCCCCCCCCTGGAAAAACTTGGAGATTTTTTTAAAGGTAGAAGCATAGGCGGATTTAGGCCGTGAATTCTATAGGTGCAACAATATTGGGGATCTGGGGGGAGGGGGGAGAGGATATTCCACAGTCAATGAGGTGTCGAGAGAAAAAAAAACATGGTTAATGTAATATACTTTATCAAAAATGATGTAAACTGTTTCAAGTTCTTGCACATTATTCCAGTTTGAACTGAAATAAAATCTGCTCTGAAATGAGCTAAAAATCAACATTTTAAAAATAAAAATGCTGGGCATTTTTATTTGGTTTTTGATAGTTTATATGGTTTTTGAAAAAGAAATTACATACCGTAAAATGGGGTGAATCGGAACACTTTTCAGCTTTGATTGTAAAATAAGCAGTTAAAAGATTTTTTTTTTATTTGATTTTTTGTGTAAAAACTTCGGTCTTGCTTCACTTTTGATATTCCTAGCGAAAACAAATCATTTTGAACAATTATTATTAAAATATATAGGAAATTATGGGTGTTCCGAATCACCCCGCTGATAGGGGTCAATCGGAACACATGTTAAAATTTTTATTTTTTTCAATTTAACCTGTACTAGGTCTCACAAACATGAGTAATATTGATGGGGGAGAATAAGAACAGATAATTACTGTCGAATAAATGTATAATTTCAATACCAGTAAACGTGTATAATTTGTCAAAATTCAAAATAATTTTGAACTTATGAAAAATTTAAAGTAATTTTAAGAAATGCTTTTGAATTGAAATGCAAAGATTTAACATGAATGGAAGTCACTCATGTCGTCCACAAATATGTACTTGTTCTTAAAACTAGCAATTGTGAAATTGCTTAAGTTTTTTCCATAACATCTTCTGGGATGAACTCTGCCTTTTCTTTAGTTTCTTGAAATCTCTGGGTTTCGGGGATTGTCCTGAAAGATTTTTCCGCTTATTCATCACTGTCTGTGTGCTGGATTTTTACTACATAAAGTCTATGTGACTTTCCTTCGTATTTTAAGTAAAAAGAAGTCTCCTAGAGAAAAAATCTTTTGAAATCTGCAACTTTTTGTCATTCTAAGATCTAGTTGCTCACGAGAAGGGATAAACAGTTTTTAATCCTTGTCCTTGTCTTGATTAGAAGAATTGGGGTTAGAATCTTGATTTTTCAAACAGTTTCCTTCAAATAAGTTTGAATTGGAACAACAGAACTAAGTGTTCCGATTCACCCCGCAAATTTTTTTTCTATGGCATTTTTCAGAATTCTTCATTTTTATGACACAATTTATAAAAAATGTAAATTCTAATGCGGTATTCTGTTGTTCAGATACATGTAAAATTGAAACATACCACTCTTAGTTTTTAAATATAAGAAGGTTTGTTGTTGCATATGAAGTTTTGCGGTCAATGGAAATGTGATGTTTTCTAGCATTCCACGTGCAGCCCTCCTTAGAAGCCAATAGCGTTGCCAGATTGACAAAAGTAATTTTTTCCTACTTCCTATGATCCCAGATAACCACATACGTCCGCAGGATGTCCTATAAGGATCCCACAAATCCTTTATAGGACATGTCCTTCGAAGGATCACAAAAGGCGTCCTTTGGATTGCCTACGTGGGACGAGTTCTCTCGAAATTTGAAGATCCCACATCTGAGTGTAGATGGACATCCAACTGGTATCCCATACAAGACGAACTACTAAAAGCCGGTTTTCCGCACATGCGCGCTAGCATAGCACCCATGCTGTTGCTCGGGAATTGCGAATATTTACACCACCATTTTGAAACGTGCTGCATGTTCTCTGTCTCTGTTTCGTGAAGCTTTTATGCTATAAATTTGCCAAGGTAAGTCTAACTATTACACATGTTTGTATTTAAAATTGTTTTTGAAGGATAAACATTAAACCAATGCAGCAGTAGGATATTTGTTGAATAGAAAATTCTTTTCAAAAGAAACTTTTAGTGCGATCTTTAAGAAAAAGCAGTTTAGCTTGAAATGCATTTTAGGTTTCGACATATTTAATGTTAATAGTTTACAGAATAATGTAAAAAGCTTGTTGTTTTTTTTCCTGTGTTTAAGCTAAAATATGAAGGCGGGGCGGACTGGTTGAAAGTATGAATTAAAAATAATTATTCGTTTCCTAAAAAAGAGGAGAGGATTCGAGAAAATAGCACGAATTTGTTTTTGATATTTGGAATTAGTCTCGTAGCCATAAACAAATTTCAAACGGAGGTACCTGGTGATGGTTTACTGTGGTTAGAAAAGGAAATTTTTGCCGACGGGAGTAGGGAGTACCATTATTAAAATGTACAAAAGTGTGATCGATCGAACATGTACCAAATATTTGTCGGTAGTGTAAATCAGGAGGATGTATTTTTTATATTTCATTAAAGAATATAGAAAATTGTCGTGTTTCATAGAAATACATTATATTTTGAACAATAAAAGACACATGCTATTTTTAAAGCAGTACTTTTACTGTAAAGAATGGAAAAGGATGGTCAGAGGAATCTATAAGGATTGAAAAGGACGGCCAGAGGATAAAAGACTATTGAAAAGTAGAGTCAAAGGACGTCCAGACGACCTGCTTAGGATAAAAAGGGATGGGCAAAGGAAGGAGACGGATCTGCGAAGGACGTCAGAGCATCCTATGACAGTCCAGCAGTGGTCTTAAGGATGCCCGCAGGACGTGCGTAAGATTTAGAGTGTCCCGTGATAGTCCTGCAGTTGTCCTGAAAATGTCCGTTTAAGACGTCCTGTGGACGTAAAAAAGTGGATTTTGGATCACCTGCGGACGTCTACAAGACGTTTTTCGGTAAATTTGGGATCTCCTGCGGAAGTCAGAGAATCCTATGAATGACGGCTTCTGGATGTCCAGTGGATGTCTTTGTGTTATCTGGGATCTTACCCCAGATAACACAAAGATATCCACTGGACATCCAGAAGCCGTCATTCATAGGATTCTCTGATTTCCGCAGGAGATCCCAAATTTACCGAAAAACGTCTTGCAGACGTCCGCTGGTGATCCAAAATCCACCTTTTTTTACGTCCACAGGACGTTTTAAACGGACATTTTCAGGACAACTGCAGGATGATAACGGGACACTCTAAATCTTACGCACGTCCTGTGGGCATCCTTAAGACTATTGCTGGAATGTCATAGGATGCTCTGACGTCCTTCGCAGATCCGTCTGGCCTTCCTTTGCCCATCCCTTTTTATCCTAAGCAGGTCGTCTGGACGTCCTTTGACTATCCTTTATAAATCATATCTAACCATCCTTTCCATTCTTTACAGATGGATTATTTTTAATTCATACTTTCAACCAGTCCGCCCCGCCTTCATATTTAAGCTTAAACACAGGAAAAAAACAACAAGCTTTTTTACTTTATTCTGTAAACTATTAGCATTAAATATGTCGAAACCTAAAATGCATTTCAAGCTAAACTGCTTTTTCTTAAAGATCGTACTAAAAGTTTCTTTTGAAAAGAATTTTCTGTTCAACAAATATCCTACTGCTGCATTGGTTTAATGTTTATCCTTCAAAAACAATTTTAAATACAAACATGTGTTAGTTAGACTTACCTTGGCAAATTTATAGCATAAAAGCTTAACACGAGACAGAGAACATGCCGCACGTTTCGAAATGGTGGTGTAAATATTCGCAATGCCGGGCGACAGCATATGTGCTATGCTAGCGCGCATGTGCGGAAAACCGGCTTTTAGTAGTTTGTCTTGTATGGGATACCAGTTGGATGTCCATCTACACTCAGACGTGGGATTTTCAAATTTCGAGAGAACTCGTCCCACGTAGGCAATCCAAAGGGCGCTTTTTGTGATCCTTCGAAGGACATGTCCTATATAGGATTTGTGGGATCCTTATAGGACATCCTGCGGACGTATGTGGTTATCTGGGACCTTACTAAAAAAAAACTTCATGGCGAAAAATACCCAATAGTTTATTTATGAAGAATTTCTTTGTACGGTCGGGAAGTTTTGTTCCGATTGACCCCGCTGTTCCTATACACCCCATTTTACGGTAAGCCATTTTTTTGACTGTACTAATTATACTCTATTCAAAGTAAAATAAATTGTAATGACGTACTAATAAATACCCAATTCGAGTATACAATTGTTCTATAATACAGCAATAAATAATAAATAATTTTCGAAATGAGTTTTTTTTTTTTTTTTTTTTTTTTTTTTTTTTTTTTTTATGTAGAAAATTGCTTAATAATTATTTTTCAAATGTATAAAAATTTTTGTTTTTAATATGTAGCATAATTCCTCTCGCACTGGTGATGTGTGTTGAAAAACGGGTTACACAAAGAGCTGCATATTATTTTTGTGTTTGCTTTCAAGTAAATTAATTTGCAGTGTAACTATGAAAGAGTATAAGTTATTTTCCGAATTATACTTTTGACAAATATTTTTAATCTTTTTTTTTTTAATTCAAACAAAATTGTTGGGGATGCGGCGCACCCCCTGGCACCCCCGCAAATCCGCCTGTGGCTAGAAGGTTATACGCATTTTAGAACGTAAAACAGCTTATAAAATGGGTGAGCAAAAACAACGATTTCTCTTCAAATTATCTCATAGTGACCAAAGTACAAGTTTGCAAGCTTTCAGTTGGAAAAAAGCTGCTCCTTGCTTGTCTGTTAGTTAAGTTGCCAAATTTCAACCTGTCAGTCTGCTCATACTCTAGGGTACGGTTTGATTGTTTCGGTTTTCGTAAAAGCATTGGGATCAGGGGTGTATACAAGAGGTAGGCCGAGGGAACCGGGCCCCTCCCAAAATCAAGAGAAAAAGAATTAAATAAAATATTATTTGGTTGGCGTTTGTTCATTCCGAGCTCCAAGCACGAATAAGTAAAAGGGGAATATGACTCCCTTGACAAGACCAAAAATATTCTGTAATTTCACTTTTAAACCTTCAGCTATGAAAAAATTTCCTATAGTGAGAGCATTTGATCCCCACTCTCCACCTCAGTGTCACATCAAAGATAACAAAAACTTTGAAAACTTTAAAACTTCAATTTCTGAAAATTTCAGGAAAAGAGCTGCTTACCCACCTTTTTTCCATTAATTTGGTCAATAGACTAAAATGGCATTTTAGAAATTTAAAATTCGAATAACCCAATCGAGGCCTCTCACTTGTGTCCAAAGCCTTCAATGATCAAATCCGAATTAGTTCTTAGAAAGAAGAGCTGTCGAATTTCCCATCCTTTTCCCTTACATCATAGAAGATAATCTATATATATAAAATTAAAGTTTAATGCGGCATGGGTTGTGGGTCAAACGCTCTCCTGGCAAATTTACGAAACGTACGATTATGAAAATTAGTGCAAAATTAGTCCGCGTACTGATAGTCTGCACCTCGGTCGTCGAATTTTTAAATCCGCCCTAGATTTTTTAAAATTTAATTGAAACTATATAATTCACAGCATCTTCCTCATTTTTACTTCCTTTTACGTAGTAAAGGAAGTATTGTGATCGCAAAAAAAAAAAAAAAAAAAAATCACTCAAATTTGAGTCTAAGTTTTGATTTTGCTCACCCCCGAATGAATGTCCAGTAGTTTTTTCGACCTGTCAGGACGTGCATATGTACCAATCAACATATAAGCAGACGAAAAATCCTTTTCAACCACCCCCGAGTTAATTACGACGAGTTTTCTCGTGACGTCTGTATGTACGTATGTGCGGATGTATGTGCTTATGTGAGTCGCATAACTCAAAAACTACACTGCTCGACATTGAAAATGCAACACCAAGAAGGAGTGGTCAGAAATTCATGCAAATTTTAGCGTAGACGCACGTCACTGAATTATGCAAATGATATGAAATGCGCAGCTCTCCGACGCACGTGAAGTAAGATATAAGAGAATGAAGTTGAAAAGTGGGCTATGTTCATGTTGGTTTTTCTGCCAGACTAATTATCGGAGAAATTTCGTTTTTGTCTCGAAGGATACGTGTGATAGGAGGAAATACCACGCCGTCCTCAACGAAGACACTTCCAGCATATAGACGACTTTACAAGGGGTATGGTGATCGGATTGAGAAGGGGAGGTTGGTCTATACGTCAAATTGCAGCTGATACCCACATGGATGCAAAAACTGTGCATCGGCTGTATCGGAGATGGTTGGAAAGAGGAAATGTAGCCACATTGAGGGGTGCAGGTGCAGCCAGAGTGACGTCAGACCGCTTGGATCGACGGATTCACCGACAAGCTGTGGCGGACCCGCAAGTCACTTGTACGTCGATTCTGCAGCACGTGCAAGGTACTCTGGATGTTCCTGTGTCGACCAGAACCATTTCCCGTCGACTGGTTGCACGTGGCTTGCAATCACGGCGCCCGCTAAGAAGACTGCCATTGACCTCACAGCACAGACTCCAACGTTTGGAATGGTGCCGGACCAGAGCGACGTGGATGGCAGAATGGCAAACCGTAGTGTTCTCAGATGAATCCCGCTTCTGTTTGTCCAGCGATAGTCATCGCATACGTGTGTGGCGTCGACGTGGAGAAAGATCGAATTCGGCAGTAACTGTGGAACGCCCCACAGCGCGACAACGTGGCATAATGGTTTGGGGCGCTATTGCATTCAGTTCCGTATCACCTCTAGTTTGTATTCGGGGCCACTATGACGGCCCAACGATATGTAGATAATGTACTGCGGCCGGTGGCAATCCCCTACATTCAGGGTCTGCCAAATGCAATTTTTCAACAGGATAACGCCCGGCCTCACAGTGCTCGAATCAGCCAACATGCTCTACGAGGTGTACAGATGCTTTCCTGGCCACCATACTCTCCTGACTTGTCACCAATCGAACATGTGTGGGACGTGATTGGACGCCGTTTGCAGAACCTGTCACTGCCTCGTTCAGAGGACGAATTGTGGCAAATGGTTGAAAGGGAATGGAGTGCCATCCCTCAGGACACCATCCGCAGGCTTATTGACTCCATGCCTACGTGTTTCTTCGTGCATCGCTGTCCGCGGTGGTCCTACTTCTTACTGAGCCGACGCCGTCCTCGCTCTAAATTTTGCTTATTTATTTTGAAATAAGTATCACTTATTGTTCCATGCTGTCTCTGTCTTCTTACCAAATTTCATCAATTTCTGACCACTCCTTCTTGGTGTTGCATTTTCAATGTCGAGCAGTGTATATGCCATAGAAGCTTCTAGCTTGGTATGTATACTCTGAGGATGGTCTAGTTGTGCACCTCCCCTTGTGGTTGCATTTGAATGTTCCCAAGGGGGTGTTTTACCCAGGGACGTCGTTTCAAGTTTTTCCAGGGGGGGAGGAGCAAAGGGTAAAAACACAATACAATTTCACCAGAAAATAACAAAAAACGCGTCCACTTTTATGGAAATACATTGATTTCTCAAAGTCGGGCGGGGGGGGGGGGGCAAATGACCCCCCCCCCTGCCCCCCTAAATGACGGGCCTGACCCAGATAACACAAAGATATGCACTGGACATCCAGAAGCCGTCATTCATAGGATTCTCTGATTTCCGCAGGAGATCCCAAATTTACCGAAAAACGTCTTGCAGACGTCCGCAGGTGATCCGAAATCCACTTTTTTTACGTCCAAAGGACGTTTTAAACGGACATTTTCAGGACAACTGCAGGATGATCACGGGACACTCTAAATCTTACGCACGTCCTGTGGGCATCCTTAACACTACTGTTGGACTGTCATAGGATGCTCTGACGTCCTTCGCAGATCCGTCTGGCCTTCTTTTGCCCATCCCTTTTTATCCTAAGCAGGTCGTCTGGACGTCCTTTGACTATCCTTTTCAATAGTTTTTAAATCCTCTGGCCGTCCTTTTCAATCCTTATAGATTCCTCTGACCATCCTTTTCAATCCTTTATAAATCATATCTAACTATCCTTTCCATTCTTTACAGATGGATTATTTTTAATTCATACTTTCAACCAGTCCGCCCCGCCTTCATATTTAAGCTTAAACACAGGAAAAAAAACAACAAGCTTTTTTACTTTATTCTGTAAACTATTAGCATTAAATATGTCGAAACCTAAAATGCATTTCAAGCTAAACTGCTTTTTCTTAAAGATCGTACTAAAAGTTTCTTTTGAAAAGAATTTTCTATTCAACAAATATCCTACTGCTGCATTGGTTTAATGTTTATCCTTCAAAAACAATTTTAAATACAAACATGTGTAATAGTTAGACTTACCTTGGCAAATTTATAGCATAAAAGCTTAACACGAGACAGAGAACATGCCGCACGTTTCGAAATGGTGGTGTAAATATTCGCAATGCCGGGCGACAGCATATGTGCTATGCTAGCGCGCATGTGCGGAAAACCGGCTTTTAGTAGTTAGTCTTGTATGGGATACCAGTTGGATGTCCATCTACACTCAGATGTGGGATTTTCAAATTTCGAGAGAACTCGTCCCACGTAGGCAATCCAAAGGGCGCCTTTTGTGATCCTTCGAAGGACATGTCCTATATAGGATTTGTGGGATCCTTATAGGACATCCTGCGGACGTATGTGGTTATCTGGGGAGTGGTCTGTAGTGGGCTTAATGAGGTTTAAAATTTGAACAGGTCACTACACAGGACCACTCTGTAGTGTCTGTAGGGGGCTTCATGAGGTTTAAGACTTAAACAGGTCACTACACAGGACCACTCTGTAGTGGTCTGTAGTGTCTGTAGGGGGCTTCATGAGGTTTAAGACTTAAACAGGTCACTACACAGGACCACGCTGTAGTGTCTGTAGGGGGCTTAATGAAGTTTAGGACTTAAACAGGTCACTACATAGGACCACTCTGTAGTGGTCTGTAGTGTCTGTAGGGGGCTTAATGAGGTTTAAGACTTAAACAGGTCACTACACAGGACTACTCTGTAGTGTCTGTAGGGGGCTTAATGAGGTTTAGGATTTAAACAGGTCACTACACAGGACCACTCTGTAGTAGTTTGTAGTGTCTGTAGGGGGCTTAATGAGGTTTAAGACTTGAACAGGTCACTACACAGGACCACTCTGTAGTGTCTGTAGTGGGATTAATGAGGTTTAAGACTTGAACAGGTTACTACACAGGACCACTCTGTAGTGGTCTGTAGTGGGCTTAATGATGTTTAAAACTTAAACAGGTCACTGACACAGGACTAATCTGCAGTGGTCTGTAGTGTCTGTAGGGGCTTAATGAGGTTTAAGACTTAAACAGGTCACTACACAGGACCAATCTGTAGTGGTCTCAGGGACGTCATTTCAAGTTTTTCCAGGGGGGGGTGGCAAAGGGTAAAAACACAGTACAATTTCACCAGAAAACAACAAAAAACACGCCTACTTATATGTAAATACATTGATTTCTCAAAGTCAGGGGGGGGGGCAAATGCCCCTGCCCCCCTAAATGATGGGCCTGGTTTTACCCCTTTTTTAGGGTAAATCAGTGTTAATTTCAATGAAGACTCAAGTGATATGAATTGGCGCGACCACTTGGCGATATGTCGCCAAGCTTTTGGTCGCCAAGTGTTTGACGCCAACTTGGCGACAAATTTGGCGAAAAAAATATTTCTTGAATTTGGGTTCAACTTGGCGCTATTGGCGAAATTTTGCGAAAAATTCACTGAATGATATTAAAATCAGCAATATTTAGAAAATTAACCATTGTAAAATATTGTTTGCATTGTTTCGTGGCAGATTAGGGGAGTAAATATTTGAATTGTTACCTAAGTCACTCCAAGCACTTTTTTTAACACTTAAGGCAACTACTAAGAAATTTACACGTAAAAGGAAGTAGTGTGGGGTCCATACCAGATTTTTTTTTTGTTCTCTGTGTAACATTATTTATGAATGGCAATAGTCTTAAGAGTTAAATCTTAAGAATAAGAAAATTAATATTATTAAAATGCATTAAGTTGATGGATACTGATGTCGGATAACATTTAAATATAGATGATGATTGAAAAGTTATTAACTGTATATTTCTTACGGCACTTTTACAAAAACATTACACTACAAAAGAGTTTTTGCGGTTCCCAAACATTTCCGTTGAAGAGTTTTCGAACCCACTACCCTTTCCCTAACTTTACTACAAAAATAAAATTTGAAACTGTGCCTTTAGTTTTCAATTTTTTAAATTTTCGGAGGGACCCGAACTTGCGCTTTAAAAACTGAATCTCGTATTTGTGGGGTAGATCACCTTTCTTGGAATCCTTCCTTTCTAGAGATAATCTAAAATTGACTTCAATTTAAAATTTTCTGGAGACTGATCCCCTTCTGGATCCTCTGTTATTACAAAGCAAAACCTAAGATGAAGTTTTAGAGTAGAAACATTTTCGGCTATAAAAAGCTTAAAATTGCGTATTTAAGCTTTAGGCAGGAATTCAAGTGAAACACGGACAATCGCAACTCACCATTGCAATCGCAAATTCCCAAATTTGAATTCAAGTGAAACGTTACAATCGCTACAAGATGCGATTCTAATGTAATTTGACTTCCAGTAGCGATTGCAATTTGCGATCGCCTCGAAGCGATTGCAATGGTGTTTCACTTGAATTTCTGCCTAAGGCAGGAATTCAAGTGAAACAGTCGATCGCAAATTACAATCGCTACTGGAAATGAATTACATTAGAACGTTTCTTGATAAAAACATCGTGACGTCAGAGTGACGTTTCCGTGACGTTTGCCTACGAAAAACGAGCTAGATAAAACGTCACAGCCTACTTGGCGAATAAGAGGAGATCACTGACTGCTTGTGAGCTCTTATTGGCTCCACCCGTAGTGACGTCAGTGCCAAGTTAAGCTGATGATAATGTAATTCATTTCCAGTAGCGATTGCATTCGAAGCGATCGCATTGCTGTTTCACTTGAATCCCTGCCTTCACTACGAGCGGAGCCAATAAGAGCTCACAAGCAGTCGACCATCTCCTCTTATCCGCCAAGTAGGCTGTGACGTTTTATCTAGCTCGTTTTTCATAGGCAAACGTCACGATGAACGTTCTAATGTAATTCATTTCCAGTATCAAGAAACGTTCTAATGTAATTCATTTCCAGTATCAAGAAACGTTCTAATGTAATTCATTTCCAGTAGCGATTGCAGTTTGCGATAGCCTGTTTCACTTGAATCCCTGCCTAAGTTTCAGAAAGTTTCCGAGAGAAGATCCGACCCCTTAACGTAGACAGCCGAAAATGAACTTCAAATTTGAAAATAGTTCCTAAGTAAGATGAAACTTCCCCTCGACAACGAGCCGGGAAATAGTCCCCTGTGGATATGTAAATAGGTAGCGGTATAGCTTGTAATATAGCTCGTTATCAATTTATCGACTCAAACTGACAGGACAGCGCAAAAGAGCGAGTATAAGAATAAGCTCTCATGAACCCTCATCAAAAGAGCGAAATGAAAAAAAAAAGAAAGAAAGAAAGAAAGTAAAGAAAAAGAAAAGTAACAACATGAGACAATCACATACATTGAGTTTCATTATCGAACTGTTCCATAAATCGACCGTTTCATTGTCGAAAAGGATCGGTCGATCTGTAGAATATCTTTACTTACCATTCATGTAGTCTGTGCATTATGCTTGCATTTAACTTTTCCGTTATCTGAAATGAAATATGACAAGATATATCAAGACTCCTTAAAAAATAATTCTTAGTTAAAATAAATAAATACATAATAGAATAACAAATTTAAAAAATCTGTACAAGTTGTTTCTCTGCTAGCATGGTACCATGCTAAAAAAACAACATGCCGTCGCTACACTACTATGTTGATTGTTTCGTTTCGAATTGCTCCTAAAAAAATTGTGCGCCATAATCAGGATTATTATCAGATTATTATGCAATAATAGAAGAATGGATATGAATACTTTGTAGCTTTATCTTGCACTAGCGGTACCCGCACGGCTTTGCCCGTGGTATAAAATTAAAACTTCATTTGATAATAAATTGATATCGCAGAAAGAATACTCAATTTTAGTTATAATTCAACTATAATTCCTTAAAACTATGGTATAAAAATAAGACAAAAGAGAAAATAAGAACAATTTTGTTGTTTACAGAAACCAACAGAAATCTTACCAAAGTTTAAAAGAAGAAGGAAGTTTTCTTTCTAGCTTAAAAAACAAAATAATATATTTTTCGAAATGAAACATTTTAGAAAGAACATTGCAATACCGCAATTTATACGATATTTTTATAATTTACCGAGTTTTAATTCCTTAAAAACTGAAAAAAGAAAAGCGGACGATTTTTTTTCAAAACAGTTGAAATATTTCATTTAACTAATTTTAATAAGGCTTGGAGTTTGGATTGCTACAAAAACAAATACATTTTAAAAATTATTAAGGGAAAAAGAACGAAAGAAATAAAGGAAATAAAAACGTAAGCATGGTAACAACATGAAAATTTGATTTTCGTTGAGAAAATAATTCATTTCACTTTTACTTTCAAATTTTATTCTAGAGCTTAACCAATATAGAATCGTTTGACTTGCTTTGCTCAAGGTAAGCCTTGAATTTCCGGGATTCTAAAAACAATTATAACAGCTCTTCTCATGCTCGTAGAAACTTCAAACTGATATCATTTTTAGCAGAAAATTTCAAGCTTTCGAATGACATAAGACTTACAAATGTGTATGAAATATTTCTTCCCCATTTTATCGAATTTGTATGAAAAATGAGCAAAGAATTAGAATAGAAAAAGAACGAAACAGAATTTTCGAAAAAACGATTCGAGAAGTACACTTTCATGCTACGAACTAATTTTGTGCCAAATTTTATAAAAATCGACCGAACGGCTTTGGCACTATGCGGGTCACAGACAGACAGACCCACCTTTAGCTTTATTATTAGTAGAAATGAGGCGAAGAATGCATTCTAAACACGAATAATTGTTCACTTAAATTTCGGCTTAAGGCAGGAATTCAAGTGAAACACCGACGATCGCAACTCACCAAAATCGCAAATTCCTAAATTTGGATTCAAGTGAAACGTTACAAATTGCTACGAGATGCGATTCTGTCGTAATTCGACTTCCAGTAGCGATTGCAATTTTGGTCTATTGAGATTGCCTCGAAGCGATTGCAATGGTGTTTCACTTAAATTCGGCCCTAAGTTTTCTTTTAAAAATTTGAGAGAAGCAGATGACTTACATGTTCTTACGAACTTTTACTGTATCGCCTATATTTCTTCTTCTCTCAAGTTTTTAAATCAAATTTTATAGGTTGTTTTAGCACTAACTTAAATTTTACGATATTAAGGTTAACTGCAATTTTTGAGTATTGTAATCAAGAAATCAAAGTGGCGTAGGAAAAGGTGTGGTCCCAGGGTCTGGACCACTTTCTTGAAGCTCAAAATTTAACTTCTGTATTGAAAATAAAAATTATATTTCTTTGTTTAAAAGCTGTTTCTCATTATTCAATCAATTTTATGCAGCTGCAACTCTCTAGTGTCTATTAATAAAAAATAAACAAATAAATAAAATAAAATAATATAAAATAAATAAATAAACTTACTGACTTGTTTTATGTTGACTGTTATTAATGAACTAAAGTTTATCATTATTTTCTAAAATAATACTTTAAAATGTTTTAACGATTATTAAAAAAAAAAAAAAAAAAAAATCACATGGGTACACTTACACTTATCACACTTACCCAGGGACGGATACAAGGGAGGGCGAGGGGCGATGGGAGCGGGGCTCACCACAAGTAAATTTTCAATATTCAAGTTCAAAAAAAGCATTTTTTGACTATCTTTGATGTTAGCAGAAGAGAGATTTACAGCTCTCCACAGGATAAGTTTCGCAATTGAAGTTCAAAACGTATGAGGTCAACCATTGTAATTAAAGATGTGTAGAAAAGATACGTGATAAATTTAATCGCCCCACCCTTGAAACATTTCTAGATTCGCACTTGCTCTTACCCCATGCTAAGGGATAAGTAGAAGCAGGTCACCCACCTTTTATTTAAATTTAAAGCAAGCTTATCTAAAAATGGGGGAAAATGCGTCTCAATAAAGTTGGCAAATTTTTAGCAATTTTTTTTTTTTTTTTGCAAATTCACCCATTTATGCGTTATTTACTGACATTTAAATCAGTCTGGTGGAATATTATAACAAAAAACAAAACAATTACATCTCTGAAATTTTTGAAAGCCTATATGGATGTATTTTACATTTATATATAAAGTAGTGTTGAATTTATATAATACACTTGATTAAGATCAGTTTTAGTAAATTAGCAAACATTATAACAGGGGTTCTTGAAAAAATGCCGAGAAGTTTTAAAGAGAAAACAGGGGGAAGGAGTACTTTTTAAATTAAGACTCCTAATTCTTAAATCTACTTGATTTTTTCATATGTTCAGAAATTGCTTTTGATAAACAGACGAAACACATTTCTTAATATTCAAATAGTTTCCTCAGTAAAAATATTGTGTATACATTTAAGCATTTAATTAAATTGTTAATGAGTTACAAACTTACTTTTACTGATACTATACAAATTATCTCTAAAACTTTATTTTAAGATGAAAGAAAAAGTCTCGCAACAGAGTTTCTGTTTTCTTCGCACAAATATTTTTAAAGTAACTAGCTGCCAGGGCAGCTAGATTAGCTTCCTGCGGCATGTTGATGCATAACGTCCCCCCTCTCTAACTTTTACCTCATTCTGAAGTTTTATTTGATATAATTTAATGTTCATTCGATTTCAAGACGTACCACGAACGTGGCCCGGCGTTGCACGGGCACTTCGTGCCCTGAAAGTAGTGAGGAAAATGTCAAGAAACTACTCCCCGCCAAGGCGGCTCGCTAACAGGCGCTTCACGCCTTTACTTTTTTCCTGTATAAAAAAAAATCATTCGAATTATTGAGATGCTTCGCGCCTTCAAGATGGTGAGGAAAGTTTCAGTAAGTTCAGCTCAGGCGCGGATCCAGAGTGGGGTCATGGGGATCATGACCCCCCCCCCCTTAACCGACCAAATATAGCAAAAAATTGCATTTTTGGGACTTATTTTACGAAAAAACTGCCAAACCACCCCATTTTTGCACAAAAATTGCACTTTGACCCCCCCTTTCCGAAAATGACCCCCTCCTTAACCAGAAGCTGGATCCGCCCTTGGTTCAGCTCGCTCAAAGGAGAAAAAGCAGACATTGATACTCAGTTTTTAATATAAGTAGATGGCTCTTCAACAAATGAATGTTTCAAAATATTACAAGTAGCTAGCGATAAAAATACTATGTAAGTCGCCCGCTTATGAGTTTCGTGTTTGATTTAGTTAAGCCTTCATTCAAAATTCTCATTTTCATTTTTATTATTGTTTCATGGCATGGCAACCACGTTTTGCAATGCAAGAATGGATTTCATATTTAATCATTTATTAGGCTTAATCGCTTTAAACTTGACTACTTATTAATTGATATCTTCGCTAATTAAAATCGTATAATTATATAGATTGAAACTAATGAAGCTTGAAAAATTACCTATCTATCGGTACCTGGTTCGACTTTCAGTTCATTGGCGTTCAGGAGAAAGAAGCGTGACATAGAAAGATAGTTAGAAAGAAAGATAGTTAGAAAGATAGTTAGAAAGATACTCAGTTTTTAATATAAGTAGATGGCTCTTCAACAAATAAATGTTTCAAAATATTACCAGTAGCTAGCGATAAAAATTCTACGTAAGTGGCCCGCTTATGAGTTTCGTGTTTGATTTAGTTAAGCCTTCATTCAAAATTCTCATTATCATTGTTATTATACTGTTTCATAGCAACGACGGTTTGCAAGAATGGATTTCATATTTAATCATTTATTAGGCTTAATCGCTTCAAACTTGACTACTCATTAATTGATATCTTCGCTAATTAAAATCGTATAATTATATCAATTGAAACTAATGAAGCCTGAAAAATTACCTATCTATCGGTACCTGGTTCGACTTTCAGGTCATTGGCGTTCAGGAGAAAGAAGCGTGACATAGAAAGATAGTTAGAAAGATAGAAAGAAAGATAGTTAGAAAGATACTCAGTTTTTAATATAAGTAGATGAAACTTGCACCTGCTACTGAAAATATTGAAAGGAATTTAAATAGATGAACTACATAAATCTAAATCAATATAACATGGACTGATTTAAAGGCTGCACATATTTATTGGTACAGAAGTGAAATACTACTAGGGATGTCGTTATGCATGTATCAAAAAACTTAAAATAATTGAAACAAAAGTAAAATTCAGCCAGAAGTTCAGCATTTAACTTTTTGATATAAAACACTTTTTAAGAACATGGAGTCTCATTTAAAGCATTTTAATTTAACTATTGAATAAAAGTAAAAAAAAAAAGTTTTACTTGTTTGTCTTTAAGCAACGTATGGCAGAGTGTCAGCTTTGAAAAAAAAAAAAAAAGAAGGACATCATTATTACAAAAATATCAGGACAAAAATCAGGACATTTTAAATATTTTTTTAAGTATAGTAAACTTACATAGTATTGGACTCTATATTATCTCCATATATTACAATGAAAAGTACAACATCAGAAATTGTGTATTTTTTTGCCTACACTGGAAGTATTGGCATTGGCATAAAAGAGACCAATGGGCTTGTTATAGTGCTCCCAACTGGTCCTTTTTTTTTTCATTTTAAGTCCTTAAAAGTCCATTTTTTTCCTTTTCAAAATCGGTCATTTTTTTCCACTTAACTTAAAAATTTAAGTTTCATTTAAAATTTTTCTAGTAACCTCTTTTATTCCATTCGATCTTTTTATTAAAAATAAAGTATATATATATACAGGGTGTTCACTCCAATCGTGGACCAATAGCTAATTTCTAAACCGTTAGAGATAAGCATAGAGTTTATTTAGGAAAAAATCTCCAAATTACGAAAGGAATTTTGGGTCTATTCAATGTTTTTCAAAAAATCAAATTTTGAAAGAGTTACGAAATTTAAATTTTTATACAGCCCCCCAGTCCTATCAATCATATTTAGTAAAACATTCTTGACACTGTAACGTTTAAAACTAAAAAAAAATCACTCTTCTACCACAAAAATTGACCGAGTTATGACGTTTTGAAAAATCAAGATTTTGAAGGATTTCGCATACGGTCCCTTAAGCGATCTCTGGATGACGTCATGAAATAATGCAAAATCTTGATTTTTCAAAACGTCATAACTCGGTCAATTTTTGTGGTAGAGGAGTGATTTTTTTTTTAGTTTTAAACGTTACAGTGTCAAGAATGTTTTACTAAATATGATTGATAGGATTGGGGGGCTGTATAAAAATTTAAATTTCGTAACTCTTTCAAAATTTGATTTTTTGAAAAACATTGAATAGACCCAAATTTCCTTTCATAATTTGGAGATTTTTTTCTAAATAAACCATATGCGTATCTCTAACAGTTTAGAAATTAGCTATTGGTCCACGATTGGATTGGACACCCTGTATATATGAATACATTGTTCATACTTAGGGGTGCGACATTGAAGGTAAAGCATCGATGTTTTAATACATCTATGTTAACCCTTCATTGCACGATTTTTAATATTTTCATGAAAAAAAATCACATGTTACCTTTTAATAGCTCTGAGTTCAGGAAAAATGAAGAAAAAAATTAATCTTAAAAATGTGCACCAAAAATGATGTTTTAATTGTTTGTTCTACATATGGCACAAAGCACATAGCATATGCTTTGTATACCGATAAGTGTAATAATCTACAATGTGTTTTGTGCCATAAGTGGTACAAACAAATTTGCCACTAAGTGTATTTAAACATTTTTAGAACAAAGGAAATAATGATTAACCACACTTCTAACGGAAATGCAGACACTCTTTTTTTCAAAAGCAAGAACTGTAATACCTAGACTAGTGCAACTAACTACATAAACATCGCACTAAACTGTTATAGCAATGTTCCAGAAGGGGCATAAAATTCAGTTTAACTGCATTTAAACATCATAAGAATATATGAGGGTTTTTGTGGTGTGTGCCAGATCAGGCACACCATGCAGTGAAGGATTAAGAAATTAAGACATTGATGGCATTGATACATCGACCAAAAAACATCGATCTTTTTTTTGTTTCAATTGCTTACACATTTAAAGGTACAGTAATACAGTAACTCCTCAATACATTGAACCTCTTTATATCATTAAATTAGTTTTCTCTTTTGTTTCCAGAAAAATCATCAACCGTATGATATCGATGTCAATTAAACAAAAAACTTTTTTTAGTGAGATAGATACTGCAACTGATTGCATATTTTTATGAAACTTTTTTTAATACATGTAAAATATCATTATCGGAAAACGAAATGTCAAACGCAAAACACGATGTTTAAAAATCAACGACCGTATATCATAGTAATTAAAAAAAAAAACTTTATTTCAATACGATAGATATTGCAACTGTTAAAGATGAATCTTTTCCATTGCATATTTTAATTGCTTTTTGCTGAAATGTAAAACAGACATCGAAAGAAAAAGAAAAGAAAAAAAAAACATTGAACGGAAACACCGATCATTAAAAGACATCGACCTTAAAACATCGATCGATGGTTACTATTAAAAACGTCTTCTAACGAGATTGATAGTATAAAAGCTGATTAACGATGTAACTTATGGCGGCATATCTTCATGACTCTTTCTTATTTTGCTGAAATATAAAACATTGACGCAAAAAATAATAATAAAATAAAGAAAATTAAAAAAATAAAGCGGCGAAAGCAAATTAGAAATGTTTCAGAAATATCGAAAATAAAACATCAGTATATCATAACAACCATAGAAAATGTTTTTCAATGATATTAATACTGAAACTTCTGATTAAAGATTAAAACTTCTTAACACGTCTGCTTATCGCATATTTTTTATCAAGCTTTCTTTACTGGATTATAAAACATCGACATCGAAAAAAATATCGAGCCCAAAACACCGATGTTGGAAAAACATCGACCCTGAAACATCTAATATAAAAACATCGATGTTTCCAAAACATCGACATCGATGTCGCAGCACTAAGTTCACACCCTTACTATGATGTTTTTAATTAAATGAACTACATTTTGTTCGAAACTATTGGTTACGTGTAGTAAATTCATAATATAACAAGAAGTTCTGTCAAGAACTAAACGAGCCTACTTTCCCGTACATCGACATCGGCATTCTAGCATCTGATCATTATTCTCTTGATTATCTAAGACTAAAAATTATGTCAAACATACCTTTAAAAGCAAAATATACCTCTCTCATCAGATGAAATAGACACATAAAAAGTAAATAAATGAATCAATGAAGTTTTGTCGCACCTTTTAAAGAATAATGTAACTGTTACAGTTCTTCCGTAGAAAAATTCCTCAATTGTTTTCAAAAAAAAATTAAAAGTACAAAGTACATCAAAACACATTTTATCAAAGAAAGAAAAAAAAAAAAGAAAAAAAAAGAAAAAAAAAACTCGTCCGTTGATAAAATGTCTCGAATTTCACTTTTAATCCGTTGCCAGTTGTTAAATATAAATTAAGAATAAAATGCCCTAGTGAATGAAACATTTTTGTTACAAAAAAAAATCGTCTGCCAAAAATAATAATAATAATAATAATAAATTCAATAAAACAAATGAATAAATAAACAAAAAATCGTCTGCACAGTCAGTCATTTTTTTCGGACTGTTTACTCAAAAGTTATTAGGGGTGACAGCTTGCTTGAGCGGTTCAATGTTGAATGAAAAATTGTTCAAATCGGAAATGTAAATACGGGAATGAAGTATCCTTGAAAAGTTCTTTCCAACAAAAAAAAGTTTGTTCAAATCGGACTGTTCATTAAAAAGTTAGTATCGCGGGACCGGTTATTTGAACGGCTCAAAGTTGAACCAAAAATTGTTCAAATCAAAAAATCAAATATGGGAATGAGCTGTACTCGCCGAGATCTTTCCAACAAAAAAAAGTTTGTCCAAATCGGAATGTTCATTCAAAAGTTATTAGGGGGGGACAGACAGACAGACCGACCGACGACCGACAGACACACAAATTCCCCATCTCAATACCCTACTTTCAAATTTTTAATTTTTCGATATTCATTTTACCTCTTTATTTTTTTAACTTGGCGATGTTTTTTGGACTTGGCGATATTTTTTTTAACTTGGCGATATTTTTTGGACTTGGCGATATTTTTTCGATGCATTAAGCTACTTTTAATACTTTTTTCGTCTTTCTTTTATTTTTAACGGGAAAGTAGGCTAAAAATAGCAAAATTTACACTTAACCCATTAATGCCTGACTTTTTCTTCCAAAGATATTTTGTATACTGGTTACAAATAGTGTCTAATGGACAGGAAAAATAATTAAAAAAACATGTCAAAAATGAATTTTTTATAAGGAAAGAAAAATCGCCCCTCAAAAGTTACGATAGACCGAAGAGGGAGCATACATTTTTTACTAAAATTTTGTTCTGCTTACGATATAATATTTAAAAAGACATTTTATAAGAAGAAATAAAATCAGCAATTAACGTAAACTGGGAATAACTTTGAAAACAGTTTTTTTTCTTGAGATTGTGAACGATGTCATTTTTGATAAAGATCATATTAAAACTGCTACAGAACACACTTTACAATGGTTTTGTGCTGCAATCTGTTTTTCACGAATTGAAACAATACCAAGGTGATAATTGAACACTATTATTTGGTTGAAATGTTCATTTTTGAGAAATTCAGACCCTTTTTTGGCCCGTCTCTAAAAAGGGACGCTAGGCATTAATGGGTTAATGCAAGTTGCACTTCAACTTTTCTGCAGAGAGAGCGATGTGTTCTGGGCAGCAGCCTATAGACTCCCTGCTGGGCAGCATTAAGTCTATTGGTGGTTTCTGACTGGTCAAACGGAAGAAATGAATCTAAGGCACTAATGAAATAAGGCACAAAATAATTTTAATTTCACCTAAGTAAAAGTCAAAAATAAGATCAAAAATAAGGTAAAAATCTACAATTCATTAAACATTTTAACTCTTGAAATAAAATTTATGGATATTTTGATTTTTTTTCTGTTATATATTTGGCTTAGTAGGATATTAAGTAACAATTTAAAAATTAAGATTAACTAAATTCATGAGAGTTAAAAAAAAAATGTTTTGCTTTATTATGTTGCATTCATCCATGAACAATTTTTTAAAACTTATTTAAAAAAAATTAAAATACATACGCATACACAGATATGGATAAAAATCTTTATTAATACTCAAATCTTGCTATATACAAAATGACTACATTATTTAAAACAAAACTTACATAGCAGTTTGGACCATATATACCTCTTTTTTTTCATACATTAAACGCCATCCGGTCTTTTGGCTAAACTTTCTGTTTAAGAATAGCCAGTCTGAGACGTTTAACATATTAAATAAATAAGTTAATCATTTTGACAATTTTCCACATAATTTACATGCTATTACAATGATATTTGTAATAGCAGTAGAATTACTGTGTTCACAAAAATGCATAGCATAATATTGGGAATTACCATAGCATAGAATTTCCAATAGTACACTGGATTATTAACATAATAAAAAACAAATAAGTTAATGATGATTAATTAAAAATGTCTTAGTATTTTTATTTTACATTTTATGCTTCCACAATAATTTAGGCAAATTAAAAAGCAATAATTAAAAAAAATGATCCTGGAAGAATTTTTTTTATCAAACTAAACTGTTTTATGTGTTCTAAAATTGCATTGATATCTTTGATTAAGCCGTTTGGTACAACTGATATATGTACACCAGGGTAGTCTAAAACGATATGAAAAAATAAATATTTATCTTCCACATTGCAGCCCTTGTTCCACTAGGTAAATTATCAATACAAAATTTGGCTGAATTGGAGTATATTTAGGGACATAGGCACCCATTTGGGTAATTTTAGAGGAGATGCTAAAGATTTTTGTTTTTAGCATTAAGAGATATGTTTTTAAAACTTTCTAGGTCTTTCCTACTAACTTCAGCACTACTTGATTCCAATGAGGACTCTTCAGATTTATTCTCCTCCTTATAATAGGTATTTTCGAGGAATATTTCAGTAGGGATTTTAAATCGTCGCTGTCTTTAAAATAATGTTGGACATGGTTTACAATCAGGGGCGGCCCTAGCAGTTTTGCAGCACAGGACAAAAATGCAAAATGCCGCCCTTTTCCACGATTAAAGTTTGAAAAGTAATAAATTGCTAAAAACTGTACAACCCAATAAATAGATGTTGGGAAATAAAAACAGAGTGACAAAATAAAATCTTGTATTCAGGTCGGATTTTGACCGAATGTCGCCCTAAGCTATTTTAGATATTTGGCCCCTTTTGGTAGTTCGGAAAACTTTATTGTAGGCAGAACAGGCATTTTTTTATCACCTATGTCTTTTTTTGTCGCTGATACAGAACCTCATGTATTTTATTATTTCTTTACCTGTCGTTTTTTACACTTCGTGCTGTCTTTATTCTTTTCTTTTTTTTTTTATTCCCCCTTAAAGGGTGTGTGTGGGGGCGGGGATGGGTATGACTAAAGTGAAGCAGTGACTTTTTAATGAAGTAGAGAATATCCGCAATTTCAGGGGGTTAGGGGGTTTTCCCCCCTGAGGAAATTTTTGAAAAATTGACTTAAAACGCTGCATTTTGGGGGGTTATTCAGACTACAAAAATAACAAGAGAAAAATAGGCAAACAATACCTTTTAAAAGTTATAACTTCTTTTACGAATTAAAATCAATCAAAGTAAAAATTTCTTGTTCTTGTGGTTCTTTTAAATCGGTGATTCATTTATTTTAATAGGCTATGTCGAAACAACCAAAAATGTTGCATTGAGGGGGGGGGGTACATTTAAATAACAAGTATAAACATAGCTACATTCATACCTTTCTGAATTCCGAAGTACGAAAAGAATTATGTTCGTTGTAAAATGTATAGAGGGGGGGGGGGAGTTAATAATGATCTGTCCACTATGGGCGCCCATGTTCAGGGGCCCCCAGAAATTGAAAGTTTTAAACTTTTGTTGTTTGTTTGTGAAAGTTCATCGTTTACAGGTCACTTTGAAACAAATCAATTAACTACCACAATTTATTAAAACTATGAAAAGATGTCTTCAGCACCTTCTTCTGTTAGTTTTCTTGCACCGAAGAAAACTTTCAATGCCAAAGAGATGTACTGATAGCCAAAGATGTGATTAATTCATAATATATATGAAAAAAAAAAATGCAATTAACATCAGAATTTCAGAAGCTTGTATAAAACATTTGTAAATGGAAAAAAGCTTTTTTACTATAATTACTGTACTTAATTACATCATTGGTAAAATTTTTCACCAAATATCTGTGTTAGATAAATTTAGTTAAATTATTTTTTGCATGCTAAATCAGCATCTTTAAGTGCTTAAGTTTTACGCCTCCTAAACAGTCAAACCTGTCTATCTCGCATTTTTTAATTTTCCCATCAATTTCGATTAATTTCTCATGTTTTTTTTCGATTGCTTCATCTGTAAAAATTGCATTTCTCAAAGTTCTAAATTCGCTGCTACGGAAATTAGAATTCATGGTTATCTTTTTCCTGGAACCTCCATGCCTGTTTATGAAGGAAGATCAGCAGTTCTTGAATGTAAAACTGTTTTTGGAGTCATTTTTGTCCTGATGTTTTGTTTGAATTTTTCCATATCAGAGTAATTTCTTCGCATTTTGAGCTAACTATGGCATCCGGGAAGAGAAAAATAAATGTCTTTCTTTTAGAAGAAAAATTCTATATTTTCTGGATCAAAATCCACTGACAAAAAAATTGAGGTAATAAAGGATTTAATATCCCGACAAGTACTCTTTCGATTATAATAAAAAACAAAGCAGGGCTGTAGACAAACAACAAAAATGTTAAAAAAAAAAAAAATGCAATTTTGCCGATTGTGAAGAGTTTTTGTCTTCGTAGTTTGAACAGTGTCCTGAAAATGAAATTTTTGTTAGATGTATTATATTAAATTATTATGAATACTGTATTATATTTGTTCATTTATTTCATTTTACTTACTCATTTCTCATATTACATTTTATTCTGTACACCAACAGTGTATGAAATACTTGAAGACAAAAACTTGTATTCACTACATTTAAGTGCAAAAATCAAAACTTCTTTATCTCGAAACCGGTCTGTCTCGAAATTTTTTTCTGAACAGTCGACATTCGAGATAGACAAGTTCAACTGGTATTAACCAAATTTTTTGGCGTTCTCTTAATTCCATAATACCACATGGAACAAAAGCAGGCTTGTGGAGGAACATGATTTCCGATTTTGTTTTCTTATTGGACCACCCTAATGTAATTTGTCCAAACTTTGTAATTCTTAGGACTTCAGTATATTCAAATTTCATGACATTACTATTTCATATTAGAGTGAAAAAGGTTTAACAAGAAACTGAGGGAACAGTTTGTTTTTGTGATAAGAATTGTAAAAAATTGCACAGTATACTGTCCAGGCCACTATATTATTTTGTCCTCCAATCTTTCATGTTAAGCATTTTCCTGTTAAATCTATTTTATTGTATATTCCTTTTTCAATTTCTTTGAGGTAAAAGTGGCGCATGATGCGATCAAGGTGACTCCCGACCTTACTAACAAAAAAATTAATGTAATTTTGTACAGATAAAAAAGAGAAAATAAAACACAAAGGAAAAAAATATCCAACGAAAATCATTAAAAGAAAAAAATGCTTTTTAAGCATATGTTTTCAAGGTGATTTATCTTTTTTTTGTAAAACCCTGTTAGCAGCAAAGGATAGGCAAATTTGTTTTTCTTTTCTAACCACAAGGTAAATTATGACAGGAAGAGCAACGCCCAACTGTGGATACCACTAGAAATGAATGAGATTTCAGAGATGAGTGGTAGCTTTAAAATTGCTAGAATAGTATCAATAGTACAAGTAAAAATATCTTGAGCTATTTTAAATTTTATGATTAGATAAGGAAACAACAAAGTACATTAGACATTCCCCTTAAAATGACTAAAAGTTTATAGGTAATGTTTTATGGAGGAAAACAGCTATGAATAAGGGTTAAAAAATTAAAAAAAAAGCTTTAAATCAGTTTAAGAGTCATATTAGGGTGCCCAACAAGGACTGAGACATTAATGTTTTAGGAGTATTCTCCCCCTTTGGAGGGGGGGGGGGGGTGCACCCTGCCAGAAATGTATATAAAATTCATGTACTAAATATTACTTAAATACTCCCTTTATGTATCTTTAAAAGTTCAATTAAAATATTTTGAGGCGTTTTGTTTATCAAGACTATTAAAAGTTGAAATCAAATACCAAAAGTTAGAAATACTTATAAAACAAATACAAACACTAATTTTTAAATGAGATTCTTTTCCTAATAGCAATCAAAGAGTCAATTGGTTGATTATTTGTTAAAGGCACAATATTTATAAGAAATTTATGATGAAATATTTCAATTTTTAAATTTACTACCTTGCAGTGATAAAAGGTCAGAACAAATTCAAAGGATAATGATCTTTTAAAAATTAGTCAGTTATAAATAATAATAAAATTCATATAATACAGTCGAACCTTGATAAGTCGAATTTTTCGATATCTCGAAGAATTTTTCTTTCCCTTCATGCATCCCATATTGTCAATGCTAAAATTACCTTGTTAAGTCGAAATTTCCAGTTTTAAACCCTCGATAACTCGAAATATTTTACTTTCACTCGGATTCCATTTTCTCTTTCCTTGTCCCAAAATGTGTGTAACCGTGCATGTTTTGTTTCCATTCTATTTTATGGGCAACTAATTCAGATGTCACTTCCTTTTTCGGATTAGAATTGCTTTAAGAAAGTTGGTTTCGTGAAGAATGAAGAGCATGCCACCGTATGTGACATAAATGATGAAATTGAAAGGATTATGTTAAGGAGAGATAAGGGACAGCTTTCTTAACTGATAAATCTGAATAAAATGGAATTTTAAGACTTTCTAAAAGTGGATGAAGAAGTTGCAGTGTGTGGTCAGGGAGGGCGGAAAAACATGAAATTCTGTCTCAAATTACCGATCCAGTTTCTAAAGAGGATGAAGAAGAGATCTGCAAAACTTACGAAAAACCAAACAGCAAATAAGCCTTATTCGCTACTTATTTGTTACGAAGATTTATTGAATCTTGTTCAGGTATGACGAAAGATACTTTTAGAGTACTTTCTCATTTAGAAATTGTAGTTGATTGTGAAAAAGATCTGCATTCAATGTAAACCAGCATTGACTGTTTTTTTGGGAATGAAGAAATGAAAAACTGAGTGTTTAATTCAAACTTTCAAAGATACATGCACTATTTTTAACATATACTCGCAGTACCCCCTACCTTCGCCCCAAAATTGAGGAATTTGGACAACTCGAATTTTCGATAATTCGAACTTTTTCACTGCTCCCTTCGAATTCGAGATATCGAGGTTTGACTGTATATAGGGGAAGACAGGGCTTGTTGAACCAGAGAGCAGGTTGGACCGGTCTCAAATATTTTAATGTTATTGATATTTTTACTTTCATAAAGTACCAAAAATAACTCCTATGATCTTACAAATTCTAGAATTTTTGAACAAATTTTATTTCAGAAAGTGTTATTTCAGTAATGCTAAGTAATCTTTACTGCAACTTTATTGCTTTTTTGAAAGGTTTTCATCAAAATTGCAGCAAACAAATTGCAAATTCCGTTAAAGGAATATTAAAAAAAAACAAAAAACTATTCAATATTTTTGAAAAAAAAAAAAAAAAAACAATGAAAAATGTTTGCGAAACTTTTTGCAGAACCGCAAACTGTTCATCATACTTTTTGATGAGATAAAAAATGAAAAGTAAAAAAGCGGGCGGACAAACATGCCACAACTTCCCATATATCTTTATGTATATATATATATAATATATATATATATATATATATATATACAGGGTGGCCCAAAAGTCAGGACGAATTTAAAAAATTAATATTTCGAGAACGAATAATGATAAAACGATGTGGTTTGCACTAAATGGATAGGAATGAAGGGGGATTTTATGTGGGCAAGAAAAAAAATAGTTCAGTAAGTGACCGATAGGTGGCGCTGTGCTATTTTTAATGTAGGATTATGCAAAACAGCAAGCGATATAAAAAAGAGCAACTGCCTCAGGTAAGGGATGTTGAAGTTTAAATGAACCAAAATGATGTCCATGATTGAGAAACTCCTTTTAGTTAAACTATACTATGAGAATTCGGAACGTGCCACTGCGGCATTAAGAGCATATCGCTCATTGAAAGGTATGCGAAAAAGCAAAGGACTAATTACGTCTTCTGCATTGAACAAATTGATTAAGAAATTTGAATCTACAGGTTCTTTGGCGTCGCGTCCAAGAAGTGGACGTCCCTCAGCAGCCACTACTGTTGCCATGACAGTGGAGCAGACGGTGGATTCCATGTCGGTGGTTACTGCACATGGCGTGTGTAGTGCTCGAGAAGTTTCGAAGCAGACTGGACTTCCGCGCGCAAGCGTCTGGCGAGCACTGCGAATAACTTTAAAACGGTATCCATATAAGTTGCAACATCTCCAAGAACTTAAACCGCCTGACTTCAACTCTCGGCAAGATTTTGCGAATTTTGTATTCAGCAAGATAGAGGATCAGCACGACTGGCTTCATACTGTGTTTTGGACAGATGAAGCACATTTCACCCTCTCTGGCGCTGTTAACACGCACAATTGTCGAGTCTGGACCACAGAAAATCCACATGCATTTGAGGAGAAACCCTTGCAACAACCTAAAGTGACAGTCTGGTATGGCTTCACTGCTGATTTCATAATAGGTCCGTTTTTTTTCGAGGAAGTCACACGGACGGGTTTTAAAACGGTTTCTGTGACTGGTCAGCGCTATGTAGCATTGTTAGAGAATAACATTATTCCTGAACTGCAAGCGCGACAGGCACTACAAACTGTTACGTTTATGCAAGATGGAGCACCACCCCATATTGCTCTGCCGGTGCGACGATTGTTACGATTAACATTTGGAGAAGATCGAACAATCAGTTGATTTTTTAATAACGCTTGGCCTCCAAGATCCCCAGATCTTACGCCTTGTGACTTTTGGCTCTGGGGATTCCTGAAGTCAAAAGTATACCCTGACCAGCCGGCGTCACTAGCTGCACTGAAAGATGCCATCCGGCTAAATGTGGCTGCCATAACGCAAGAAATGCTACTAAATGCTGTGAACTGTGTATTGACACGTCTCACAGTTGTACTTCTAAATGATGGACAGCACATTGAACAATTAATTGATTAACTGCAAATAAGCTAACTTGAAAATTGTCAGTGTCTTTTCTTTTGTAAATTATCTTTTGCTGTAATAAAAACCTAAAGCGCCATCTATCGGTCACCCACTGAACTATATTTTTTCTTGCCCACATAAAACCCCCCTTCATTCCTATCCATTTAGTGCAAATCGCATCTTTTTATCTCTATTCGTTCTCGAAATATTAATTTTTTAAATTCGTCCTGACTTTTGGGCCACCCTGTATATATATATATATATATGCATACATATGGATATATATATATATATATATATATATATATATATATATATATATATATATATATACAAAGATAATTTGAGAAATTGGAAAAAAGAATAACAGAATAATTCAAAGCAATGAGAGAGAAAATGACACATAATTGCATAGCACATATGAAGCATCACAAAAGTGTAAGCCAGTTTTTTTTTTTAGAAGATCAAATAAACATAATAGCTGAAACATTCACTTAGGAAGAAAACTAATAAAAAATCGCTTTTTAAAAACCTTTGCTTTATTCAAGTGTGAACTCATATGTATAGTCTTACATTATACAACAAAGCTATGAATATACGTTTTTGAGTCATGCAGACAGTCAAAATTCAATAAATAAACAATGCATTCAAAGTTAGAGTAATAAATTATTAAAAAATTAAAATTAATCAATTTGCACAAACAACAAATGCAGGACTTTATATAAATATCTTTTATGAAAAACATGCAAAAACGATCTTGGATATAAAAGTACAAAAATAAAAACAAGAACTTAATTATTAAAAAAAAAAAAAAAAAAAAAGCACAACAGTTCATTTTGCTTTAAAATGGAAAAAAAAAAAAAAAATGCACAGAAATAAGTAGAACTTTAATCAGTACAACTGTATTTATTGCTTTGTATATTAATTAAGATACTTCACAATAATGTTAAAAGTTACAGAAGAAAAATATTTAATAAATATTTAAATAATACTTTTCAAAAAAATATTTATGCTTCATTTAATGTGAAAAAGGCACTCTATGAACAGCTGTTTTGTTTTTGCTTCACATTTGGAAACTAATTTGTTCATTTTAACCAGCTAAAAATTTTTTTCATGACATTTTAATAATAAATAAGCAAATTTAGCCTAAGCAATCAACAAAGCACAAAAGAAGAACCATGAAAGACACATTCAAAATGCTTCCAGTGTTTAGTGACCCCAATGTCGTACAAGTATATACAAAATTAAATATATTAGCATCTAAAATAAATAGTTCATATATTTTGGCAAATTAAATAAATATATTTTTCATAAAACTCTCAAGAAAAATAACTACTCAAATTGTAAAATAATAATACAGTAGAACCTCGTTAATTTGAACACATTTAAAACGAATTACTGCTAAGATGAACTATGGATAAAACACATTGATTTAAAAGGTCCCTTTGAGTTGTTTTAACAAGGTACAACTGTAATAATAATAATAAATACATAAGATCGTTACAATTAAAATCAAAATCATTTCAGTAAAAATACTGAGCAAGTTTTGAATAGTTCTTAGTAATGTTACTTTATTTTATAAAATAAAAAACTACGCATAGACATTTCAAGGCAAAAGAATATTCTCAACAAAATACTCAAAAACTGATTAAAATAGGTAAATAAAATTATCACAGTATGATTAAAAAGAAAAAAAAGAACTCTTAAAAAATAAAATAAAAAATATGCTGTGAATTCAGACTTTTTTGCATTTTTCCAGAATTAATATATTTTAACAGAGACAAAGAAATACAGCAAAAGCAAGAAATACTTTACGAAATTAAAACGACAAAATAAAGTTTAAGAAAAAAAAAAAAAAGAAAATTTTATTTCATATGTTTTTGAATACAGTAATAAATGTAGATTACATTAACTCTTACTTCTATTATTTGGTCATTTGGGCTCATTAAAAGAAAACAAACACAGTTTGATCTTCAGATATCAAATATCCAAATTTGATCTTAGAATATAAATTTTAAGAATAGTTAGCTCAAAAAAAAAAAAAGTTTCTGATTGGGATCAATATTTTAAACTCAGCGGAATATAAGATGATACATTTATTATCATCTAGGAAAAGTTTAGACAGTTAGTTTAAATTTAATAAACTTTACCGAATTTCATTACAAGAATAAATACCAAATTAAATATTTATCAAAGAATGAAGAATGACAGGAGCTTCAATCTTCACTTGTACTTAAAAAGATTTCAAACTATTGGATACTTTTGAGACTAGAGCCAAAACAAAACAAGATTGAAAATGTCAAAAATTACACTTTCATTTCATTAAAATGAAACATTTTAAGAGTTTTCGGTATTAACATGAAGTTTTGATTATGCCATAAATGATGTAGAAAACATTAAAATGAGATGACATTAGCTCATATTGCCTAGTTTAATTTTAAAAGCCCCATTCCCTGCTTACATAAGTAGCAACGGTTCCATAACTGGAGGGAAAATTAACTAAATTAGCTGCAATGAAAATACTAATTACAACAGCTTTGGGACTTCAAAATATTAGGGAATAGATAGCTAATAAATAAATAAATAAATAATCTTAATTTAAGATGCACAGATCATAAATTCTTAGCAGTTCTACCAATTGTAATAATCTTAAGGATTGAAAAAATATCATGTTTTTTAAAAAAAAGCATCTTTGAGAGTAGAGCAGTATGATTACAATTTAAAATTATGAACAGAGTGTGATGTTTGTCTAAATTTAATGTAAAATAAATAAATGTTTTTATTAAAAAATTTAAAAATAAATAAATAATAATAGTTATTAGGTAAAAAACGACAATAAAATCTACACTATCACGTTTCATAGAGAGAATCTTAATCCATGTATATAGAATTTCCATATTGGAAGCATTAATTTCAATGTGTGAAAATATGACAGTATTTTTAAGCATGTACCAGCATGTTTTTCATTCAATGTGCATTTAATAAACATTTAAACATTTTCAGAAAAATAAGTATTTGTTAGATTTATAACGAAAGCACTTTTTTCTTAAAAATATATTTACAAGTCTCATATAGAATTCTTATGTACATTTAAAAATATTTACAAAATGAACACATAATTGTAGCTTATTTACAAGTCAAAAAACAGTAACAATGTAACTGAATTGCACATTAGAATAATTCAGAAGCTAATATCTTTCTTAAGTAAGGAGCCTGAGATAAATCTTTCTTAGCAACATCCAGTTTAAACAGTATTGGACAGTCAATGGATACACAACCAGAAGAACAGCTGTACTTAGTGCAACTACTACAGACCTAAGATAAAGAGGAGAAACATCAAATGTTTTAAAAAAATGTAATCGTTCTAATATGGCACAGCATAAGTGAGGGGAATGTTTAGCTTATTTTGGACATTCAATCTGACCACAGTTGACACTCCATTTTACTAACTGTTTGGGACAATGAAAAGTGCTTATAAAATCAAACAGTATCGTTTCAATAAAAGGCATTACTGCAATTCGCTCGTGGTAAAGATAGACTAGATGTAAACAAAGAATTGTACCAATTGGCCTCATCAATAATGTGGTTGGCTTGGAGAAGAACAAATCGGTACCAATCAGATGGCGAATGCAAATCCTATTGGTTAGTTTCTTTTTGATCCCAGAGAAAATTCCCAAGAGTAGCATAGTGGCAAAACTTCTGGCAACCAGTTTGTTTACTTTTCGTCTATATTTTCTGTGAACAGTACAGTAGGCCATTCGTAAAATAGTGAGTGTTTGTAAAATTGTACATCAACTGACGTTGAAATAATCACCAAAACAAATAAGTCATCCTCCATTTGGTTTTCAATTTTATTTCAGTTATGATTTATTTAGCCTTTACTTTCGTTTAGGCAGCATGAGAAAGCATGGAGAGGGAAATGTTCGGTAAATTTTAGATAGATTTTAGAAATTCAACCTAATAATTAGCTGACTGACGGTTCAACATGTCTTATCGCATCTATTTAACATGTAATTCTTGAATTACCCAACTGCAGGGGGTTAAAATGTTATCAGAGATAGTTATATCAATACTTCTTTAGTTAAAACTTTAAACTACTTTTGAGTCTTGAATTATCATGCTTCCACTTTTGTTTTTAGAAGTAAAAAAACAGAGAAATTAAGAGCAAGAAAACGTTGCCATCCTATTCCTCCAGTAGGAATAACTGGCTGCTAAAATATACCTTCATGCCCTTTTTAATTATAAGGCATTGGATGGTCCCATTTTCAGAAGCTGACTCCACCAAATACACACCTAGTACATTCAGAATATGTGCTTGTTAAATCCGTGCATTGGCAAATACAGTGTCAGTCTTTTATCTAGCATCGTACTAAGAAGTAGGGTATGATGGAGAAAAGTAGTAGGTAAGTGGGTCAAAAAATAGTACATAGGGAAAATGCACTTTTTACATATGCACTTTTTACAACGTTTACTTATAAAAGGATCAAAAAAACATTTCAAACAAATAAATAAAAAATGAAATTTACCTGGCTTAAATTAGATGAAGCTCTTTCCCATAACCTTATTTTATCATTTAAAACTGCAGCTGTCCCTTGTACATCTTCACGGCATACATCACAAAGGGAAGTAAATGTGGTTTTTCCACAAGAAGCACAACTTAAAGTAGCAAAATACTGTGACAGAGTCCCTTTGTGATGACTACTTGAAGCTGTTTTTGGTAATGATAGCTTAAGTGTTCGGGCAAGATTTGTATACCTAAAACAGAAAAATTTTGTAAAATTTAAGAACATTTGAATTTTAAACAAGATGTTTTTTTTTTTCAAATAAATTAATTTGACCAAATACAGCACAGATGGGGAAGGATATATATATGTGTATGAGTACATTTGGGTGGCCCTTAGCTATAGGGAACTTCTCAAAAGTTAAAATTTCTTTGCTCCCAACCTCTTATCTTGTTCCAAGAAAAAAAAAAAAAAAACATATATTCATTTTCAAAATTTTTAGGGGTGCTTCAAATGCCTTAAAGTTCAACCAATTATATAAATCTCGTAAAATGCATTTAAAAATTATATTTTGCTTTGACGCCGCAATAATTTCTAGAGGATAAATAAGTTTTATATTACAAATAATTTCTATACCAGTGTTAATGATATCAATTAATTATACTCATCTTTATTTAAATTGATAATTTTAGTTGCAATTTAAAAGCTAATTTGTTTAGCCATTTTTTGGGTTCATGGAAAAAAGTGATGACTAATAACTGAGCTTCTAGTTACAACTGGCGATCAGAAAGATTTCCCTATCTTGATCTTCAGTATCAGATAATGTGTTTGTATTTAGTTCAAGTAATTTAAGTTGATAACAAAAAAAAAAAAAAATACATTATTCAAGCATATTCTTTAATTTAACCATAACTACAGCGAAAAAAAGAAATATTGCAAAAATTAGTTTGAACATAAGCCATTTGTAAGAGAGATGGCACCTGTATTACATTTCAGAGTTCCTACTACTAAAAATTGTACTTTGTGGGGAAAATTGCATAATTAAACAAACACTTACCATGCTTTTACTTCAACTCCAACAAGGTTAAATACCCTTTCTAAAGGTGGAGTTATGACTCGAGTTATATAATATGTAGCATTAATCCGTAAGTTCACATCATTCAAAAGCTCAGATGGTTCTCTCACTAGTTGTATAATTGGCACTCCAGGAAAACCATACACAATCACATAAGGCACACGTTCACCAACTCGAGGTTCTGATCTTGGATCCTTAGATAATCGTTTTCTAAAGAAAGAAAAATAATTTAAATTTACAAAACATAATCATGAAAATGTTCGGCCACTGAAGGATACATATGCATAGATCAACAGGTACCGTTTCTTCCACATCAGCCAGTATGCAGGAAAAAGTGAAGGAGACCAAAATATGGAGAAAGGACACTTTGCTACATCTTGGAGAAATAAGATTCAGTAGCTTTTGTCTGGTTTAAAAATAAAGTCCACTAGCACAATCACAAGTTACCAATTGAGGAGGGTTGGTTTGGTCATCAGTATTTATACGCATTTAAACTTATCATAAATTTTTTTATTATATGCTATATATATATAGTATGATTAAGAACAAACAGCAGCACAACCGGCATAGCTTGAATGGGCAGCATTTGGCATTAGGAACTTAATAGGAGTTGCCTCGGCATTAGTGCAAAGGAGCTCTTAAGTCTGAATAGAAATAGTATTAGGATCAGGGGTCCCCCCCCCCAAGCTCAATGGCGCAAATTCCCCCCTCAAAATTTTTCACAACCCTATTGTGATTTTTATCCCTGTTTTTTATTTTATTTATTTTTTTAATTATTTATTTATATTTTTATTCATTTTTTAAAATTAAAACTATTATTTTTTTTGTATATTATTTATTTTTTGGAAGTACTAATTATGAGCGGAATAGAATCGTTTTTTTTTTTACTTCCAGACATTCCAAGCACACACACACAAACACAAAATAAATAAATAAATAAATAATAATAAAGAAATAACTTGAATCAAAACAAAATAAATTAATGAATAATTTACATTAAAAAAATCAGTAAATGATTTAATTTAAAAAATAAATTAATAAATGATTCACATAAATAAATTCGTAAAAAGAAATCCCCCCCCCCAAATTTTGACAGCGCAACTTGCGCCATAATCCCCCCCCCCCTGTGGGCACCCCTGATTAGGATGTCAATGGGTCTTCTTACTGGTCGCTGTTCTTTAAGCGGCACCTTACTTAATGAGTGGCCAGTGAATGATTAAACTTGCAGGGGTTGGCTCTTTCACGAGAAAACTTACTAACATACTGTATGATTGCAAAGTGCAAGCCTATGGGCTTGAATACCTTAATGAAAAAATCATAAGTGATCAGGCATTTATCATAGCGAAGTCAAATGAAAAACATACAAAACAGTAAACAAAGGTTAAAAATATTTAAACAAATTTTTGGCCAGTAAACTTACTTGGCAATTTGTAAGGCAGGCACACAAGCTCCAGGTCGGTAGCCAGTTATTCCTCTATATTCTTTTGCAAATATGTAATCAATAATGCTTGCTCTACCTTCAAGAATCTTAGAGAATTGCTTCTGTACATACTTTTTAACTGCATCAACATCATACGTCTCAAACAGTATTTTGAGGGATTTTTCCAAAATCTAGAGGGAAAAAAGCATGTATGAAAATTCCGATATTTTCAATGCAAATGTTATAATTTTAGATTGAGTTTCACCGCTTTTCTGAAAACATAGTGAAAAAAGTTGTTTCCAAATGTGGTACATAAGTTTTTGAAAATTATTAAAAGATAAGAAATAGTCTTAAAAGCACAGAGGGATCGACAACTTCTCATATGGGGACAAGTCTGATCTTTGCTTTTGTAGTTATTTCAAAGATGAGATTGAGTTTCACTGCTTTTCTGAAAACATAGTGAAAAAAGTTGTTTCCAAAGCTGGTACATAAGTTTTTGAAAATTATTAAAAGATAAGAAATAGTCTTAAAAGCAAAGATTAGAATTCAGACAACATTCTTGATCTACCGAAAAAAAAAAGTTATTAATACCCCATAGTTTTCTTGAAACCTTCAAAAACTAAATATTGACACAGTAGGAATCTTTTACAATCACCAAAATATTTCCACCAAAATATTAAAAGTAAATGTTTTTGATAAAAAGAGCATAAATGCAATTTAGTGAACATTTATTTTTCAAATGTATCATGAATAAATGTTCTGACAGCAACAACCAACATTAAAAAAAATATTTATGTGCATTTACATTCCCAGTTAATATTCATTTGCATTCTTTTTAAAAATAAATAAGATTCTTTTAAATAGGGTTAGAAAAATTCTTTTCAATAAATGATTTGAAACTATGCTTCTATTATTTGCCTAATTGCTGATAGTTGTAGAAAAATGATTCCTAAAGGTAATCAAACTTGGCAATTTTATAAACAACTACAGTCAACGACGTTCGTTATAATGACCACACGTTATAAAGACCATGCCATTATAAAAACCAGAGGGAAAAGCCCCAACTTAATTCCAGTAACACAAAAATTCTACCCGTTATAGCGACCGCCAGTTATAAAGACCTATTTCTTTGGAACGGAGATGGTCTTTATATCAAGCGTCGACTGTAGTGGATAATGCCCGGTGTCGGGCGGGTTAAAATGCAACATGCAAAATCCAAGAAGGTATTTTTTTGTAACAACAATGAAATAGATGAGCCTTAAATTAATAATTCATTGTTAATCGTAATCTCTGCTGGAAAATACTCATACTTAAATGTGTTAAATTTTATCAACTTGTATGTTTAAAGGCTTATTTCTATTACTCTACTTAGTCAAAATTGGAAGAAAAATGGCCATTTTGAGACAAAAAATTTGAATTTTGAGCATTTTAGATTTTTTAAAAATTTCAAAACCCCGCCATGTGAATTCTAGTGCATTGAAGAACATCTGTGCCAAGTTTGATGAAAATCCGACGCAAACTGTGGATTTGTATAGGGAACAAACATATGTATATACATACACACATCCATTTTTATATACTGTCGTCCCCGCTTAATCGGGTAACAGATAAACGAATAATCCGCTTATTCGAATAAAATATCTCGGAACCGATGCTATAGACGTAATGTTAAAGATCCCCGCTTAATCGAATACCCCGTTTAATGGAATAATATTTCTTGGAACCGACAGTATTTGTTTAAGCGGGGCCAACAGTATATAGATATAATGAAATCTGTACAGGACGAAATAAGAAGCAATTATTTAAAAAATATATAATTGTAGTTACCTTAGCAGTGGCAGGGCATGAATCTCGACGAACAGTTTCTATACCTTTTGCATCATATGTTGGTTTTTTCTGATTGGCAGTTTCATACATGTAGCCGACATACCTTTTTTTAGTTTGCAAGACACAAGGAAGATAGACCTAAAGTAAATTAGAATAAACTAAAAATGAAATTCTAAACTATACGTGAAAACAAAAATGAACTAATTATCTTTTACTAAAACACTCGGAAAATAATTCCATGGCAAGATACAAGGAAAATAAATTACATAATAGAAGAAACTAAGAATTAATTATTGATTGAGAAATTTATATGCAACTGAACAACATCTTCTAAAAATTTCTTTTATAAAGAAATATATTACGTTGCTTATAATTTAAAAAAAGAAAAAAGGAACATATGCATTAAATAAAAAGTGGCAGGAAAAATTTGTCTTGTGCATAATGAGCAGATATGTACAACTAAGCATAAATCTAATAATAAAAGTTAAAAAAAAAAAATTAAAAAAAAAATAAATAGAAGTCAAAGCAATTAAATAAATAAATAAATGATAAATCACACCTTTTCAAATTTTAACTTCACAGGTTTAGGATTCATAGCTGTGACTGCATCAGCCATTTCTTGTCCTATTTGAAATGCTTCCTCCTTGCTTCTGCCAGTAAGAAGAATAAAAAGGCTGTCAGTGTCACCATACACAACTTTAGCCCTCCATGACGGTGTATTTTCAATAAGCTGAATAGCTCTTTCCAAAGTTTCACGAGCTTTTCCGACAATGCTGTCGGCAACTTCAACACAAGGCATTCGGCCAGAAAAGTTAGCACCAGTATAGCCATAAGTTACATTTGCAATCAATTTTAACCCCATCTGACGAGCATCAAGAAGCTTCTTTAAGGCTAAATTATCTGTAACTCTTTTCATTGACTGCTTTACCATGACTCTTGTGTTTAATATTTCTTCTAACATTTGAGGAAGAATCCCACGGCGAACTGAAGACTTGACATATGCTATTCCAGTGGGGGAGATATGAATGCTGTTTTCCAATTTCTTTAGCAAACTTGTAGGGGTTTTTAGAGCCGTACATCCAAATTCAAAAGGCACATCTTTACCAAAATGCTCGACTCTACCAAGGCACGTTGAAAAGCAGTAATTGTAAGCTATGATCATGGAAGGGTACAAAGATTGAAAATCAAGAACAACAACAGGATCGACATAGAATCTTGATTCAGGCTCTAAAATTAGCGCTACACATTCTGGTGCTCTAGCATGAGATCTTTGGCGAACAGAAGGGGAAACTGGAATGTATGACAGAGAAGAAGCTGAACGTAGCATCATGGATTCTACACGAAACTGGGAGCCCCTGCTGAGGACTTCATAAAATTGAATTCCAAAAAGGCGAGCAAGCTCGCTTGTGCGACTAATGACATCAAGCTTTTCAAGGAACTGAATTGAGCCTTCTGCACGTATAATATAATAACGAAGAACTTTTTCTTTCTCAGATCCAAGAAACCAATTAGTTAAATCATGAAATGTATACAAGGGAGTCCTCCGATGCAGCACATGGTAATAGACATTTTCAAACGTATAGACATTAAGAGTTATTTCTTTCCTCATTAAGCGCCAAATGCAAAGAACTATTCTACCAGTTACGTTAATTTTATTAAGTTCAGCCGTTTGATCAATGACAGTGTAATCCTCTTCAACCCTTAATATTTTTGACTCATTTTTATGAATAAGTCTCGAAAGCTGCACATTTAGGTTGATATTTAAGATATTGGCTCTTTCAATTAAATAGCCCCAAGACGACATTTGTATTTCATAACCAATTAAAATATCTGGATCCCAATTATGAACAATGCTGACAAGTTTTTCGAACAAAGATACTTCACTTTCAACACAAAATACAGTATGATTTTTTGAGCTAGGTATGGTATCCAAATAATTTGTAAATATTCTTGTAATTTTGTCACAATTCAAAGAAGTTGAGCTCAGAGGATCAACAACAATCATTCCAATTGTTTTGTTTAGCTTATTCATCCCAATGTCGTTATAAATGCAGTAAAATACAGCAGTAACAGCATCAAACTTTGGATCAGGCCGCAAATCATTTCTAGTGTTCACATGTATTTCCAGGCTCATGATGGTCAAATATTGCACCTAATGAATGAAAAAGCATTTATTAAACCATATTTTTAGGAAACAAAGTTTAGCTAATAAATAATAAACATGAATTCTATTACTGTTTCAATTAATATCAAGATAATCAAACTAATATTGACACTAAAAATGAAGAAGCATAATAATATTTAATAAGCATCAAGATGTGCTTATTAATAACCATAACGTATTTGAAAAGGGCAGAAGCAAATGCAATCTGTAGGTAATAGATATGTAGCTTATCAAATGCAGATAGAATATAATGCATATGATGGGGAAAGGAACATACGTTAGATTGCACAACATTAATATTTTTGTTATAATTTGATTTTGTAAAAAAATAAAAGTTTTCAAAAAAATACTGCAAAATTATTGACATATTAGAGATGTTTTTGCTTTCCGATTTCAAATAAATGTTGGATAAAACTGGATAAGTTTCACAACAAAGATATATCAGGGTAACAAATACACATTGAAAGGGCATATTAAAAGGAAATAATAAAGAGAATTTACCGTTTACACTTGCACGTACGTCTATCCCCTTACTTTTAAAGAAAAAATTAGGAAAAAAGCGGAAAACAGTGTTTAAACCAATTCTCAATTTTTAGAGAAAAATCGGGAACATTTTACTATAATTTTGCAAATAAACTTTCTTTAAAGAAAGAAAATGAAATTTCAAAAACATCTTTTTGATTGAGAATGTGCAATGTTCATATTTCTGTAAAAAGTTTGTTTCTATAGTTGCAACTTTTTAAAAAGGTTCAGTTTTGTGAATATGATTTCTGTTAACTTTTCTTTTATTTTGAAGTAACACTAATAAAATACAGGTTTTTTATTCCTTGCTGATTTAACATATTGTTTTTTTAAAATGAGCAAACAATTTATGCATAAAAAACTGTACAGCAAATTCCTGAATATGGAATTTGTTCTCCCAAATTTTTCAAATAGTTGGCCTTTTACTGTAATTAAAGTTTTTAACTAACAGTTAGACAATAAATCATAATGCACCAGTGTCTATTTATTTATTGTTTAGTTAATAGCTGGGGGATGCAAAAAAAAAAATTAAAAAAATGTTCGGGCCATATTGGCAGAAAGGCTGCGCTTCCGAAAATTTAACTTTCAAACACGTAAATGCTGCAACGTTTCTTCAAGAAATAATTTCTTTCCGTAGTGGCAGTTCTGAAATTGCTGGGACAGTCAATAACTCTCCCCAGATTCCAACATATGTCAAGTGCCTCGTACGACAGGAAGGAGGAATTTTTTCTCTGGGTTACCTCAAATTTACCCATACCATTTAACATAATGTTTTTCAAAATAGCTAACACATTTAATTGTCCATTTCATCATGAATAACATTATGAGACAACTTTTTAGTTACTATATGCATGCAGCACAATGAACTTTTTTTAAAGTTTCCTGCAAAAATAATTTTTGGTAATCAGGGCACAAAAGTTCATCATTTGCAACCATAGCAAATGAAAAATTTTAGTCATAACCCTTATGTACATACAAGAAATTTGAACCTATTAAAATTCAAAACATATTTAAATCAAATAATTTAGAACGCTTTCTGACAAAACTCTGTCTACATTAATAGTTCATGGCAACAATTTCTTGTGATAGTTAAGCTGTTTAATCAGCTGCTTCTTAGTAAAGAAGTGGGACTAGCAAAATGTACATACTTTAAAACATTTATTAGCATTATGTTTGATAATCTGAACAATTTGAAAGGAAAAACTCCTCCAGTCCGAATTAGTACAAAGTAATGAATTTTACAGCATTTTACAACAATTTTCATTTGCAAAAATCTGGTGGAAAGTGAGACTTAAAAAAAAAATAAATAAAAATAAATTAGCAAATGAAATAAAATAAAAACAACTGTTTACATAAATAGACAAATAAAAACTAAAATGTCTAAGCAATCAATATTTTGAGATTTTCAGATATAAAAATTATTTCTTACTTCATGTCTTACTCGAGCCTCTCCACTATCAAAGCAAACTTTGAATGCTCTAGAATTTTCCAAGGTAGGTCCTTCGATCCCTGATTCATCACCAGCAGATTCCTTGTTTTAAAGAGCAAAGAAAGAGTTTCAATGTAATCCTTTCAAAATAGCTTAAAATTACAATTCAGAACTATACAGTATTTATAATTTTATCGAAACAATAATTAGATAAAGATAACTGTTCTTTAAGTGTAGTTAAAAAGTCTTTGCAATTCACAGAAAAAGTATTTCCTTTTACTTTAAGTTGAGTATGTTGAAAGAGAGCAAAACATGACCCATAAGGCGCTCTGCAGAAAATTTAGTTAAAATATCTAAATGTAAGAGTGACTAAAAGCTTTGTTCTACCGAACAAAAGAAATACCAAATTTCTGAATTTTTCGAATTTATTTTGAGAATTTACCATTGCACTGAAGTTGGGGGATTAGTTATGAGCATTTTTGAATCATCCCCCCCCCCAAAAAAAAGAAAAAAAAAGTTACTGTCAAATTCTATTAATATCAACAAGTAACTTTCAAAAAATTGTCTTCTATGTCAATACTTGAGTAAAATTTTCCCAATATCAATGGCTAAAAAATTAAAATTTTCCAAAACTGTAAGGGCCCTGCTCCACATCAAAGTAAAACGCGACCGAAACTGAAGGTAGAAACCGAAAATCCGGGTACTTTCTAGGGATGCAACGAATAGTGATTTGGCCGAATACTGGATACCGAATATTCGGCCAAACACAAGGCCGAATATTCGGCTATTCGGCCGCTGAATAGTTAACTTGTTTTTGTTAAAAAACAAAGCACAGGTTGCATTTAAAGCATATTTTTGTTGATTATGAGTTCAATATACATTATTAAAGATTTTTAAAAATAATTTGTAGGATTTTTTTGAAAATGGTAGCATTAGTTCAAACTTCAAAAATATTCGGTCATATTCAGCCTAAAATTTACCAAAAAGAAGACCAAAGAATGTATTTCCTTACCAATTGTTCTTAAAGATCAGAGCTCTATTTTTAAGCTTCTAAAAAATTATGGTTCTTCCAAATAAATATGGGGGAAAAAAAACTAAAATGATTCAGCATGGAAATGTATCATATAATTTTTTATTGTATTTAGTGTTTTCATTTACCAAAATTAGCAGCAGCAAACCATACCTCTCTATGAGAAATGTTAATATTTGAAGGTATTTCAGTACAAAAAATCTAATTATCTATATATATAAAAATGAATGTTGGTGTGTGTGTGTGTGTGTGTGTTCCCTAAGATCTCAGAAACTACCAGGGAGATTTGGCAGAAATTTTCACCGTTTGTTCTTTTTGGTACTGGGAAGGTTTAGAGACCAGTTTCAACAAAATCCGATGGGTAGTTATTTTTTTATTTCAATTTTAGACCTGATTCTGTCTTTGTAATTTCAATTTAAAACTCCATTTTCGAAGGCTTTCATCAATGCAATCGAGTATTTAGTGTATCAACTCAACTCTCTGGCAGATAGTTGGAATTGCTTGCTACCGTAAATTTGACTATCTTTTGAATCGCACCAAGAGCCCTCAATAATGGAAGTTTTCCCAATAACTATCTCAAGTATAAAGGATAAAAAAGGTATTTGATTAACAGATTAATCTTTTTTTAAATTTTCCCAATAACTATCTCAAGTATAAAGGATAAAAAAGGTATTTGATTAACAGATTAATCTTTTTTTAAAAACAAATGAGATTCAGTTTCATATTTCGGAACTCCTTTAGATTTGTAGAGGCTTAGATGTCATGCATTATTTTCCAGACGAACACTATTTTGTTCTTTATACCTATTGCTGTTTTCAATCAAAGTATGTTACTATATTTTCTCGCCAAACATCCAATCAATAGTTCGTTTTCATGTCCATACTATTTGCTATGATATACCGCAATGTTGGAAATTATTTTAACGCCTTACGGAATGGTGTACATTTAGCGCCAAATATAATATTCAAAGTGATTTCAGATTGCCAAAAAGTAATCAGCTTCATAGAGAATACCTCAACATTTGGCGACTCTCTTTCACAAAAGTGATAATACGTAAGTTTATTTATGGAAGGGATAGGGGTTCAGAATTATCCAAGGTATCCCAAATTAGCTACCAAATTGGCGACTTTTTAAATAGCGCCAAGAACATTCAATAATTGAAATTTTCCAAGGCGCGTTGCTACGCAACTATTTTTGTTTTCGAGAGTAGAAAAAATTATTTGTGTATGATAAATACCTGATTAAATATGTTTCCTTCTCAGACAAACATATTATTGCATGACAGTACTCAAATGCTACCATATTTTTTAAGGTGTTTGCTTTTTCATGTCCGTAATATTTGTTATTAACCGCAATGTTAAAAATTATTAACGACGTACGGAATGGTGGGTATTGAGTACCAAATATTTCATTAAAATTGTTTTCAGCTTTGCGAATAATATATTCATGCTTGCTCAAATTGTGCCACGAGTGCAAAATTTATGGAACTCATTTCTTCGCATTAGATATGTTGTTACTTAATTTTCAAACGGTTGTGTGTACGGACGAGTATTTCCCGATAGCTTATGCCATCAAATTACTAAAGTACAACCATTCCACCATGCTTTTTTTTTATTCAAAAAGTTGTGTTACTTTTCTGTTTTAAGAAGTTTCTTCAAGTACTGTCAAGTTTAAGTATCATTTGTATCTTTACATTGCAAAATTTTAACAAGTCCGCCATTGTTGTTAAGCTTAGTTTAGCCTTCTAAGTGACTTTATTAACTTCATAAGAAGTGGACATCTGTGTTTTCCAACTCTACAGAACATAGTTTTATAGTTTTAAAGGAAAATGAACTTTTTTATTGAATAACTTTATCAGAAGATAACTTTGCTTGATTTAGAATTTTCAAAATCTTTCATGCCTATTTTCAACAACGCTTTATAGATTTTTACATCCAAAACACCATGTGGAGACGAAATATACATCTAGGCAGAACAACGTCTGCCGGGTTCTGCTAGTATTTAGATAAATCTAAACTTTTATTCATGTAGGCACCAAGAGAAAAATTAACTGTTATCGTTCTTAGAACCCTTATTAAAAGAAACAAAATGGTTTAAGTAGTGAGAATTAAATTTCCTAACCTACATTAACAGGTCAGAAAGTGGATTTCAGAACTAGATGTTCACTACATGTACCAAATATAATTAACACTTATTTTACAAATATGGTAAAGTTTTAGGAAAAAAAAGAGACTCATCTAAAAATGTTTTCTGCATCATAATCTATTTGCACAAAAAAACTTAGCTTTATGATTTTCACAATTGCAAAGATTACAAAGAATATTTTTGAAATGTTATGTAGGGAAATTAACAATGGTATTTTTATATTTTAAATTCTCATACTCAATTTTTTAAAAATAAAAGATTGGGAAAGAAGCATATTTCTATCATACTATTCCATTTTTATGCACATTTTATTTTGATAAGTAAAGAACTGACCATTGTTTCATTACTGATTATATTTTATCAATTTAAATCTTTTATGTATAAATTAGTTTCATAAAAAAAAGTATACCAACCCTTGTAATATGCAAGAAAAAGTATTTTGTTTTTCTGCTTTATCCTATACGATTTTATATAGATTTATTTTAAAATGGAAGATTAAGAGTTAAGATGGTTAAGGTTTGTAGTACACGTAGTTTATGTTGACAATAAAATTAGTGAATACCCTCAAAAATAACTACAGTAAAATCCTGAAAATAAGCCCCCCTATTTTCAAAACTAAACTGATAAATTTCAGGTGGGGGGGTTATAATCGAGATTTTTTATACAGTATATTCAGAATGAGAGAAATTTCACTTTTTTCCAAAAAAGGGGAGGGGGGTTATAATCGATGGGGGGGTTACTTTCGGGATTTTACGGTAAGTATCATAGTATAACAAGATTTTATTTAAAATGCCCATTAAACATGATAAGAATAATTAAAAATACATAAAACTTTCAAATTGCGAAAATTAAATACATTTTTGCACAGTATTCGGCCAAGACCGAATAGTTAAATAGGTATTCGGCCGAAGCCGAATATTTGGCGGACGAGCCGAATAGGCCGAATATTCGTTGCATCACTAGTACTTTCCATAGGAACACTATGTAATCCATTTTACGTTTCTGCTTTACGTCAATGTGGAGCAGGGCCCTAACAGTATAAGTATGGTTCAGTCTAGTGCCTAATCAATATTAGAGTTCCAACAAATATTCTTCAACTGTAACATTTTATGATAATCTCCCAGAAACTGATTTCACATTCTGTCAAATCTTTGATGCAAAATAAAGGCCCTCCTTTTTTATTACCCAAATGATGAGTTTGCATGTTGATACACACACACAAAAGGTTTCTATTTTAGCAGGCAGAGATTGGTGTAGCGGTAAGGCCTTTTAGGCCCAAGTTAGCAGGATCATTAATTACAAGGGTCCATGTCATTTGACTATGTCATTTTTAAGAACCCTTAAGTTTAGCTGAATTAAACACCTAGTGCAATTCACAATGTAAGAGGGCAGGGGTATTTGTCTGGAGAAACTGGACCGCAAAAGTGGTAATTGCATTTGTCGGCCTAGGTGACACATGAAAAAATAGTTGGTAGATAATGAGGAACACACTTAAGTTACGAATGGTGCAGAGTCAATACATGCAGTTGCAGTACAAACAGCAGCTCAGTTTCAATTTACGACTGAAATTAAGTTTTCATGTGTTTCACTTTAAACTGATAATGACAATAATTTCAGCATGATTAAACTCCATTTAAATTATAACTCACCTTTGAAATCTCCAACTGAATTCTGCTACTGTGTGGGTTACTCAGTGCTCTTTTTTCAGCAATCACTTGTTCGGGACAAAATCTCTTTTGTTGCTCAAAAATATTCTCTTCAAAAAGTTTTCTTTTCCTTTGCTTTGTGGCATCAGTCAAAAATTTTTCATTTTTGATTGGAGACACAACAAGTTGATTTGGAGGGCAAATTTTACGGTTAATTTTTGATGAGCTTGGAGTTGATTCCCATTTGAATCCATCGGCTGGAGAACAGTTCCTGTCACTCAGCATTTTGTGGAGAATTGGATAATTTAACGTTTTGTTTGAGTCCCCCAATTTAAAAGGTTTTGGCGTTAAATATGACACTGGTGACTCAAAATTATGAATAAGACTTTGACTACCTTGGTTACTTTGGTTGAACATGCAAACAGTGTATGCTTCAGAATCTTCAGATCCATCCGATGAAAGAGAAATTTCATCAATTTGACCAGCCGCATTAGGTGGAGGATGAGGTTTATCACCTTTTTTGGTACTAGCTTCAATCCATTTGAGCACATCATTGCGTGAAGGGGGCTTTAATTCAGGTTTGATAATAACAATATTTTCAATTATTTTTGTTATTTCTTCTGCTGAGGAGGACAAAAATGTATCAACTCTTTGATCACTGTCTATAGCTATTAGTTGAAGTTGAATGTTTCTGAAGAATGGATGCAAATTCGATAACTTAGGAGATTTTTCAGTTCTGTTATCGTATTCCATAAAACCAGATGGAGTTGAAGATTGCGATACAGGCATTATAGGGGAATGAAATATGGAATTAATATCATTGGAATGACTCACTTTCATACTGTAATCATTTAGATTTAAAATTTCCTCTGGTTTAGCAGCTTTGACATCACTGCATTGCATCTCAAGACAAGGAGATTGAATGTCTGAGCAATAGGATAAATTACCAAAATTATCTGAAGCATGCAATCCATATAAGGTGTCATCACCATAAAAACTATGAATCATGCTGTCTAAAAGAAAAGTATCCTCAGTTTCTAAATTAAAAACATCATTTTTCTCGGCAGAATTTTCATTTCTTGGTAATTTCTGAGACTCAGAAGAATTTTTGTTATACTGAAGTTCAGAACATTCTGCAACAGCATTATCACTAAAATATACATTTTCACTCGATGATGAAACAATATTTTCATGGCTCATCTGAAAAAATGCTTTGTTTGTAAAAGATGAAGAATTTCCATTGATTTCAATAGGTAAAGTATTTTGATCTAAATTTGATTCAGGACAAGGTTCATTAGCAACTACAAAATTTTCTTCAGGTTCTTCAACAGAATTGCCATCAAATTCTTCGCAAATATCACATGACTTCACAATCATGCTTAAAATATCTTCTTCCCCATTAAAAGGATTTTCTACCGGATTTGGATGATTTCCTTTAACTTCAACATCTGAAGTGCTGCTCACAGAACAGCTTTGCAGAAGTTCGTTACTTTCAAAAAAATTAATACAGTCTTGCATGTTTGATGAATTTTCTTTAATAATTATCGGGTTGTTTTCAAAAAAGGCTCCATTTTCAATTACTGCTTCATCAGTCAAAATTATTGGAAAGAAAGTTGGTTCAGTAGTTTTAAAGTTCTGGGTGTCATATTCAGAGATACAAATATTTTCCTCCAAATTGGTTTTGCCAATAGCTAATATTGGGACAGGGTTGTCTTTATATGTGGAATACGGCACGCTAGAAGTATCAGCAGCAGTAATTACAGCTGTATTGTATACTAAATCACAGCCTATTTCTTCCTGCTTTTGAAACTCACTTTCGTGACTGTATTTCTGAGCGGATAACTGATCTATTAGGGGCAATGAAACTAATTTTCCTTTCAGAATTTCAAATTCATCGACATCAGTTTCCATTTTCACATCTACTTTAGAGAGTAAGTCATTCTCAAAAGCTTTTTCTATTGATGATGCTTCAGTTTCACTAATTAGAGGGTTCATTTCCGTATCACTTTCCAATAAGCATTCTTGAAAATCAAGAATTCTTACATTAGGCAATGTTTTTTCAGAATCGGATTCAAAACCAGAATTGTTTAGACAATCATTCATATCTTTCCCATACTCCTCAGTAGCATCTTTTTGAAAATTCGAAGTAGTCTGCTCATTATCAGATTCTTTTTCTGATAATGATATGCGTTGCTTTGATGAAATGTTTTTTATTTTTTCCCTTTCTGGTATATGGTTATTTACAGCAGGGAATTTCTCTTTATTTGGGATACAATTAACTTCTTTGAATGATTTAAATGTTGTATGATCAGATGAGTTACCTTCAGCACTAACTATGAATGATGGTAAATCTTTTTTTACAATATTACAACTATTATAATTGAAATCCCATTCGGACTCGACAGTTTTTGCCTTTTCAGCTTTATTATACAAATTTAAATTTCCGATATGATTATCTATTTCCTTGTTTAGATTTGGTGAATAGCAACGAGGAGGAGATTCATATCCATTGTTTGAATCAATAGGGGATAAATATGCCAGATTCCACAAAACCCCCATGTCCTCTCTTTCTACTTTCGCAAACACGTTTTCTGGTTTTCGAAATTGTTCATTTTCAAACGAATCAGTAGCCTTAAAGGCAAAATTATCACATTCTATAGAGTCCAAACTTCTATCATTTTCAATCATTATAGGTGACTCAATTTTACTCTTAAGAGGCGAATTACAAGCAGTAGGAAAATTAAAGAGGTTTTCAAAGATTTTTGATGGTTCAATACTAAAATCAGAGTTGCTTTTAACGTCGGCTATAGGGGAAGGTACCGACAATACTTTTAACTCAGGACAAAAGTTTTTTTTAATTGCTCTCTTACTAATTGCATCATATTTTGTGACATCAGCAAGAGAAATTCTGTCAAGTTTTACTTCACAAGGTTTGCATTTTTCAAGAAGATCACTTATTGAACGATGTTGAGCAGGCTTTTTAATTTTTACAGAGATTATTTTGCAATCCTCATCTGAGTCTGAAGAATTTTCAGATTCAAAATATTTCTTAAAGTCTTGACATAAAAGACTACTTCGTCGCCGAGACGTAATTTTTTGGCTTTTCCTCTCACGGAATCTTGACTCCCAAGGATCATCAATTTCATCACAAGGTTCCTTTTTAATTTGATCTTCAGTTAAAAGTGGTAGAGAGATGCTTTCTTCAGAAACATTTTTGTCATTCATCTCAGCAATATGAGAAAGACTCTGCAATGTAGATGATCTTCTACGAGCTCTTGATTTTTTGGGAATGAAGTCGCTAAATTCATAGTTCAAAGAATCTGAACTTTTAATTAATTTAACAGGGGAAACAGATTTAGGGCTCACTGATTTTTGATCCATATTAAAATCATGTTTTTTTCTTGTACTAGTGCTCAGATTTGCATTGCAGCTTTTCCATTTGTCAGGGCTTGCATCATTTGATAAGAGGTCTTTTTCAATACTTGACAAGAAAGCTTTGTTTTGTTGACATGTTGGAAAAGGATCACTTTCCAAACACTCAATTTTCACAGGTAAGTTAACAATATCTTCTGATAGTTCATGATTTGCAATAGTTCTTTTTTTGAAAGGTTTATCACAATCTTTAGTGATGTTAACAAGCAATGGAGACTTATATTTGCCTTTAGGATTCGATTTTGTTTTGAGTGACGTATTTCTATTTCCTAGAGATTTTTTCAAGCACAAATGCTTTTTCTCAACAAAAGGAGGAGTTTCAGGAGGTTCAGTTTTACATGCAACCTCTAAGTTTTGTTCATCAGGAACACTCTTATCATTAGCAATTACCTCAATATCCGAGTCACTTTCATCAAAACCTTCCAACTTCTTGTCAACAACCACTATGCGGGTTTCTTTACTTCGAGTAGAAATCCTTCGGATTTTAAATTTCATTTTGAGACCGGTTTTTAGCTGTTTAGAATTTGATGGGTCAATGGCTACTACTTTATGGTCAGAGTGTTCACTGGAAAAGCTTATTTGGTTTTGAGGCTTATCCAGCACTTCAGCTAGATTTGTATGTAAACCAGTTTTTGGAATCTTTTGCAAAGAATCAGAACAAAGAGATTTCTCCAAATGTGATGGCACTGTTTCCGTCTTTACATCTTGGTGAGATGTTAATCGATTTCTACATTTTTTGTGTGGACGTGAAATATTTCGGGAAGATTTCTTTGTTTTTTTGCGGGAGTGACTTTTCAAATTGTCTATATTTGGATTCAATTCTTTGTCCTCAAGATTATTTTTGATGCACAAAGAAGCATCAGAATTACTTTTATTACTAAGGTGTTTTTCACTAGACTTTATTTTTGTTTTTGAATTTGCATTATGTGGAAGCTCTGATGACGCACCTTTTACACATTTTGTTTGAAAGTCAGCTTCGCTTTCCAACTCAAGATCATATACTTTCAAAGCTTCTTTCATATCTTTATTACGTAAATTATTACTTTTATTTGTTTTTGACTGGCTAAGTACACTATAACTCAATTTATTTTTGAAAAATTTAGAGTTTTTATGCTTAGAATTTCTCTGCACTTTTTCAACAGGCCCATTGCTATTTCTGTGAGATGTCTGATCAATTTCACCTTTATGAGTTTTAGCTTTTGTTTCCATTGAAGCATCAACTGCAGAATCAGATAAATTACTATTCACATGCAGTAGCTGAACATCCTTTCCACCTCTTGTTGAACAGTATTTTAAATCCAAAGCTGTATTTTTATTTTGTTTGGGTTTATTAAGTGAAGTATTGCACAGCTGATTTTTGTTTGATTTTGTTTTATGTTGATGACCCATATTGTCACTCCCAACAATTACGGAATTATATTTTTCCTGGGCAGGATTGCTAGGTTGAAATTTGGAAGCTTGTATTTTTACTCTCACAGAAACATTTTGTAAAATATCTGAGGATACAGTTTCTACACTACTTAGCTGATCATTTTCACCATCTACAGGGGAGCATTTTATATTGAAAAGATTTTTTTCGGCTTTATCAGATTGCAGAACACTTTTGCTTTGTTCATTTGAAGTACTACTCAATTTGCTTTTGTCTGCAGCACGAATTTTATGCTTAGGCTTGTTTTCAGTATTTCCTGCATTACTTTTTTCACAACTGTTAACTTGATATTTATTAGCATTAACTTTTATTTTTGTTGTCAGAGATGGATTATGTGAGATGTCAGCAGAAATAGTTTTAAAAGCATCTTTAGAGCTTTGAAAATCCTTTTCATCTTCTGTACATGGAACTTTTAGTTTTGAAAGAGTGTTGGTATCAGACTGAACTATGTTTTGAATCTGGTAGGAACTGTTGGGCAAAGTACTGACAGATTTATGTTTGCTTTGCTTGCAAGATTTATGACTATTACTTTCAATGCTTTCACTAGGTGAACAATTTTTTCCATCACTTTTTTTATACAGGAAGTTTATTTTTGTACTCCCAGAAGCACAAGGTGACCTTTCCGGTGAGTTATTTCCTTTAAGATTATTGTCTATAGCAGTGACTTCCAAAGGCTTCACATCCCTGCTAAATGAAGATTTATTATTTTTTTGCTCTAAGAAATTATTTTCACAAAGGTCTGTAGATTTTCTCTGGCTTTGAAGTCTGTAATCTCTCAAAGATATAGTATTTTCAGATTCTGTACAAGTATCTAGCACTTGTTTGGCTTTTTTCCGTCTTTTATTTACAACAACAGTTTTTTCAGTTTGATCATTGAAAAGGGCACCATCAATTTTATGTCTGAATGAGTCTGAGTGTGAAACCTTATTGCTACATCGGTATTTTAATGTTTTTCTATTTAATTTTAAAGATAGTTTGTTTTTAAATTCTTTTCCAGATCCAACCACTTGCTGCTCATTACTGCTGTTTAATTCCTGATTTTGATTGGACCCCGTTTCAGAATTTGAAGCCTTGTAGCTAAAGGTATTAGAATTATAATATTCTTTAGAGAGGGGAGTTAGAACAACCTTTAATTTGCTGGAAGGAACAATTCCTTTTGGACTTGAGATATCCATATTAGGTTTTAGTTCATTAAATGATGAATTACCTTCATCTAGTGGTACATTTTCAGAAGATTTGTTAGCATCATTAAACTCATCACCAGAATTTTGTAACAGAGATTTATTTTTGGGAACAACATCTTTTTCAACCTGTAAATTTACATCACAGATGCTGTTGTCTACAGTTTTATTTTGAGGTAGTATTTTTGTAGATTCTTTGATTTGAAAATTTATTACATTTTCTGATTCTTTTTCAGATTTAGACAGATCTTTAATTGAAATCTCATTTTTAAAATTATCTCTTTCATCACTTGATTTCCTATCAATAATGCTGCTTTGTTCCTTTTGTAAATGATTGCTTGAGAAAGTACTTTCCTTGGATGAGTCTGGAATGTGTTTGCAATATTTTTCTATCTGTGCTGGAGAAATTTTTTCCAATTTCACAACAGGTATGAGCTGAACAACATGCTCTAATGAATTTATTACACTATCTACTTCCATATTTGAAGAGCAAGCTGTAGCCGATTTGTTGTCAAAACTAACATTAGAGTGCTCTACTATTAGATTTTCCTCTGAGACTTCTCTAGTATTGTGACTGAAGTTTTCAATAATTGGATTATCCTTGCACACAGCTTCAACTGCTGTAGAAGGGTGATTTAGTTTTTGTTCTTTTTCTGCTGTAATTGAGACATTTTCAGTACTTTTTTGGTCAAACGGATCTTTTTTCAAATTTTTAACATGAGTTTTAATTTTTGCTTTGTGTAACTGAGATTTATTCAAAACAGGTGCTGCTTCAACAGTTTTCTTTTTAGGCATTGGATTAGGGGACAAAGAAGTATTCTGAAAGCATGTTGCATCTTCTTGTTCAACTTTGACACTCAGAAGTGGAATGACAAGTTCATTTCCAGAACTTTCGGTGAGACAATGCTGTCTTTCTTTTTTGGGCTTGGAGCTAAGGCACAATGCATTCCTTGACGAATTGTTGGTACTATTACTGGATTGTTTTTCATGATTGGACTTTTTGTTATTAGAATGAGAAATCTTCTCTTGTTTTAAATGCTTACCTTTTTCTTTGGTTTTTATAGATTTTGTGTGCTTAAAGGAGCTTTCTTCCTTCGCTATTGCACGACATTTCTTAGCTTTTTTAAGAAAAGCCCCGAAGGTGTAGAGATCAATGTCAGATGCGAGAATTTCAGCCTTAGTAAGCTTTTTAACAACAACAACTTCTTTTCCAATTTTAGAAAAATCAAGAGATAAAATGTTACATTTTCCATCAAAAATACCTGTAGCACTTTCTGTATCACATACATTTTTAGATATTTTAAAAGTTTTGGAATTAGTGTTTAAAGATTTTTCAATTGTCTCAAGATTTTTAAACGTTAAATTTGATAACTGGCATAGCTGAGTTTTTTTAGCAAATGTATGATTTTTGTTTTCAAGATAGCAGCCTTGATTATTAATAGATGATGATGGTAATGCAGGCAGCAAGCTTTTTTGTTCGGTAATTTTCGTTGATTTATTATTGCGTGTGTTTGCATTAAAATCTAAGTGGGTCGCAAGAGACTGCTTTTCATTATTTGCAATTTCAATTTCAGAAATCATTTTGGAAGTTAACTCTGAAAGAAGTTCTGATAAGTCATCAGCTTCTGTAATTATTGGCACTTTAATTTTATTACGAATATCAGCATTACAAAAGTTTTTTGTGGGGTTTTCTTCACCAACATCACTTAAGATATTAGACATACTTTCTTCAACATCAGGCACAAGAGGAGCATTCAGTTCTGTTTTTGAATGAAGTACAGAAAATTGCACAGTTTTATCACATAATGCATACTTGTCTAACTTTGGAGATATTTGGGAAATTTCTTCTTTGATAGATTCATCAGAATCAAATTCTAATGGTGTGATTGGAAGTAATACAGGAGGGCTATCACAAATATCATCCACATCAATCTTGTTTTCAGGTTCTGTTAACTTCTTTTCAGATGACAAGTTAGAATCTAAAATGAATAAAAAAGGAAATGAAATATTCAATATAACAACTTGTTTTCAGACATTAAAATAAGAGTGATTCTACATCAGTTCAAAAAGTCTTACCACCCATTATCTCGAATTTAAACATATATTCACATTTTAATTGCAAATATTGAGCTCAGAAGAAAATCTTGCTTTTTACAAGTTTATCTTCTTTAAGTTAACTGTTACTGTCCAACACAAAGAATTATGCACTTACTTTCAGATACATATTATTCAACCATTCATTATATAAGTAAATAATGGATAAATAAGTAAACTAACTGAATACATGAAGAAACAATCTATAAATAATGATAGTTTGATACTTTATAAGCTAAATAAAAGTTAAACAAAGAGAAGTTTGCAAGAACATTTATTCTATCCTTTGTTTTCCTTCTCAGCAGTATGCCTCTGTTAGAGGTGCAAACTATAAACAAAACCATTGAAAAATACAACAAAACAATTTAAAGAAGAATAAAGTTTTTCATGCATTTTAGGTTTCTTTCCTAGTTGAAATTTTAACTCAAAATGTTGTACAGTGAACTCTCACTTATACACCGCTTCATTTATGCACCTTTTTCACTTGTACGACCATTTTCAATAGTCCCAGCGCATTCCATAGCAAAATAATAATAGTATCATTTGTTCATACGTCATTTTAAAGATAAATAGTTCACTTATGCGCCAAATTTTCAATAAAATGTAAAAATTAAATTTATTTTCTTTAAAAAAATAAACATTTTTCTTCACCTTCCCCTGTAATCTTTCGCCTTTATTGCTCACGGAAGGCAGTTTTTCCGTATGAACTAGAGTTCGGAGAGGGACAATCATCTATTATGGATCATTTTGAAGGGACCAGTTCGCAATTAGGTATGCTACAATTTTTGTTTTCTCTTTATCATTGTAGTTACGCTACAGTAATTGTCAAACCGTAGTAATATGTCCCTTTTCTATAGAAACATCATTATTCATTCTCTCATTAGAACCTATGTTTCGTTTTAGTCCTTTAAATAGGCTTGTTCACTTATACGTTTCTCTCACTTATGCGCCTTTTTCTGCTGGCCCATTGGGCCGGCGCATGAGTGAGAGTTCACTGTAATTATCACCGTTTAATTTTAGCTACTTAAAAAAAACGTGGAAAAAGTAGATCATTATTCTTTCACTTGCATACATACTGGTATTAATAACTTAGTTCCAAAACCTATAATTTTAAACATTCTTTTAATGCAATGTTTGATAAACTATCAAAATATAATTGAGTATAGATAGTAATTGCAAAACCGGTATACCGGTATACCGAATACCGGTATTTCGAGCTTTTTTCCAATCTCGAAATACCGGTATTTACTGAGGCAAAGTACCGGTATTTTTGGTATTAGCAAAAAAAAAAAAAAAAGAATAATTTTTAACCGATGAGCTTTTCATTTCATTTATTATACATTTACTGTTACTTTACATGAGTATTTTTTTCATCTAAGGGACGCGCTACAAAAATAATTGTTTGATGCCAAAATATCACTAAAAAACAAAAACTACTGAGTCATAGAGAATCATTCTCAAGGAAAAGCTTTTGTGTTGTCGCCAATATAAGCTGGTGTACTGTCTCGCTATTTATCTCTCTTCTTGGCGATATTTTCTCTTGTCTTAGCACTTTTAGTTATTGCTTCAGTCAGCTTATTTTAAATTTATTACCAAGTTGATTGTTTCTTTAGAGTGGCAACCATCATGATAATCGAAATCAAAGTGAAATCGTTGCACATTTTTCAGCATATATTCATGGTCATCGAATCGCTGCACTGTCTTTGCACTCGATACGTTATGGTAGTTATGATATTGTGAGTTAGTGTTTTAAACTTTTGAACATTTAGTTTTTTTTTTTAATTGGTGAGTTTTATAGTCTTATTGTCTCACTGTACTTTGCTAAAAATATTTTTGACGCACAGTTTTCGAGTTTACTTGTTCATAATGGATAATGATGAATTCAAAGAACATAAAAAATCATCTGACATTTCTTCGGCTTGGTTTTACTATTTATATGATGAAAAAAATATGCTAACAAAATGCAAAACATGTGCAAGGATCATCAAAGTTTTTGGAGGCAGCACAAGTGGACTACATACGCATCTGAAATGTTGTCACATTCATCATAAATTTCCTTCAACAAGGTTTGGAAAAGCAAGCAACAACTCTTCCTGAGCAAGAACAAATTGATGAAGATGATATTGAAGTGGAAGAAGAATTCTCTCCAGGAAAAGTTACAGCAAGCCATAAATAAGAAAATTGCCACAAACAGTACTAGTATAGTACCGAAAACAGATGTTTCCAAAACCATCAGGAGAGAAATACAATTATTTGAAGACGAAGGACTTCGGGGGTAAGTACAGGAGCGCACCTATCGCGCATTGTAACAATACCCCTTACCAATGTCGATTCCGAGCGCGCTTTTTCAGCTGCTGGAACTATATGTACAAAAATTCGCTCCAGATTGAATGACAGTTCGATAGACGCTTTGTGTTTTTTAAGATCTTAAAAATCAGCAGTAGAAAAAGCTCTTTTTTTTTCTATTGATATTGACACCAGGCAGAATTTTTTGTACTCTACTATACGTTTTGTTATTTTTTGTGTTGAATAAATGATTAATTTCATCTGTGTTTTTTTTTTTTAATGTCATATATTCTTCACTGTTTTGCATTTATTATTATTTGACCAAAATATTTGTTCTTCCATATTACATTTGCATAAGATAATTTCTATTTTTGTGTAAATTATTGAACACTACAACAAAACAAGTATGTTTTCTTTCTTTGTTTGAAAAAATTCAAATACCGGTATTAATACCGGTATTCCGGTATTGGCGTTTTAAAAATACCGAATACCGGTATTGTGTTTTTGCTCCGGTATTGCAATCCCTAAGTATAGATCATTACCTCAGAGCAACAGTAAGGCATTTATTATCCCAGAAATAATAACAGTGAAGTATCCTACTGTTGTTCTGAGGAACTGATATGTTAAGAAAATATTTTGATAATGCTTGCTTTAGTAACATTAGGGGTGTCCTTCCCCTTCAAGGGAGATGGTGCATTCAACCAAGAATGAGACCACCTCAAAAATACCTTTCAGTAAATACTTCAATGTCGCATTCTGCTCTCTTTTGGGCACCCCTGGTAACATATATGCATTTTCTGTAAAAGTATGTCTTGAGAAAAAATATTGTAGTTACCAAGTTTTTCGTACTCCTCATCAATTGCACCATCTAATTGTGGAATCATTGGGCTCTGCTTGGTAGCTCCTTGAAAGTCTTTGAAATCAGTGAAAGATATTCTTCTGCCGAATTCCAAAGAGCTCTGGTGCTCTATTTGGTTAATATTTTGAGAACTTAAGAAGTCTTCACCAAATTCTTCAGCAAATAATTGGGACATTTCAAAGGTTTCGTCATCTTCTATTTCATCATCAGTTTTATTCCTTGCACGTATAGCAAGGATGCTATCCTCATCCAAATGACCAGGTTGGCTGTCTGCCATGCTCAGCATCATGTTTAGCATTTCTTGATCCTCTGCATTTGCTGCTTGATTACATAAAACAGGAAAAATGGGGATTAATCAGTAGTATACTAAATTATTGATAAGTTTTACCAATGATTTGTAACATCTTACTTTCCGTTTAATTGAATTAAATAGCAAATTAAACAATGTACAATATAGTTAAAAAATATATACACATTAGGGTGATTCAAAACAATTTTTTTTGGAATTTCTCTGGTCTTACCCCGCAGTTTGTTTACACTATTCATAAATGTGATGTATGTAAAATTTTAGTTCAATTGAATAATATTTAGAGGTCGCTCAACGCGATCGAATTCTGTTGAAAATTAGCAATTTCGAGAGTTGGAGTATATAGCTTCATTACCCGAAATAATATTATTCTTCATATAAAATGGAATAACTTAAAACGTTAGTTTACTCTACTAAGTAATTAGTCAATAAAATAATAGCTCAAAGTGAGTTGTAATGATTACCCCCCCCCCCCCCCCCGCTCCAAAGCTGCATTATCTCTTACCTGAGTTTGGGTAGATAATGCAGCTGCAAGCTCAGGCTGTGGTTTTTGTTTTCTTTTCGGTTGTTTGAGGTGTATGAGTTTATTTGGCTAAAACACCTAGCATCCACTCTAGACATTGCCCAGTATAAGTGACAGAAAGCCACTTTGATAGTAGCTGCTACAGTACAAAGTATGCGTCAAAATGGGGAGGATTTGACAACGTCCATAAAACGGTAAATGCAAACTATTCGCTCTGAATTGGCCGTTAACTTACAAAAGTCGTTTAAATCTAGGACTTCCTTTGATAGTTCACTGGAACGAAACACTTAGGCAAAATATATTGGGAAAATGAAGGATGATCGGCGGGTTTCATACCAGTATTAGTATCAGGACCACAAGCATTGATGATTTACTTCTGGGTTCTAGTAAGTTAGTCAAGCATTGGAATTGCTACGGAAAATGCTGCTGTACGATAACCAGTTAAATAAATGGGAACTTACTGTGCTCGTACGTGGTATGTGTTTCAATACGACATGCATTGCCGGTACTAAAGTTGGAGCATGTTTGAACTTGGGGAAGAAAAAAACTAGGGAAGCAACTTTTATATTGTGCTTTCCGCCATTATATTTTAGACGTGTTTTCTCTGGTATTACAACCGAAGTCTATTTTACTCTTGGTCTCTCGGTATTTTAACCGATAAACCAAGAAATAGGTAGAATTGTTGTATTTGATTGCGTGCAATGTCAGATGCAATGTTCACGCAATTGCGTGGAACTATCCACTGCCATTGGATCTACAATACTGCTTTTTAAGCGGTTTTAGCAATCACAGTCCAGAATAAAACATTCTAATTTTAAACCTGGAGTGAGGAATGATGAGGTTGAGGAGTTGGTAGCATATTCAGAGCAACGTGCAACTAGTAATGGAAGTTGCGCAAAGTTAACTTCTGATGACCCATGTAAAAGAAGTGTCCAAGGAAGATACTAGAGCTTAGTGCGATTTTCTTGAGCAGAGCACCTTCTCTTGGTGTATGTTTTCGTGTCCCAGGAGTGATTCCTCGTGTTATATCTGTATTAAAGATTCTTTATGGCTTCAAGTTATGGATATTTCCCAACCAGTTCAAACTTGCAGCAGGACAAACAAAAGGTATTTGTAACATATGAATGTGATTTCTTTCACATTCTTATCGTTAATGGGAAAGAATATCTAAGAGCTGGGTTCCCAGCAACCCTTTTTTTGCAAGCACTAAGAAATGATTTGGAATATTTTTAGCGTCCTTATTCATGTAAAGAAGAAACTCAAAATATATCAGCTGTTTGATCCTGAGCATTCGAATCTTTAAGATAGCTACCAACAAGGCTTTATACTACCAAAGAAACTGAGGATTGTAAACGACAATACGGAGCGTGGCATGGCCCTTATTGAAGCATTTGTTAAGACTATCACTAACGACGAAAAACAAAACAGTGTCTTCTTCAAGTGGTACAGGAACACAGAAAAGGTTTCAAAGTTGCAAAAAAGTCACCTACAAAGGTATTGCAAGAATTAATGAGCGAATCACTATATATTTAATGTATTTAAATTTGTTTTTTATATTTTTTCCGTATTTGATTATTTTTCATACTTTTCTGCATTTCATTGGTTTTTCAGATATATAGTTCATTTTGTGATTGCACGCTTTTTTTTTTTCTTCGGAGATATAAAAAAGCAATAAAGTAACTTTATTATTATTATTATTTACGTTCGCATTTGTGCCACTATCACAAAATTTGAAGTACTCCTAAATGTAAATATAGTTTACTAAAATTTTGGGTGAATAATTCAGTGTATATAAAGGGCCTAAATAAGAAGGTAAGACGAATAAAAATACGAAGGCTACTTTTTTCTACAGATATCATTTACGATCAGGTTTTTGTCAATATCACGAAATTTCAAGGCGTTTGAGCGACCTCTAAATAATAATATATTTTGCCAAAATTTTGCACAAATAATCAGTGTATATAGTGGCACAAAATAAGAGGGTAAGACGCACAAAAATACAAAGTTTTTTTTTTTCCATACATTTCTGAATCACCCTAATACACATATATCATTCTTGATAACAACAGGCACACCTGAGTAACTTTTTTATATAATTCAAAGGATATTAGATGCTAAAACTGAATTTCAGAAAATTGAAGAAATTTCTTTTTGTATAAGTTAATAAAATGCAGACATAAAAACAAATTTTTGCTTAAAACACAGCTAATATTTTAGCATGAAAATGCTAGTTTTCAACACCCTGAACTCAATGAAAATGTTAAATTGTAGCAATAAAATGAGCATACACATAAGCTTATATCAGGATGTTATTAAATGCATTAAAAGTATTTAAAAATGTATACGCATGGAATCATATGAAAAATAATAGCTTAAAAAGACATATTATTATTTCATTTTCTAAGTCTTATTATTAATTAATTTATTTATTTGAATTAATATTTTCAAAACAACAAACAAAATAAAGGTTTTGTATCAAAAGCATTTTTATATGCAGTGAAACTTCTCTGGAGCGACCACTGACTGTTTATGAAAAAGGTGGTCGTTAATGGAGGTTTGTTGCGCTTGAAGGTTGTTTTGAACATCTCTACTAATAATAAAGCTGAAGGTGGGTCTGTCTTTCTTTCCTTCTTTCTGTCTGTCTGTCTGTTACGCGTGTAGCGCCAAAACCATTCGGTCGATTTTTATAAAAGTTGGCACAAAATTAGTTCGTAGCATGGCAGTATGCGTCCCGAAGCAATTTTTCGAAAATTCGATTTTGTTCTTTTTTTATTCTAATTCTTAGCGAAAATTAGATAAAATAGGGAAGAAATATATCATACACATTTTCAAGTCTTATGTCATTCGAAAGCTTGAAATGTTCTGCTAAAAAGGATGTCAGTTTGAAGTTTTTACGAGTATTAGAAGAGCTGTACTAATTGTTTTTAGAATTCTGGAAATTCATGGCTTACCTTCAGCAAAGCAAGCCAAACGATTCTAAAATGGTTAAGCTCGAGAATAAAATTTGTTTGAAAATAACGATGAAATGAAATATTTTATCAACTTTTCATGTTGTTACCATGGTTACAGTTTTAACTTGTTTATTTGTTTTCGTTCTTTTTCCCTTAATAATTTTGAAAATGTATTTGTTTTTGTAGCAATCCAAACTCCAAGCCTTATTAAAATTAGTCAAATAAAATATAATAAAACCGTGATAAGATGGCACCTATCAATCAAATGAGAAATAGAGTCCTTTCCTTAAAATAGGCAGAGAAGGATGAAACTGACACGTACCATTTTTGTGAGTTTAGAGACATTTTGGCGATCTGACAAGTTGTATAGAAGAAAGAATAATTCTTTAACCAAATGAGGTCAAAAAAGAGACAACATGATAGTAAACTATTCTAAATTTATCGTGTGCAAAACATATTTGACTTCATTATTAATTTATTTCAATATACATTGCAGTAAATGGCCTGAGTGAGCGAATTTAGCTTTTAATTTATGGTTTGCTGGTTGATGTTTGTCGATATTTATTGTTTTTTTTATTGTTTTTATTATCGTTGTGAAGAATAATGCACGAAATTTCTATGACTAATACTTAAAATTTTTAGGATCAGTTGAGTTTAAAAGAAAAAAGTGCTCCAAATATATTTTTGTAATGTGGTTATTTATAGTGGGACTGTAATTTGCAGCAGTAATTGTATTTAGTAAATAATAAAAGACAATATTAAAAGTTAATTTTTTAGCGACTTTTTTACAATTTGGCATTCAATTCTATTTCAGTATATTTACTTGTATCTGTATTGCGATATTGCAACGTTCTTTCTAAAGTGTGTCATTTCGGAAAATGTATTATTTTGTTTTTGAAGTTAGGAAAGAAAACTTTCTTCTTTTTTTAATCTTTGGTAAGATTTCTGTTGGTTTCTGTGAGCAACAAAATTGTTCTTATTTTTCTCTTTTGGTTTATTTTTGTGCACCTTCCTTGGGGTTGCATTCGAATGTCCCCAATGGGGTGATTTACCCCTTTTATGGGGTAATCAGTGCTATTCAATGCAGACCAAAGTGATATGAATTGGCGCGACCACTTGGCGATATCTCGCCAAGCTTTTGGTCACCAGTGTTTGACGCCAATTTGGCGACATATCGCCAAGTTGGCAAAATTTAGCGAAAAAAAATTTTTGTTTGGGTTCAATTTGGCGCTATTGGCGATATTTTGCGAAAAATCCACTGAATGATGTTAAAATCGGCGATATTTAGGAGATTAATCATTGTAAAACATTTTTTTGCATTGTTTCGTGGCAAACTAGGGATGTAAATGTTTGAATTGTTATCTTGCTCACTCCAAGCACTATTTTAGCACTTAAGGCATCTACTAAGAAATTTACACGTAAAAGGAAGTAGTGTAGGGTCCATACCAAATTTTTATATCATACTTTGAAGGAATTATAGTTGAATTATAACTAAAATAGAGTATTTTTTCTGCTATATCAATTTTTTACAATTGAACTTTTAATTTTATACCACAGGCAAGCTGTGCGGGTACCGCTAGTGCAAAATACAGTAAAAGCATCAATAGAAATCATTTATTCTGCTTGCAGTACATTAATTTAAAACATTATTACCAGTAAATAGTTAAACAGAGAAATTATTTTTTGTATTTTACAGTTTTAATATAAAATACCTTTCACACTATTTTCCCCATTTAGAGACTAATTGTCTAAAATGAAAAGATATTTGCAACATCAGATTTTTAGTCGTTTCTACACAACTTTGTTTTCTCTAGTTTTTGCTTAATGTAACGAAAATCTGAGAAACCTATCATTGTTTTCATGATAAAAAAAAAAAAAAAAATTAAAAATATTTTTAAAATAAAATAAACTAATTTTTTAAGTCCAAATGTATAGCTCTCCCTGAAGAAAGACCCATTAATAATTACTTACTGAAGCAATTTTGTACACAAACTGTATGCAATTGCATGATGATATCTTGTTAGCAATAATATTTTATACTGAACCACTTTTAACAAACAATCAGTTTAATGATGTTAGAAATGTATTTTTAACTTAAAAAAAATTTAATTGCATTTTCAGGGTTGCAATAACTATAAAAACAAAGTAAACAAACAAACAAAAAAACTTACACATATTTAATGAAGATGCATGTTTCATTGAGTAATCAGTTAAACCTGTAGAGTTGATCAAAATTATAAACAAAGCAAAATTAAAATGTTTAAACATAGATAAAATACACAATATATGTTTTAATTGTGCGGAAATGAAAATACACAAAAGAAAAAAACAACAGAAAGAAACTGAAAAACATGTTTAGTAATCAAAAATAAATTCAAATTGTTACAAAGAAATGAAAAATACACACAAACAAAACATAGGATAGTGTGTAAATATGTTTTAAAACATAATGCAAAATGATGCTTTTGCATTACATTATTGAAACCAAGTACAAAATTACTTTTCATTTTTATAAGGGTAGAAAATCAAAAACCATTTTTGTATCAGGTTAACGAACAATTTTGTAATAAATTTCCAGTTTTGTATCATGACAGTTCAGGCATTTGTAGCAATAATATTACTCAGAAAAAAAAAAGTTTTCAGAAAAGAATATTTTTTATACAATTCACTTAGAATAACAAGTTTTGGTCATAGATTATAACTAGCACAAAATGAAAAACATCAACAAAATAAGTTAGTTCTATATTTTATGCAATTAAAACCGAAGAAGAAAACATGTTTATGACTATTTACAAGTAAAGAAATTGCTACTCATTATTGCAAAGAAAATCATGCTATATAGTGTGTGAAAATTTTTTTAACATAAAAATATTATTTCCATCAGAAGCAATTAACTTTTAGAACTATTAAAATTAAGTTAAGTACTGGGGAAATTTCAATTTTACTTCATGCTGGCTGCCTTATTTTTCTTTAGATAAGGAAAAAACTTTCCCGAAGGAAAAATGCTTGGTTATGATAAAAAAAAAAAAAAAAAAAAACACTGCAGTCAAACGTAATATGCATGTACACAAAGGTTTTCCTCTAATAATTTAAAGATCTAAATGTGCAGTTTCAGCCATCTTTGATCCTGTTAAGGGAGGACTGTTTGTGTGTGGGAGGGAGGGGTACTAATCCTACTAAGTGAATAATGAGTTTTTATAGTAGTACAAATGCATGAAAATATAACTGCAAAGAAAAAAAAGAGGTACTGCCATTTACTTCATTCTGAAGAACACTTTTTGACATTAAAACCGAAAGTTTGGAGCAGAAAATTATTAGTAAGCAATTTTGTGTCAAGATGGATCCCATATTAAAATGTATTGCAATCTAGAGAAGATTCTCTACCGTCAAAAAAAGGACATTTTCTGAGTTTCAGATGGGGATATATATGCAAAATCCTTCTTGGATATGCTACTGACATCAGCATTTACATAATTTAGACATAAACAGTAACTTTCATACAATAGAACTAATTTCGTGCCTTGATCTTTCTAACATAACTGCTTCATAAAAAAAAAAACAGATATTTAAAAGGTCAAAAGCTAGTAAAAAGCCAAAAATATACAATATTTTTCTACACTGAAATACAGCATTGCACACAAGTGCTTAACACTTACTTTTGTTCTCTTCACTTAACAAAACTTCATAGTTGTACATGTACCTAAGAAAAAGGTTTTTCTGTAAGTAATGACAATGAAAGAAATAAAAAGTTTCATGAAATAAAATATTCATACACATACTGATATATCAATTATTTCAAAAGATTAAAAGATTTCCTTTTTCAAGTTAAAGAACATCATTCAATTTTATGATTTCAAAATTGAATTGAACTGCAAAAGATTGTGAAATGAACTCTTTGATTTGTATTTAATGATTTACTTCATATTGTGGAATTATATCTGTGCATCAGAACCAGAAGGACATGTGGCGATTTTCACTTTATTACTGCATTGTACGCAGAATCTTATTCTGCATCGACCCATGAAAACGTTATTTTATAAAACAATTCCTTCACAATTAGTTAGCAGCATAAAAGAGCACGAGTCCCATCCTTTGCATGCATCCAACAATTATTTTTGCCCTCTGTTGAAAAGTTACAAAAATAGATTTACGTTAGTCTGGTTCTGAGGTACAGAATCTGCACCATGTTTCAGAAGAAAGAATGAGGAGGAGGAGACTCAGTTAATAATAATTCAGGGAGGCTAAGGAAAAGTTCATACATAAAAGAAAATTGCTTGAAATTTAAGTTGCTTTGAGGGCAAAATAGGAAAAAAAAGTAATAAACTGTAGTACAAAGAAAAACAATAACTCAGGCGGAGGTGAAAAACAATCTGACACATTCAGTGGATGTTCTCGAAAATAATCAAAGAACATAAGACACAAACAAGTTGTCCATACAATATAAGACAGCTTTCCAATTAATGCAGTGAAAATTATTGCAGATGGTTCTAGAAGGAAAACCATACAACGGAAAACGTGCAACTGAGCCAATATTTAGAAAAGTGCCAATTTGAAGTTGGAGTTTTCTGAAAAAAAAATTTTTTTGCAGAAAAAAAACTGATATTGGATTTTAAATCTAAATTGGGTCTAAATGCAAGAAAATAAAAGGGGGGAGGTCAAGGAAGTTATTTACCCCCTCCTTAGATTACTCACTTTTAAGCCGTTACAGATCTGATGAATGTTACAGATCTGATGTTAATGTGAGCTACATATTTGAGTTTATGCTTTCAGTCTTCGTTGGCATCTCTATCGATCTCTATGATATCATTTCCTTGTATTTTTAACATAGAATTAAGATAATTATATTAAAATATATATATTAGGCTAAAAAAAAATTTCATTATAAAAAAGCATTTCTTGATAATAAAAATGAGCGATAAGGTTTTTAGATAAAATAAATTATGAGATTACCAAATCCAAGCTCATAAAACATATGTTTTGTTTTGAAACAACACACAACTTCAACTTTTGCAACACACAACTCTGCTGCTTGCTTTTCTTTAATTAGTTACAGGAAATTTAATTTCTTGATCAGAAATTCAAATTTAGCATGCTAGTTATTATCTAGTTATTTAGCGAAGTTATGAGAAATTGAAGCACCAAAAAATAAATAAATAAAATAATAATAATTAATTAACTTAATTTCTGCAGTGTCAATTTTTCTTATTTTACAAACTTCTATTGTTAGGTCATACAAACCACAAATGAAGCAATTGTACTGAAACTCATTGCTTTTCATTTTTAAGAACAAAAATATTTAATATATACGGCTAAAACCTATTATTTTTGCTTTTTATAATTCTGAAACGTGTGAGTTAGTTCTGTAACATATTCGCTGATTTTCAATGTTACCGCTCTGACTGTTACCGATCTGACAAACTGACAAAGTTTTTTTTAAATTTCCGAGTCGATTGCACTAAACCAAAATCAAACACGTGGTTTTTTCACTTGTAATAAAGGACTATACTTATATATAAAATAATTTTTAAAATAATAAAAACTGCGCATCTTAGAGCGTGTTACCGATCTGATGACTCAAATGACACACATTTTATAAAATCACTTTAAAAAATCTTACCTACAATTTTAGATGCAGAAATGCAAATTTTTAATTACGATTCGATAAAACATCCCACCAGGTACTCAGTATCACGTGGTATAGGTGCAGGAAATGATTTTGGGGGCCTAAACATAGATCGGAAGTTATTGTTACCACTCTGACGGCGGAACTTGGGACACGCTTATTTCGCATCGGCTAGAAAATCAGAAATCGATTGAAACAAAAATGACGTAAATTATTAACAAAGGGGTAAAAATAGAATCGTTTTTTGTGCAAGTGCGTTTTTTTGGGAAGTTAGAAAGTGCGCATGATCTGTTTGTATGCTAAGCTTTGCTACTTGGGACACGTTACCGATCTGATTTTTGATGTATAAAAACAATATTTTCTGAAGAAAAAAATTATTTTTTTTCTGATGTTATTAGATGAAATGAAAGTAGAACCTTATCTTCTTTCTGGGGAAAATTATTTTTTTAACTAGTTATTGAAATACTAGTGAAAATTCCCTTGGGACTCAAATTGGCACTTTTCTAAATATTAGCTCAACTGCAGCATTTCAGAAACCACCTAAGTGACAAAATACCAAAAAACGAGTTTTTGGTGGTACTGTACAATTTGAAGGTGAATACATCTTTTAGCGCAGAAATAACCTAAATTTTATAACAGCAATGCCTTGAATTTTGAATCGAAAGCCTTGAAAATAATACGTGAATTTCAGAAAGAACCCAACCGCCGTTGCTTAGGTTCTTTCTGCAATAAACTTCACTCGTCACGATTGGCGGCATTAATCAGTTGTGTGTTTTTTACTGAACCTCTGTGATTCATTTCAGTTTGAAACAATAACTCACAACTACCCTCGTACGTGGCACTCATTTTCCTCATGTGAGAGATTTTGGAAGCAAAAAGCGTCTCTTGAGAAAGATGGTCATGATTTTACTCCTGATGAATATGCAGAGCTAGTAAGTCTGGCAGATTTACTGTATTTCACCTTATATCAGACGACGTTCTCAGTTTCAAAAAGTGGCTTCCCAAATCATTTTAGAAAATGCCAAATTCGGATGAAACATCAGGCAGGAATGTACCCGTAGAAAATAAATAGCCATTCAAAGTGTCCAAGTACAAACAGGTTCTCTAGGATGCTCCGGGAAAAGTGGATATGAGGCCTTCCATGACAATATCATTCAATGGGGAACAACTGACAAGAAGTTGCCATCAGAAGCTGAATAAGTGAATGATGCCAGATCTGTGTATATAGACATATAGCGTGTAGTATTTTTCGATTTAGGCAAAGTAAAAACTCTTTTTTTTATACTTAAATGTATCTGTTACTTAACTTTGATACCAAAATAGGTAAAAATTAATGATTTGACTTAATTTCAATAATAATTTTTAAAAAATCACTTTGGATACACTCATTTATTGCAAAAACCACCTAAGTGCAATTTTTTCAAAAAATTACAGCTTAAAAACTTAAAGGAAAAAAATTTAAATAAAAGATAGCTTATATCCCAATAGCATGTTTTTGATTTGGTAAAAAAATATTTGAAGTTGACTAGACCTATATTTAAGCTGCAAATCAGTTTTCTTCACTTTTCCGAAAGTTGAAAAAAAGCGCACTTAGGTGGTTTCTGAAATAAACGATTCATTTATAAAATGCAGCAATTAAATATAAGACGTTTTCCTAGTAACATCATGAGATTCATAACACTGACATCATACAATGCACCACCAACTCGGTTATTCCATCCAAGGATTGCAGTTTTGTGCTTGTTATGCACTCATCAGCCTGAATAGGAAGTAACCGAGCTAGAGGAAAAACTTCCGATTCCACGCTGATGAGTGCATAACAAGCACGAAACTGCAGTCCTTAGATTTAACAACCATGTTGGCAGTGTATTGCGTGTGTTTCTGCCTTAGTCCAGCATTAAGGGCGGTAACTTACTGCTTTATACTGACACCATGTATCAAAAAGACTCTTCACTAGTTTACAAAACATTTCAAATGATTCATAACAGTAACATTCACACAACAACAATATCCTCATGTATATTTTCTTACGGACTATATTTAGTCATTTTGTGAGTGCTTTGATAAATTATATTACGGTAAGATAAGCCAACAAGATCCCCAGCATTAAATTCCATTCAAACTATTAAAGTGGCTTTAGAATGAAAGTCTTTCTGCACTGTAGTTAGGGCAGCTACATAATCCCTTAAAACAAAACCTGTCATAAAGTCAATCAATGCATTCTTGAGTTAAAGTATGAAAAGAAATATCTTTTTTCAAAAAAGAATAAGAAAGAAAGTAGTTTGGCAACTTTACACGATCTAGCTAACTTTATTTGTTAGTTAGATGTGTCAGGGTTTCAAAATAATATGCAGCATTAAATTATTGGTTCAACTTCTAGAAACACTATAGTAAACAAAGGTAAGAAAATTTTGAGTCAATTCTTCTTGACATCTCTAAATTACAAGATTATTTCTTATATTTTCAAATTTTTAAACTACGCCCCCCCCCCACCCCCCACCCCAAGAAACATATTTTTAAAATTAATGATAAAATAATTCAGTTAAAGTACTGAACACTTTTACAATTACATACAAACATTTTGAAAATTATGTTGAAGATCAGAATGTATGCTTACTGTTTTTGATAATACTCCAATATCTTTTTCAATCTACTCTTAAAAAATAATTCACTCTCGGTTTCTTTTTCTTCATGTCTTTCTAAAAGGGAAAGGATTTTTCAGTACAAACCCAATATACATATATGGGTCATTCCGACAAAAATGGTACAAATCATGTCCGAGACTTTAGAATTTTTTAAAATCAATTTTAATAACTACCACCCATTAAGTGTATTTTTTATTGGTTCTCCATTTATTTTTGTGCCATCAAGAGTATCAATTGATTAGGTATAATTCATTTAGAAATGACACAAAAAAAAAAAAAATCTTTGTCAGAAGAAGGAGAAAATGACGTGTCCCAGCTTCAAATTGCTAGAATTTTAAATGTGATTTAAAATTAAACTGAAATGTAACAACAAAATAAATTACACTGCACTGCACAAAAGATGCTTCTGACACCATTTCTGCAGATTATTACGCAAATTAAAAAACATTTCCCCAAAAAATACTATTATTTATCCATGTCCCTAGATTTTCTATGTTTCGAATTGTCCACTCTGTTATATGTCTTTTCGAAATAAAATAAACAATTGCATTCAATCTGATATATTTTTTTTAAAAATAAAGGTAGTATAACTGCCGTGATTAGCTTGCTACATTGAATTATGTAGTCAACAACCAAGGTGAGCCTAATTTTTTTCTTATGATAGTTAATTTGAACTGTTGGACGTCTACTCTGTTAGAACCGATTTCATGATGAAAAAAAATAGATTTTTTCTTGAAATTGCAGACAGACTTACAGTTTTATGCTGTTCATTTCACTTTATGCTTGTTCTGTGATTCTAACTTTTCTTTGTGATTATACAGATATTTTTAAAGGCTTATTTGTCTACTCTGTTATCTGTCCACTCTGTTGAACAAAGTGATCAAAATATTTAAAATCCTTTCATAAATGAGTCATGTACTAGTTATTTACACTTCATTATACACAAATAAATGGAAACTCAATAAAAAAAATCTGATTAGTTGGTGGAAATCATTTAACTTGATAATCTTAAGTAAAGAGTTTCAGACATGATTTGTACCATTTTCGTCAGAATGACCCATATGCTTCTATAATTTAAAATATCCATATAAAAACTGGAGTCTTAAAATCTTTAACAAATGCTAAGGTAAATATTACCATACTAAATACAACTAGCACTTAAAGGAACAACAACTTTGTAAAAAGAAAATCTTAAATAGTCAAACATTTAACACTACTTTAATAACACAGGTCAGCAAAAAAAATTTTTTGAACAGATGCATGGGATGTTTTAACTGATTTTAATGTTTTTCGGTGAGCTGAATCCGAATATGAACTTCATTTTTTTCTATCACATACAGATTTTTTGCAATGCGTGAGGGCTTAATTGTCAAAGTCAAAAAAATATAGTTAAAAAGAAAATCATGTATTTATTGGAATAAAAAGTTGTACAATTTTTTTACTCATGACAACACATTTTAAAAAGTGAATCACGTTTAGTGTTTATTTCTTTTCACAGTAAAGCTATTTTTTCTTTTCACTGATACTCCCCCTGGTGCTCTTTCGCTGGTTGGAACTTGGAACTTATATTTATCGCTTGAGCATCCAACAGTCTGACATCATATTTATGTACCATCTACCGTGATAATATCTCTCTATGTCTTTCACATATTGATAAAATCTTTCACTCTGTTTTTTACAAAAGCCACCAAGGTTTTCGATTTAATAGTCTACATGTGAACGTAGAAAATGGAGTTTTAATCTCATGTTTGCAGTGCTGAGCTTTGAATGCAGCCAACATTCTCTTAACGATGTTTTTCTATCCGGAGTCTTTGCTAATTTCTAAAAACTTTTGTACCATATCCTTGAATGAGTTCCAGGCTTCATTTTCAGTTTCATTAATTGATTAAAAAAACAATGGGTCAGATAAAAGTTTGCGTATGTCAGGTGCTCTGAATATTCTTTCTTTCACTTCAGCTTCAGGCAATTTCGGAAACTTTGAACATACTTGAAACAGTCTCCATCTTTCAGAAAGACTTGAAAAATTGCTTCATCAGTCCTAATTTAATACGAAGAGGTGGAAACATAACCTATTCAGTGTTCACGATCAACCAGTATACTGTCCAACCTGGAAAGCTGCGACTGACACCTTTGAATGATTCTATTTTAAAAAGGTGTATCAGTTTGATTAAGAAAATGCACCACAGCAGCATTTCAGCATTTCTGCTTATTCCGATATTATTTTATTTTCCGGGATCTGATAAGAGAGCCGATTTAACTGAAAAGAAAAACACATCAACACAAACCAACACTTTTAATAAACGAATCTAACGAAAAGCAAAAAAAAAAAAAAAAACCCTCTCATCTTTCTTATCTCTTATCACTATCAAGCTTATTTTGATAAATCCTTCTATTTCCAAGAACCCAGTGCACCATATATGAACCTGATCAATGTGACTCTGTAAGCGAGTGTAGCAGTCCTGGTCGCACTTGTCCCCATCAGACCCCCGCCTTCATTCTCTTCCTTTGTTTTTCAGTTTTTATAACTCTGGGTACTCTTTGACATCCAAGAAACAAATAAGAAAAACTATTTGTAGTAAACGATTCTTTAAAATCATAAATTACAATAGTATTTATTCAGTTATATAGAGGTAAATGGTACATTACAACACTGAGTAAACACGTTTTGTGGAAAAACTGTACGTGATGGACAAAAACGGATGTCATTTTCGAATTCAGCACACCGAAAAACCTAAAAAACACTCAAAACATCCCATGCAGTTTTTTGGTTGCAGGCCTGTGTAACTTAATACAATTAAATACATACTCGATGAGTATACCATAGCTCCCCCCCCCCCCCAAAGCCTCCATTCAGCTCAGATTTCAGGCTGTTCTGAGTGGTTTAATTTTTTTAGGCCTTTGAAAGTTCAGCTTTAATTTTAACAAACCTCCTTATATTATATGCATTACAAATTATAAGTATATGAGTACAATTCTTTAATCTAGCTATGCCTAATTTAATACTTTTATAATAAATAAAATTCATACTTTTTCATGTAGGTTATTTTAAACAGGTATTAGTCAAGCAATGAAACATTTGTTTTACACAGAATTTTCTAATTCTACCACTTTATATTTGAATACAAAAATACAAAGTATCTAAAGAAAAAAAAGAAGCATTGATAAGGGGAAGGGATAAATAATCCTTCTGATGTGAAAGTAAAAAAAAAAAGTTTTTCTTACTCTAAAGGAGAATATCAGCACACACACCTATGCTTCACCAGCTAATTGTTACGGATGGAAAGACATTTACAGCCTTAATGCAGTATGCAATTTGAACAGACACAAAAGTCATGATTAGTTACATGCTTTATGCTCAGGTGCTTTGAAACTTTCATACCTTGACTAGCAGCAGGAGTGATCTGTGATGAATCATTTTCAGCTCTTCTTCTAAGTCTTTCATCTTCCCATATTGATAACAGACCAGGATTTTTACCAGCACAAGCTATTTACAACAGAAATACAAAGCAAAAAATTAATAAATAAAAAGCATATTTATTATGATGGCTCTACAAGCAGACTTTTAATAAATGATCACTCATTAATTCAAGCTTTATAGGAGCTACAGAGTTGTATTAAAGTTCATATTAAAGACAATTGAACTTAAATTTAAAAAATGCAAAACCATTAAACAAACAACTTACATTCTCCTTCCAATTTATTTAAAATACAAGATTCATTGCAATCTGCTTCCAGTTCACAAACTGTCTGTTTTTTCTGATCACTAATCTGGTTACTGCAAAACGAGAGAGAGAAAACTCAGACGTCACTCATATGTGACTTTGCTTATAAATATAGCATAAGTACATACAATAACAAATTGTTTTGTAACATGGAATATTAATTTTAAATTTTGGGAATCAATATGTAAACTGAATACAATACACTCCAGATTATCGGCGATCGGATTATGCATTGGTCTCTCCTACTTTAGTTTACTTTTTTTACGGTGATGATTTACTGAATGCAAAAAGATGAAAATGCGCTATTAGTCGTTTTTAGCTTTTTGTGGTGTGAACCTGCAACGTTTTGTGATGCAATTGATTCATTTGTTTTTGTCCAGCTTAAACTAAATAAAAAAAGGAAAAGTTAAAGATTGATGGGAAAATATTCCCTAGAAATTCAAAAAAATTAAGTCTAAGGCCGAAACGTAAGTGGAAAGTAACATCGCAAAGATTATATTCCGCAAAAAAAACTCCAGGCCAGCGCCTAGCTCGAGTGCCTTTTTAATTTAAATCCAAAATTGAGAAAAGAAAAGATTTAAAAGAAAATTTTGACTTACCCCGGTGTTGTCGACTGTAGAAACATTGAAAGACTAATAATAACTAGGGATGCACCGAGTACTCGGCAAATATTCGGTACTCGGCCTACTCGGCCAATTTGCCGAGTACTCGGTACTCGGCCAAATTTGGCCCAGGTACTCGGCCGATACCGAGTAGTTGTAGAAAATTGAATAGTTCAAGACACATTTTTCAATAATTAAAAATATGCAAATATATATATAATGCAATCATTTGCAATTAATATATTTATAAAATATGACTGAATTCTACGTATAAGTTTTTAAAAAGTTATAATACCAAATCAGTATGAAAATTAACTAAGAATGTGCAAATGTAATTGACTTTTTCATATCGCATATTGGTGTAGGGGAACTTACCTTTGGTCAGGAACAGTCCAAGTGATCCTTAAGATGAATATTAATAAACTCATTAAAAAGAAACTTTCAATCATATTCCAATATATTTCTAATCATTAAAAATTTAGATTACGAATTTTTAAAATCATGGTTTTGCAGATTCAAACTTGTGGCATAGTGATAACACAGAGAAGTAAAATTAAGTCATTTTTATTAGGGTGACAAAAAGATTGTCTAATATTTAATGAAAAAAAGGGAAAATGCCAGCAAAATATTTTAATAATTGAAATTGTTGTATCTTAAATTATGGTGCAAAAAAACTAATCTCTCAGCATTTTCTGGTGAAAGCTTATTCCTCAGACTGCTGCAAATATAACCTGCCTCGGAAAAAACCCTCTCGCTGTACACACTAGTTGAAGGTGCACTAAGAAACTTTTTTGCTAGTTTGCATAAGATAGGAAACTTTTTTTATATTTTTTTCCACCAGGCAAAAGGACTATTTGTTCTATTTAGTAATTCTCCAGAAAAGAAAGACTCCATCTCTTTCTTTAACATCTCTTCATATTCAAATTCAGTGTTGGTATTTTCACTATTGACATTTTCTTGTGCATTTGAGACTTCATCAAAGCACTGCCAGAAAGTTGACGAACTTTTTTGACGAACAAGTTTTGAGAATTAGAACTAATCAATAATAGATTAATATAATTCCAACTTAATTGATACTTTATATTTATTCATTTTAAAAATAACTTTTTTCTAAAAATTTTGACAAAATAAATAAAATATTTTAAACATTTCATAAGTTAAATTCAGTGGGATTTTTGTTCTAAGAACTATCATATAGAGGTCCATTCCAATGATCAGTTCATATGTCAGGGTTCGAATTTACTACTGGTCCATTGGTTCCAGACCAGTAAAACTCGCCGCGAATCACCATAAAAACAATCCAAGGACCACCATTTTTTTTAAAGAAAAAAAATGTGATTAATGATTTAAGGTGGACCAGTGATGTTGTCTGTTAACCAGTATATATTCCTGTTCACTGGTTGAGAAGACCAGTAAAATATTGTAATGATTTCTAACCCTGTACCGCTCTATGTCAATGATTTTTTAAAAAAAATTGGTACTCGGTACTCGGCAACTCGGTACTCGGCCGAGTAGTGAAAGGCCGAGTACTCGGTACTCGGCTACTCGGTAAAATGCTACTCGGTGCATCCCTAATAATAACACACAATTATTTTCATTCAGATCATCATTTATTTTCTTGACATCCTACCTCATTTATATATTTTCATAAAATGACTTATTCAATTTTTTAAGGATCCTTTTGACAAAACGAGCAACATTTAGAATAACTTCAAATATTTCGACGAGTATTTCACATATGTAATAAAAAAAGTTTAGTTAAAAAATTCAATCCTTGTTGCGTGGAGAAAGACGGTTAATTTAAGTTCTTATGGCTGAAGAGTTCGAGGAAAGTTCGGAGCTGGAGCAGTAAAAAGATAAAGAAGCATCTTGCGGGCGAAATCGCTCGGTTTGCCGAATTTTCCGATCCCTAACGGGGTTGTTCTGCATAGAGACGATGTCGAATGAAGGGGCCAGCGGCAAAATCCGCACATCAAAACCAGCGGCGGGAAGCGACGAAGTAGAAAATACTAGGCATCGGAGATCTGGTGTAGATTCGACGTTGGGTAACACTCGGCAGGAAAAATCGCGTCAAGCATCAAGATCCTACAGGTTCGGCATGATGAAAAAAACCCGGCAGATAAGAAGAATGCTCATCGATGCCGAGTAGCGGAAAGCGGAATAGGGAGAGGCACAGAGCTTCACAGATCCATTTGATTAATTAAGGCAGCGAAGAAAAATTCAGATCTGACGTTTTTTTTTTCTTTTTTTGTTGCAGGCTTCACTCAAGCATTATAATTTTTAAAGTTTTATGTCGGCGCTTTCGCCTCCTCCCTCGCTGCTCTCCTCTGCCGCTATAGCAATGCCGAAAAGACGGGAAGCAAGCAAAAATGGCCTGGGGAACTTCGAGTTCTCCGAGAGCTTCTAGTCGCAGCAAAAGTCTAGAGAGCTTCTAGTCCCATGGTGAACAAGGAAAGGCAGCTATAAGATAAGTTATTGGCTTTTAGATCTTTAAATCCCGTCAAAATTTCAAGAAAAATTTAGTCTTTTGTGAGTGTGTGTAAAATTGTTTGAAAAAAATATGAATTTCGAAGAAATTTTGTCGAAATGGTGTAACAAAAAATGCAGAAATTGGTGAGGGAGTGGAGAAATTGGAAGAAATATGGACATTTGTCTATAAATAATTAAAATCAAAACTGGCCGAGAATCGAAATAACTAGTGATATTTCTGCTTCTAAAATTTTGTTCTGTCAAAAAAGTGAAAAGTGGTTTTGTTTAAAATACGATTAAGTAATTTAAAAGCAGAACTTACCTTTGCAGCTGGTTATTAGACCAAACTTTATTATTTATGCAGCTTGAGTCTTGAGGAAAAAGAGAACTATTTTGGGATTTTAAAGGTGATGTGGCAGCAATGAAATTCTCATCTGACGCTCGAAATTTAACGTTGGAAATATTCAAAAGGTTCATTCCAAAAAGATTATAATCAATGAAAAACTAGAAAAGAAGGTAAAGAAAAATTATAATAGCCTATTTTAATGAAGTAGGTTTTAAAAATTGCAAAATATTCATAAATTAACATACCTGTAAGATGAAAGGAATGTGAGCTTCATAAGGCTGAATAAATTTGCTCATTATCACACCATTAGTTAACAACTCGGCAGTTCTGTAACAGATAAAGTTAGTTTTTTTTAGAACAGAACAATTAGAGACAATGTAAAAAAAGCTGGTTTCCTTAAAAATACAAATAAATAAATAAAATAATAAAGTTACAAAATCTCCTTTATACGACCAAAATAGAATGGGTGCCATCCTAACTTTTTAAAACGGGTGAATATTAACACGGTTCTAAAATGATCTTTACTTGGACTCTAGGGCAAAAAAGAACCTGAATTCTTTTGAAAGGGGACAAAAACAAGAACTCTATATCTTAACTCTTAAAGGTAAAATTAGGGATGAGCTCATTAATTGGCCACTTTACTTGATATCAAATTAAAAAAAAAATCAGCCAAAAAATTGTTGGTCAGTTAAAATTACTTTTGCCTAGATACTAGAGCAAGAAATCGCACTGAATAAATATATTGTAACTACCAGTAGTGTCCTCATGCTAAATTATTTTTAAAAAATGAGGGGGGGGGGGGACTGATAGAACACCTTAAATCTTAAATTTTAAAGGTAAAAATTACAGGGTTTACCCAGACTTCAGCAAAAAATTTTCAAAGAGTCCAGAAGAAAATTCAAGAAGTTCAAAAATTTTTAAGGAATTACTGCAAAACTAAACACAAAAAGGATTTCTATACTTAATTAATAATCAACTAATCAATGATATACATTATACTGGCTTCATAAAAACTAATTTATACACAGCTAAATAACAAATAAATTCTAAAGTAATGTAGGTAATAAAGCAAAAATTTACAAGATAACATTACCTGTTCACATCGAATGGATTATAAAAATATATTCTGAGAAAATCTTCTGTTTCTTCATGATAACCGTAAAATGGTCTGTAAAACAAGATGAGGAGAACATTTATGTACAAGTGAAAAATTAAAGAGGGTAAAAATAATAAAAAGAGTAGCAGCAAAGCAGAATTCCTTTATTGAGCTCATACTTAGAACATTATCTATAATTAATAAATATAAATATATTTTATTCAAGTGCATTTTTCAATTAAATAATAAAAACTTTACAGGCACTTTTATTGAAAAAGCTATATGCACTAAAATGTTCATTTTTTAGAGATAGATTGTTTTTGCAACTTGATTTTATTCTGACCATTTAGCAAATGGTCTTAAAATTCCCTCATTGTTCTCATTACAGTAAGTTCTGACTCTGAATATTGTGGCTACTAATTAAAAACATAATGTCTGATTTTAAATGAGTCAAATTTTTAGGTTGAGTAAGAAGAGAGAATTTAAATAGATAAAAATGGTCAAGTGAGGAAAAACCTAAGGGACAAATCAAGGATAAGGAAGGTTATACTGGCTAAATTAAAGGCAGAACTAATGAGACTCAAATTTTTAAAGAAGAATCGATTGGTTTAAGAAAAAAAATGATTTAAATCTATGGTTTATTAAAAAAAAATTTTTTATTTAAAACTGCAATTTAAATTGTTGACACCCTGACATTTAGTATAGATCAAAATTTAGTTGCAACTGAACATATTAAATGAAATAATGCAATCAAAGAACAAAGATACATTATGATTCTTACATTCTCCTGAGTGAAACAATTCTGTAAACATGATGTTGGTGGGAATTGCTGTTTCTTGCTGCCACATTTAGAGCCTTGTCAATATCCAATGTCAGCTCTTGAAGGTATTTCCGATGACTTTTAAACTCACTGTTAGGAAACACATCTTTGCAACGTATGCTGAGATATGGGAATACACCATGGATGTGCACACAAGTTTTTTGACCTAAAAGGACATAAATGATTTCAAACAAAACTTTTGAATTTATTATATACTACATCATTTATTAATAGATAATGCACAAGTTCATGAAACAAAAATATTGAACAGACAATTTGATCTTTAATCCAATGTTACTCCAATTTTAAATGCTTAAATGACATAATGCAACTGATTTTCAACCTACTATTTTAAGTAGTCGAGATGTCATTGATATCACTTATTTCAGAAAAATCATTTTTAAAGTTTCTCCTTCAAAACAAAGTTAGTAGATAGATGGAAAAGTGATTTGTGATGTCGTCAAGTCAAACGCGGCTGCATATTTTTTCTTTCATTTCACTCCTACCACTTTGGTAAGATAAAGATGGAATCAATATGGAATCATTAAGTTTTTGAATGCCGTAAAGGAGCAAAATGTAATACAGAAAATGACCAGGTGATTCCCCAAAAACGCATACCTGTTTTGCTCATAGCATTAAAAAAAAAAAGTCAAACAAGTAAAATAAAATCCCAGAAAAGGCACTCTTAAATAAATTGTAGGTGCCTCTTAAGATTTTGTTTCAGGTATATTCTTATCTTGGCAACCAGTGTCGGATCTAACATTTTTCCAAACTGGAGCAAAAACTTGAAACTGCTGCCCTTAATCATCTTCCTTCAAGTTTTTATATTCAATTTTAACACCCCCCCCCACATAAATAGGGTAAATTTGCCCCCACTTCTCCCACCCCACCCTTAGAACTTATTGCCTGAGGCAGGGGCAACACCTTGCTCCACCTAGATCTGGCACTGTTGGTGGTTTTTTTGCTTTCTAACCTTATGAAAACAGAAAAATAACAACTACCTTTGCTCTCCTTTTCTGATTTTGCATTTCAATAAAATTTTTAATCTTTATTAAAAGAGGTGAAATTTCCGGAAATTCTGAAGCTGTGGAAAAAAGTTCTTTTTTAGGGAAAAATTGGAAAAAAATAGAAAAATTTAATTTTTACCAATTAAAATATTGTAAAAAACAGTCGCAAATTTTGAACTGTGAAATGAGTAATATGGGACAACGTTTATAAAAGTACGAATAAACACATTTAAAATGAGATAAAATATCACCAAACATCTGTTTTGTGGCTGTAAAATATAAGCCTCTTCATTAGCAAATAAAAACAAAGAATGGTTTACATGTTCAAAACCAATGCTTAAGTGAACTAGAAATAAGAGACGAACAGAAGTAATTAAGACCCAAGGAGTGGGAACAGGAAACAATTACGTCAGCGGAACAATGAGGACATCTGTATTCAAGGAAACGTTATGGATAAAATAAGTTTTTCAAAGGAAAGATTTAAAAACACGAGGGAATGGGGGCGTGCTTGAAAAATTATTCTAAATTAGAATTTTTCCAGATTTAATAAGATTCCTGAAAATCGTAAACAGTAAACACCCATGAATAATTTTGGCAGAAGAAAAATCTAAATTATGATTGCAGGCAGGGCCGGCTAAGGTCAAAAAAGTTGCGGGTGTAACGTATTTTCCGGTCTATAATCTGCGACTTATCTGTTAAAAAGTTTTGAACTATGTAATATATATATATATTTTTTGTTAATAAAATATTTGAAACATGCATTTCGGCAGCCTTCGGCTAGGTAAATTTTATTTCAGATAGTGAAAGCTTTTAAATGATATTCAAAGGTAATACTTTTCTTTTAAAAATTTGCTGGACCAACAATGTTGGGTAATAGCTGAGCATTTGCAATCCTGTTTTTTGACATAATTCTCATGTTCTTTTGTACGGTATTTGAGAGAATGTTGAGTCTGTCCTATGTATGCCAGTTTGCACTGACAGGATATACTATAAATACCCCATCTATCAAATCCCTGAACAGGTTGTTGAAGTAGCAAAGATTTTAGTTTATTTGCAGGAGAAAAGGCAACAGAAAAATTAAACTTTTTTGATATTTTATAGATCTGAAGACTGATTCTTGAAAAAGAGGGTAAAACAAGAGTTAGAAGAAACAGAGTTAGTTCATTGGAGCCAGTGCTTGATTTTCATAAGTTGAATTAATTAGTTTCTTATGAATTATATCTATGATATTAATTGTAAACCTCCAATCTAATGCAATACTTAAATAATTCAGTTCCTAAGAAAGTAAATTCAAATTGAACAAGTGGACAATGCTTGGAAAACAAAAGCTCTGAAAGCAGCAAATTTTTGTTAGGAAAATGGATGGAACCTTTGCGTCAAATTTTGCATGATTTTTATATGCACTATTTTGAAGTTAAATTATTTAAAATGTTACAATTTGAATTTTACATCAGGTATGTGAATGATGTTTTTGTTCTTTCAGACTTGTCTCCCCGTGACCTTGATTGTCTCATCTATCTCATTCTATAGATCTCTGATCTATATCATTCGCAATAAAAACAATATCATTTTCTGGAACTGAAGAAACCACAATTCATTTTTATAACAAGGAGCAGTGTATCAAACTTGTGTGTAAGTTTGTGAATCTTCATTGAACTTTTAACATTTATTAATTTTATACTAATTTTTCAGTGTGAAATGTGTCTATTAATTCTTGCTTTTTTTATTATTGATTATTATTTTAAAAACAACAGCAATCCTTGAAAAGGTAAACAGAAAGCTAGAGTGACAAAGCAAGAAAACTCTTTAAAAAATTTTTTTACATTTTTTAAAAATTAGACAAATGCGAGCTGAATCAGAAAAGAGTTTTAGGTCAAATTTACTTTTCTACTTTTCTTTTAAAAGAACAGTACAAAGCAAATGCTTTATGATTTCATTTGCTGTAAATATTTCCTTACATTTATTTGCATACTTCCAGAACAATCACATGCGAAAAACTTTAAGTTAGACTGGATTTTTTTTTTTTTGAAGAAATAAAATCCTAAAAATATTAAATTAACTAGCACATATTAAAGAAAAGGTATAAACAATTATACTTTCATTGTATATAAAGCAAGATTTCCTTTCGTGGGAAAGCAAAAATATATCAAGTAATTTCACTTTTGAAGAATAGAAATAATCATCATTGCATTTTTTTTTTTTTTTAAATGAAACTATCATTGGATATACAAAATATTGGCTCACCTGCTGGAGTAATTCCAAAAACTCGGATGACTGGCACTTTATAAACTTCAGAACCTCGAAATTCGGAATAACAAACATCATGACCTTTTGCTGGAAAACTCTGATATGAATCCACTGTCACAATACGTGCAGAAAACATTTCAGATGCAGAAATCTGTTAATAATGAGCCATTAGAACTAGTTATAATACTGTAATGCAGTCTGAAACATATTCGTGTTTATAACTAAGATTATTTTCAGTGGTCTGAATGATTAAAGTAATTAAAAAAATTGGAAGATTGTATTAAAAAAAAATAGACATTTTGAGTACTTGCCTAGTCATATAATGTCTAAAGCAGGCAGCGATTCCAAGCAATGAAATATTGTGATACATTTAAAATACCAGGAGTTTAATTTTTTCATGATAATTTTAAAACCTCATATAAACATAGACCAGTTTCTAATAAGATAAAATGAACAAATGCAACAGTACGTAAATAAACACATAAACACTTGCAATTCCGTATGTAGAGTATAGTTGTAAATACGTCAATCGCTGTTTTTTTTTTTTTTTTAACTTTTTCTTATAAGAATTGCGCAATTTTGAGTTTCAAAAGAAAAGAAAAATCTTTTTTCAATGTTCAGTATTCAAGAATTTGTTGCAAATCCCATTTTTTGTTTTTTAAGCACAAAACATTTATTTTAATACACGGTTTGACTCTTGCGTAACGGTAAGTAAAAGTAGAAGTAGTCGACAATAATATGGATGTCGGCTGCTGGTTATTGAAAACAACTTCTGCTAATTTATTGAAAAATTGTAAGTTGTGCTTGTTTTAACTTTAAAAAGATACATTTCCATACAATTGTTTTGAAGTTTTTGAAATCTCTGCAAAAATTAAGACACTAATGTTTCGTTATACTGATGAGAAAAATGTTCTCCCAATTTTAGTATTTAGTTCTGTTTTATTTGCATTAGGTGTTTTGCATACTTTTTAAGTTTTTGCCCTCTCTTTTTTTTAGTATTTTAAAATAAAAAACTCTAAACTATTCATCCAGAGTGTAAAATACCATTTTACTGCTTCACCAAGATTTATTTGCTACTTAATGGTCAACATTTTTGTTTTTCAATAAAAATTGATACGAAGTATCTAAACATAAATATATGTTCAAAAATTTAATTTTAGGGGCTGTAAAATTAGTTACAAAATACCGTTTGAAAGGAAATTGCTATGGTTGTGTTCTAAAAAAAAAAAAAAAATCAGTTCATTTAAGCAAACAATTGTTGTGTGTTTTTGCATATTAAAATTCACATTTTAATTATAATACTCTTAGTCATGGCATCTGAGCATAATAATTATTTAATGACAACTCAGATTACAATTTTGTCAACCTACGCATAAATATTGAAATATTGTATGTGTAATGTGTCTAAGTTACTGACCAGTGACCACCCACATCTGCTGTTCTTAATTTGTCCCCTGCTGAGACTTTTTGAGTGACTCTGCCATGATAATCACAAAATTGGACTATCATGATCAGGTGTGATCCCATCTCAAGGGAATAGGGGGCAATTGCTCCCCCCTCCCCATGAAGGAGAATTCATATAGCTTTGTTACTGTGAGAAAAGTTTTAAAAGAAAATTTCTTTCTCAAACACATATGCATTCAATGCTGTTGCTTTCTACTTTCAAGAACAAAAAATGTTTCTGTAGCAGATGCCCCCCAGTTTCAGGGAATCTTTGTTGTCGCTTGTTGTTTCAGAATCAGCATTTCTTGTCATGCAGCAGATGCAAAATAAACAGGAAAAAGGACTGTAAAAAACAGCTGCCGGGAATTTTCAATTAAGCCTCTGAAATGTATTGGAATTTCTACCCTGTTTAGTTAAAAATATTTGCATCCTTTCAAAGCATTTTACACTAGAAAATTAGTCAATATTTTTCTCTTCTTACATGAGAAATTAGTAAATTTTCATGTTTTTTCATGTATTTATTTTTAAACTTTAAAGCTTTAAAACAATTTTCTCCTAATGTTCAATTATTATTTTTTTTCAAACTTGTTCTACTAGGTGTGAATCCTGTGTGGGGACTGCTTTATACAGATGGAGCATCAATATTTCTTTTGCCAATATCATCTGTCGATGATCAGAGTTATTTACTGCCAAAAGTTTTGAAGCTTGAAAATGTTGGGTAAATGTTTTTTCTCTCTTTGTAATATGTGTTGCTTTTAACTATTTAGTATCTATTCATAAAATACCTTTTTTAAAATATTGAGGTTGGCAGGTTTTTGCCAAAGATAAAAAAAACCACTAAAAATCATCCTAACAAAATTACTTTTTTGCCAGTATTTTGCCTAAGTAACACAAATGGACGCAGTTTACTTACATTGATAGGATTTTAATTTTTAGCAATTTTAACTCGAATCTAGCAGCAATCTTGTTTTTAATCTTGAAATATGAAATGCATCGTTAAACAGCAACCTTAATGTATTTACTGTTTTAGTAAAATTCTTTTTAAATTAATACTATGAATGTAGAACACAGTTGAGTCTCAATAACTCGAAGTTCCAAAGGCATAAATCTGCAAGTTATTCAAAGTTCGAGTTATAGGATGCTCCCACAGCCTTCTTAAGAACCTGAGGACCTGTTAAAAAGTTCAAGAAAAGGGAATATTCGAGTGATAAGGTTTTGAGTTATCGAGACTCACTTGTATAAGAAAACAAGCTGTAAATAACAATAAATTAACTGACTGAGGTTGGTTTAAACAATTAAACAATATGAGTAAAGTGAGACAATGTGTATAAAAGTACAAATAAAATTTTTTTGAAAGAGTTAAAAACTCAGAGAACAGCTGTTTAGAGGTAGGTTATCAAATACGACAAGAATCAGGATTCGTTCATTGGACTGTTGGTTGGAACTTGAGAGCCATTCTCCTTTTTTGCAAATTGATGAAGAGGCTTGTATTTAATTGTCTCAAAACAGCTGTTTTCTGAGTTTTTACCCCCTTTTAAATGTTTTTTATTTGTACTTTTTTCATGTCTCACTTTACTCATTTCATGGTAGTACAAAGTTTTCGACTGATTTTTTATTATTAAACAATGGTCATAACTATAAAGCAGTGAGTAACCGCCCCTAAGAAAGGGCTAAGGCAGAAATATGCAATACACCGCCAACTAGACTATCCGATCCATGGACTGCAGTTTCGAGCTCATTAGGCTCTCATCAGCATGGAATACGAAAGTAGCCGAGTTGGAGGCAAAAATCCTCTTATTAAGCAAAGAGAGCCAAAAAAAAAACTGGTAGCTAATGTGAAATTAGAATACCAGCACTTGGTACGGTCAGGGCTGGATTAACGTTTATTTACGCCCTAGGCCAAGCTTTAATTTTGCGCTCCCTCGGCCGAACTATCTCAAACTTATGTCCCCCCCCCCCCCCCCCCGTGCGCCTCCATATCAGTAACTAAACCATTTCCTAATTTTCGTTTTTACTTCTATGTACATAAATAATGGGTAATCGCATACTACAGAATTCTGATAATTTATCATATAAGAAATAAATATTTTCAGTGGCATTTGTGTAACATTCTCAGTCCAATTTATTGCTAGAAAGGAATTTGAAATTAATGATGAAAGTAATACAATAGCTACTTCCACAATAATACATACACAATAATAGGTTGGCCTAATGGGTAATCCGGGCCTGCATAGATACCATGTACATTGTAAATCCATCAGCATAACTAAAAAATATTTTTTATCCTTCAAGTTACAAGTAAAAACAGTTACAAAATCAGCTATAAATGTTAGTCACTATGGAATGACCCCTAATCATTTCCAAAAGTAAAGAGAACAAATCTATTAGGATAGTGTATATTAAATATGTTTAAGCAGATTCGTAACGGAAGAATTTATTCATGTTAAAGTTTAGACAAAGTGCAAATTTAGAGTATTTTAATATTTAACCCTTTAAGCGGTTTGCCCGTACGGTGTACGTGCTACCCGAAATTGGCCTCATCTGGTTTTCGCGTACGGCGTACGGGCGTCGATATTTTCAGATTTCCTTTTCTTTTTTTCCCGAACTGTTCGGAAAATCGTAAACCTCAAAATTCACAGTAAGTGTGAGAGAAATTTTTGCATAATTTGTAAACCATTCATTACTGCATGCCGAATGTACTTGAAAAAAGCAAATATTTCGGGATTTTGTGACCAAAATTGAAAAATAAAAAATATTGTAAAAGCATTGAAAACGAAAAAAAAACTTAAAAATTCTTTATATTCTTATTCTGTTAAGTATGGGGCAATTCCATCGTTACAGACGTAACAATCGCAGACTTTGAACACAAATAATTCTGGTTTGGGCTGATGAAAGTCTTCATTTTTTTTCCTGTAGTGTAACTTGATGTTTATGCTACATTAAATTTGCGTGCAGATTGCTTAAGTACAAAAAAATACAGAAATTAAAAACTGCCTGTTACAGACGTAATTCACAAAACAGCAAAAACTCGACTATGTCATACAACTTACAATATTCCTTTGAATTATACGGAAATTTTGAACTTTTTTTTTAAATACGTGTTCTAGAGATTTCAAGCTTTCTAAAACCATAAAGATTGTGGATTTTGACTGCCGAATTTGTGAAAAAAATTCATAAACTTGTTAAGGACGAAACAAAGTGGTGTTACAGATGTAACATCTCTGATTTGAAAGTAGAAAACAGTATTTTAAAGCAAGAATAAACAAAGATTTTTGTGCTAAAACAATACAGTAGCATTAATTAACACATTATTTGAATATTTTAAGTTATACTGTAACAGTTTTTGAACATTTAGGTAAGTCTGGGGGAGTTGAGAGCATATGCCGATATGTCAATATGTAACAATAAATTAATGCATCTTAAGACAATTATTTCCAAGAAAGATTGACACAAGAAAAACTTAGAAGGGCCTTCACACAAATTTATTTATTTGTATTCTTAAAATTAATGCATAATGGGGCTGCTACCTTAAAAATCGGGAAAAGTAAATTCCTCCCTGGAATCAGTGATTGGTCTTAGGAGAACTTAAAAATTTGAAAATGTTGGATGATATAGCAGAATACTAGTACCAAACTAAAATTTAACCTTCTTGATGACAGTTGGTCAATTTTGATAATTTTTTTTTGAATGAAAAAATGTGTCCTTTTTCGTCCGACGTTTTCGAAATTCGAACGGCATTTTCGCAAATAAATTTCAATTACATGCCGACATAATTAAAAATTTTAAAATCAGAATACCAGAAACTTTAGTACTCGTACCATATTATGCTATATACATGTATTGCTCATCTTGTGCTTTTTACCTATTTAATTGGAAATTTACTTTTGCTACGGACGTAACATAGAGCCATTTGTTATGTCCGAAATGTTACATCTGTAACAGCATTAATTTAAAAACTAAATCAGTTGCAATATTTTTAACTATGGTGGGCAATTACTCTAAGAATTTGCCAAAAGGACCATTAAGGGTTTTTTTAAATTTTGATTTTTTAGGACGTAATGACAACTTTTGCTTCTTTTTTGTTACAGACGTAACATCAAACTTCTTTTTTTCAAACTTCAATTACACCATTTAGATCAATTCAAAAGAAATTAATGAATGCATATTATTATAGTACCGTCTTAGTAGTTAAAATTGTGCTACAAGTAGTTAATTTTTGTTTTTATTTTTCGATGAGAAATATGCATTTGAAAATGTGTTCTTTTTTCTGATTTTTACAAGTTCGTGAATATCGTACTTCCAACTAAGAAAACAAGTATTATTCTAACTCTCACCAAAGAACCAATGCAGGATTCTTAAAATATACATCTTAAGCTTTAAAATGATGTATAACATAGCAACATAACTTCAATATGAATTTTTGACCAATTGGTTTATTGGTTTCACTTTTCATGGAATGGCCCTATGGTGCTTAACTATATGCAATAAAAAAAATGTGCCTTTTTTGGAAGCATTTCTGGTAAAATAATTGACCGCTTAAAGGGTTAAAAAAATGATATTTCTTGAGTGAGAGGTTTTCTTACTCTTAATGGAAATATTTTTTACTAAGATATAATTACAGTATTTTATTACTTGTTCAAAACATTTTTACGGGTATATTTTTAAAATAATATATTTTTAAACAGTTTTATTTCTGATATGTCATTAATTTCATGCCTTAAAATTATAGATTCATTAAAATTATAAAAGAATAAATAAATGCTTTTTTATTCACGGTTAAAACAATTTGATGTCAAGAATTTCTACTTCTGTTTGGTTACTTTTTGTTGTTTTAGCTTAATGACATAACTATAATATTTTTGTGTAATTACATTGCGCTCGAAAATTAAAAACCGTTACGCCGGCACAATATGCAACGACGTGTTCAGAAAGGGGGAGGATCTAAATACTTTTCTCTGATATCTTATATCATAAATAAAATTACCACACAAATATGAACTAGTCCCACGTATATAAAATTCTCAAATAACAGTGCATGAAATAGCTTCCCAAGAAATAATAATAAGCGAAAAACAAAAAAGGGTGATTAAAATCCTAAATCTAGCATCATTTGGTTATGATTACAAAAATAATAAAAGAAAGACAGTTAAAGTATTCACAAAATTTTGAATAATTTTGCATACATTAACAAAATATTGGTCTAATATTGCAATTTTTATCGACTATAGATAAACTTAAAAAACAGAAAGCAAAAAAGAAAAAAAAAAATAGGAATGGTATTAAAGCCAGTAGCGTACATAGACTATGGTAGGTCCCCGCCCCCCTGCAAGATTTGTAAATGCGATCACCACTCGATTAAATCACCACTCGAATCACCACTCGATTAAAAAAAAATCCCATGTTGCTCATACAGCTATTTTTCTAGATCATGAGCCCCCCCCCCTCCCCGTGGGGGCCTTATGTACGCTACGGATTAAAACATAAGTCCAGAAAAGGAATGTGAAGGAAAATAAACACAGTTCTTCAGGTATTCCTGTTTTATAACAAAATATTTAAAGAACGTTTTCTCCGTCTTGGTCGATGAGTTACTTTTATTGCATACATGTAGTTCATTGCGAATTTTAAAATTTATAAATACAGAAAAGAACAAATCGTAAGAATAATAATTGCATCGATGATTTAAAAAAGAAGTGCTAGAAAATATGGAAAATTCAGTCATCCTTTTTATAACTAATACGAAAATGTAAAACTTACCTCAGAAGTTTTTAATCTCTTTCAGTTTCTTTATTTCTTCAAGATGAATCTTCTCTTCGCTGAGAAACGTGTTGTTGGGACCCAATAAAAGAAAACGACTGAGTGGACCTTCGAACCAATTTGTCTTTCTGTATAGTATTTTGCCTAATTCCGGTTGTAACGATTTAGACCCCTCACCCTCCATAATAGCTCCAGGATAACTTTCCATGTCATCTGTGTGAGCACTTGAACAAGCGACATCCTAATTGCTGGCGATCCATTTTCCAACCAATATTGCTCATTAGCATTCTGTCACTTTGCGACAGATAAGCAACAACTTTCATCGGAACTTTTCTAGTCTAGAATTCTAGTATATAGAGACCCACTAGTTTCCATGAAGGTAAAACATGTGTCGCCTGTGTCTCCATGTGTGGCATTGCATTTGCGGGCCTTGTTTACTTGGAAATACAGAGCCTGAAGTTATAAGTCTGATTATCTCTCATCAATCTTCCTTTTTCCGACTAACAGTCTGCTGTCCCACAAAGAAGGGGTGATGACAAGAAAATGGCTTAACAGATAACAAACACACTTTCTTCAGTTGAGTTTTGGAAAATTCTCCTCACTGGATGCTCCCCCCCCCCCTCGCGGCAGGCAAGGGGATTTTGTCTTGGACCGATTCAAGGATTGTACCCTCTCCCACGTAACTGCCTTTTTTGTGCTCTGTGAGCGCCCATTGACTTGCGCGCTGTATTTCTTTGTATATATATATATAAAAAAAGGTCAACTATGTTCGCACGCCAGTTCATCTAAAGGCGCTGTTGATTATTAAAAAAAAAACCTTATCATTGTGCGCCCCCTTCAGCTTGCGCCCCTAGGCCAGGGCCTAGGTTGGCCTAATGGGTAATCCGGGCCTGGGTACGGTACAACTTGTAAATTTTTTAGGCAGAACTCAAGGTATAAAGAAGTGAGTAACCGCCTCTAAACAAGGGCTAAGGCAGAAACATGCAATACACCGCCAACTCGACTATTTGATCCATGGACTGCTGTTTCGAGCTCATTATGCTCTCATCAGCACGGAATATGAAAGTAGTCGAGTTTTAGGCAAAAATCCTCTTATAAAGCAAAGAGAGCTAAAAAAAAAAAAAAAAAAAAACTGGTAGCTGATGTGAAATTAGAATACCAGCGAGCGACTGCACTTGGAACGGTACAACTCGTAAATTTTTTAGGCAGAGCTCATGGTATAAAGCAGTGAGTAACCGCCTCTAAGCAAGGGCTAAGGCAGAAACGTGCAATATACCGCCAACTCGACTGATGAGCTCGAAACTGTAGTCCATGGATCGAATAGTCGAGTTGGCGGTGTATTGAATGGTCATAACTCCTAACAAAATCTTATCTTTTAGCTAATTTTTAATAGAGAATTAATATCAGTTTTAGTATGCTATCAGAATAATTTAAATTTGAAGGAGAAAAAGTAGGATCAACATGTTTATAAATATGAAGAAAAAAAAAACTCATATTAAACTAAGTTTATTCATGAAAATAACATATATTAAATAGTTCAATATCATTTAAATTCTATTGGATTTGTCCACATCAAAACACTTTTTTTTCTTTTTTAAACATTACATTACAAACAAGAAGTTCTGTCAAGAACTAAACGAGCCTACTTTCCCGTACATCGACATCGGCATTCTAGCATCTGATCATTATTCTCTTGATCATCTGAGACTAAACATTATGTCAAACATACCTTTTTAGCACTTAAAGCTGATTTCTAAAAGCAAAATATACCCCTCTCATCAGATGAAATAGAGACATAAAAAGTAAATAAATGAATCAATGAAGTTTTGTCGCACCTTTTAAGGAATGTAACTGTTACAGTTCTTCCGTAGAAAAATTCCTCAATCGTTTTCAAAAAAAAAAAAAAATTAAAAGTACAAAGTACATCAAACACATTTTATCAAAGAAAGGAAAAAAAACTCGTCCGTCGATAAAATGTCTCGATTTTCACTTTTAAACCGTTGCCAGTTGTTAAATATAAATAAAGAATAAAATGCCCTCGTGAATGAAACACTTTTGTTACAAAAAAAATCGTCTGCCAAAAAAAAAATAATAGTAATAAATAAAATAACACAAATGAATAAATAAACAAAAAATCGTCTGCACAGTCAGTCATTTTTTTCTGAGTCTGCATTTCCGCCATGTTTGTGGAGTCGGAGTCGGAATCAGAGTCCTCACAGAAGATTATTCAGAAAAGTACTTTACAAACATTATTTATCAAAACCATTTTTTTACAAAGTTAGTTTGAAGGAAATCCGACTTTAAGTTCCAGAATCAACATTCAACTTAAATTCCCCGTAGGCGCTAATGTTAAATTTTTTTCTGAATGGTTCAATATTGAACGAAAAATGGTTCAAACCAAAAAGCGAAATAAGGGAATGAACCTCTCCGAGATCTTTCAAACAAAAAAAAGTTTATTCCATTCGGATGGTTCACTCAGAAGTTATTAGGTGGGGAAAGGTTGCTTGAACGGTTCAATGTTGAACGAAAAAATGTTCAAATTGAAAATTTAAATACTGTAATGAAGTATCCTTGATAAGATCTTTTAGTTGTACTCGCCGAAATCTTTCCAACAAAAAAAAGTTTGTTCAAATCGGAATGTTCATTCAAAAGTTATTAGGGGGGGCGGAAGGTTGCTTGAACGGTTCAATGTTGAACCAAAATTGTTCAAATCGAAAAATCAAATATGGGAATGAGTTGTAATCGCCGAGATCTATCCAACAAAAAAAAGTTTGTTCAAATCGGAATGTTCATTCAAAAGTTATTAGGGGGGAAAGGTTGCTTGAACGGTTCAATGTTGAACGAAAAATTGTTCAAATCGAAAATGTAGATACAGGAATGAAGTATCCTTGAAAAGATCTTTCGAACAAAAAAAAGTTTGTTCAAATCGGACTGTTAACTAAAAAGTTAGCATCGCGGGACAGGTTGTTTGAACGGCTCAAAGTTGAACCAAAAATTGTTCAAATCGAAAAATCAAATATGGGAATGAGCTGTACTCGCCGAGATCTTTCCAACAAAAAAAAGTTTGTCCAAATCGGAATATTCATTCAAAAGTTATTAGGGGGGGACAGACAGACCGACCGACAGACCGATACACAAATTCCCCATCTCAATACCCTACCTTCAAATTTTTAATTTTTCGATATTCATTTTACCTTTTTATTTTTTTAACTTGGTGATATTTTTTTTAACTTGGCGATATTTTTTTTAACTTGGCGATATTTTTTGGACTTGGCGATATTTTTTAGATGCATTAAGCCAATTTTAATACTTTTTTCGTCTTTCTTTTATTTTTAACGGGAAAGTAGGCTAAAAACAAGTTAGAAATATTATCTATTTATATTCATGCCAAAAAAAATTTATGTCATAATTGTTTTGATTTTAGTCTCATTTTGATTAGGTAAATGTTCTTTTGTACATTTTAAAACATCTGCTATTTTTGCCATTTTTATTGTTTTTTACTAGATCTTTTCCTGTTTTTGAAAAGGCTCCATTGCAGCCTTGAAATATCTATATGCTGTATTTTCTTGCTAATTTGTGCTTTACTAGCTGATGTACTCGGCGTTGCACGGTTTTAAATGTAACATGCCAAATCCAAGAAAATAAATATATGACTTTCAACTAAGCCCAATAGAATCATATTTCTCAAAGGTATTGCTTGTGACCGTGCAGAAGATTAACTGGGTGTGAAGGAGAACGTGAAATCAAACTTAAATGTGCTATTTATTTTATCAGTGCGATTTTCCAAAAAATCACTTTCTATTTTCTAACTGTTGCCAAAATCAATTAGCTTTTTATTTAACACGGTAGATTACTCATTATTGGCATAGATAAATACAAAAATCCTAATAAAGCAATAAATTTCATTCTTACTCTGGAGAAGCTTTGATTCAAAATTTTCATAAAAAAATTAGTATTAATTTTGTTGTTGCAAGGCAACAAATTTGTGCAACAATGGGTTGAAAATTCAATCATTTAATGGGGAAATTACATGAAATTTACTATTTTCCACAATAACTTTTTTGAACTAAGCTTTTTAAAAATAAATTGTAGCTTATCCTGCTCCCTGTTACTGTAGCTATCGACGGTGAAAAAATGGTTAAAATCGGTCCAGTAGTTGGGAATATTACCCCGGACATACATACAAAAGTAGTCATTTATGTATATAGATTTACATTGGTTTTTCTCTTCAATAGTACTAATCACATGTATTAAAATTTAAACATGATTGAAATGTAAACGTACATTTTGAACGTCAGAAAGCTGCAAACATCAAATAGGGATTGAAAATGAACTTAGTTACCGCGAGATAAGAGTACATTCCAATCCCCTCTAATAACTAATAGATTTTTTAATCCATTCGATTTGCTGTTAAAAAGATATGTGTCTAGTTCATTCTTCCTTTCTTTGATACAAATCTTGATTTGTGCAACCAAGCACAAATCTTTCCTGTACTAATAGGCAGTCAGATAAGGGGCAAAAATGTTTTCTGTGTGACACCTACGTGCTGTCTTTCATTCATTGTAAAAGTCTTAGAATCAATACAAAAGAAAGTGGGAAGTAGTTTCCAAACTATCTTAAACTGAAATACTCTGCTAGTATGCAGGTCTAGGTGAGAGTAATTGCCATTGTTTTTCCATGGAATTTAGAGGAATTAGAAGAATCTTCGTTCAGCTAGCTCATTGACAAAATAAAATAGAAAGAGAGCTTTTCGCAGAAATACCATTTGCTTTCATAAATGGTTTCAAACTAAAAGCAAGACTTTTTTTTAATAGGCTTAGATTTTTCGGGAGACACAAGAAAAGCACGACATATCCGAATGAGCGATATAACGAGGCCATAATAACAAAGGGGTTACTGTATGTTTCTTTACTCAAGTAGCTTTTGAATTAAAGGAACATAATCTGGTTGCCTTCAAGCAGCAGTTTCCCAACCAGGCTTTTTGTAATCTTGGGGTTCCATAAAGCATTAATCTTGATTGGAATACTAATCGTCTCTTACACAAAAAAGAAAATGTTCACTAACTTATATCAAAATCTATAAAAGACAAAATGTTGCTTTTTTTATTCATAATTTTGTAAAAAAAAAATTGTGTTTACAGATTGATTCATGATATAAGCTGTAGCTCATGTTACTTGGATTGCTATTATGTTGCTGTACTCACATCATCAGAAGCCGGTTTAAAGATTTCTGTTTATGAAGCTGTTGAATCAGAAACTAATAGCTTATTTTGTAATGGAAATGAAGCCTACATATGTGGAAACCCTCTACCACAAGGTCAAGGTATTATATCAATTAAAATGTTTCTCCTACCATCTAATCCAGTAGTTCAGATTTGTTTACTGCATTAATAGAGTATATCAAAAGGGGGCAGGATCCCTTCTCCGGAAACTGATTGACACTGAAATGTAGGAAAAAAATCTTCACTTTATGTCACAATTATTGCTTGCTTTTAATGAATTAAAATTTTATCAATTAGTTGATAAATATATTGTTAAAAAGTTTTTTTTTTCTTTACTTAAATCAAACAGAACCATTATTTTTCAAATTTCTCCCCTCCTCTTTAAATTTTCCTTGCAAATAATATTTTAAAAACCTCATTGTGAAATAATCTCAAAGTAGAAAAGTGCATTCAACCTCGATTTAACAAATACTTTATTATATTTTACAAAAAGTTTTTAGTTTTCCCCTATTTCTGAAGTGCAGTAAAAGTTCATTGTGACCATGATTTCTTCTAACTTTTATTCATGAAAAATAGTGAGTTTTTAAATTTTGACATTTGAGCCAATATTTAGAAAAGTGCCAATTTGAAGTTGGAGTTTTCTGAAAAAAAAATTTTTTTGCAGAAAAAAACTAATATTGGATTTTTAGTCTAAATTGGGTCTAAATGCAAGAAAATAAAAGGGGGGAGGTCAAGGAAGTTATTTACCCCCTCCTTAGATTACCCACTTTTAAGCCGTTACAGATCTGATGAATGTTACAGATCTGATGTTAATATGAGTTACATATTTGAGTTTATGCTTTCAGTCTTCGTTAACATCCCTAAATATGATATCATTTCCTTGCATTTTTAACATAGAATTAAGATAATTATATTAAAATACATATATTAGGCTAAAAAATCAAATTTCATTATAAAAAGCATTTCTTGGAAATAAAAATGAGCGATAAGGTTTTTAGATAAAATAAATTATGAAATTACCAAATCCAAGCTAATAAAACATTTGTTTTGTTTTGAAACAACACACAACTTCAACTTTTTCAACACACAACTCTGCTGCTTGCTTTTCTTTAATTAGTTGCAGGAAATTTAATTTCTTGATCAGAAATTCAAATTTAGCATGCTAGTTATTATCTAGTTATTTAGCAAAGTTATGAGAAATTGAAGCACCAAAAAAAATAAATAAATAAATAAATGAAATAATAATAATTAATTAACTTAATTTCTGCAGTGTCAATTTTTCTTACTTTACTAACTTCTATTGTTAGTTCATACAAACCACAAATGAAGCAATTGTACTAAAACTCATTGCTTTTCATTTTTTTAGAACAAAAATATTCAATATATATGGCTAAAACCTATCATTTTTGCTTTTTAAAATTCTGAAACGTGTGAGTTAGTTCTGTAACATATTCGCTGTTTTTCAATGTTACCGCTCTGACTGTTACCGATCTGACAAACTGACAAAGTTTTTTTTTTATTTCCAAGTCGATCGCACTAAACCAAAATCAAATACGTGGTTTTTTCACTTGTAATAAAGGACTATACTTATACATAAAATAATTTTTAAAATAATAAAAACTGCGCATTTTAGAGCGTGTTACCGATCTGATGACTCAAATGACACACATTTGATAAAATCACATTAAAAAAATCTTTCTACAATTTTAGATGCAGAAAGGCAAATTTTTAATCACGATTCGATAAAACATCCCACCAGGTACTCAGTATCACGTAGTATAGGTACAGGAAATGATTTTGGGAGCCTAAACATAGATCGGAAGTTATTGTTACCACTCTGACGGCGGAACTTGGGGGGACACGCTTATTTCGCATCGGCTAGAAAATCAGGAATCGATTAAAACAAAAATGAAGTAAAATATTAACAAAGGGGTAAAAATAGAATCGTTTTTTGTGCAAGTGCGTTTTTTTGGGAAGTTAGAAAGTGCGCATGACCTGTTTGCATGCTAAGCTTTGCTACTTGGGACACGTTACCGATCTGATTTTTGATGTATAAAAACAATATTTTCTGAAGAAAAAAAAAATTTTTTTCTGATGTTATTGGATGAAATGAAAGCAAAACTTATCTTCTCTCTGGGGAAAATTATTTTTTTAACTAGTTATTGAAATACTAGTGAAAATTCACTTGGGACTCAAATTGGCACTTTTCTAAATATTAGCTCATTTACTCCTTTAAGTGACTGTATTTTGAGTCCTAATAAAGCTTTGTTCCTACTTCTTTCATTGAATGTAAAAAATTCTCGTAATTGGTACCAAGGTTTTTAAGAACCCTGTATTTTAGTATTACTTCAAAGTTGTTGTTACCAGGGCTGCGGAGTCGGAGTCGGAAGGATTTTGGACCAAAGGAGTTGGAGTTGCTGAAATACATGTCTACTCCGACTCTGACCATCTCCGATTTGGATGAAATTTTATGGAAGTGAAAGCATGTCTTTGAAACTAACATATACAAATTTTCAGCTTCCAATATCTAAATCCTAAGCATCTAGGATCCCTAAAAAAGGGCTTCAAAATGGGGGGTCTGCTTCGTGAAACGAATTGCTATGTTTAGGCTTATGTTGCAAAAAAGTTTATAGCACTCTAGATCTGAAACGTTAAGAGCTTAAAGTGCATTCATTTAGTTGCTAATATGGTCAAAAGGACATGAAATCTAAACAAACATAATGCAAAAGCTCCTACTTTTTTTTTGGCAAAGTATTTGTTTTGAACGGGTTACAGTTGCAGAGCTTCAATATTGATTTAAAAAAATATTTTGTTATCCAAAGTGGCTATTAAAATCCTTCGTGGGAAAAATAGCCGTTTTTCAACTCTTTATAGCTGAAGTTTGCCACTTTCAATCTTCGTTTTCCTCAGTACGATTGGAAAGAAGATTTTTTCTAACAAAATAGGTTTCTTTTTGATTGTGTTCTTTTCATGTATAGTTTTTGTTGTTTTTGCAATAAAATGTGCATTCAATGTATACATCTTGTTTGGACCTGTTTTCAAATATCGTATTTACGTTGCACTTAAAGTAGAATTTGCGTATAAAGCGTAATGAAAACGCAAGTGAAGCAAGTGAATAAAAAATATTTGCAGCAAAAAAGCAATGTGTTAAAATAAAGTCTGGTGATTTAACAAGAAAAGGATTAGTTTTATACGGAATCAAATGACAAAAACTGCACTTGTCTTTTGCTCTGGAGAAAATGAACTTTTTGAGAGGTCACAATGACCTCCCGTGACCTTCAATTGGGAAGCCCCTACTTGCTCCCCCCCTAACATGAGTCCTGGCTACGACCATGAAGAAAAAAAAACTTTTATAAATGAACTTCATATTTTAACCTTTGTTTATTGTTTTTCCCTCTTCACATTTGGGTAAAAAAAATAAATAATAAAAATCTGGTATGGACCCCACAGTACTTCCTTTTACGTGTAAATTTCTTAATAGTTGCCTTAAGTGTTAAAAAAAGTGCTTAGAGGGAGCAAGGTAACAATTCAAATATGTACTCCCCTAATCTGCCACGAAACAATGCAAAAAATATTTTACAATGGTTAATTTTCTAAATATTGCTGATTTTAATATTATTCAGTGAATTTTTCGCAAAATATCGCCAATAGCGCCAAGTTGAACCCAAATTCAAAAAATAATTTTTTCGCCAAATTTGTCGCCAACTTGGCGATATGTCGCCCAGTTGGCGTCAAACACTTGGCGATCAAAAGCTTGTCGACATATCACCAAGTGGTCGCGCCAATTCATATCACTTGAGTCTGCATTGGAATTAACACTGATTTACCCCAAAAAAGGGGTAAAACACCCCCTTGGGAACATTCAAATGCAACCACAAGGGGAGGTGCACAACTAGACCATCCTCAGAGCCGACATACCAAGCTAGACGCTTCTACGGCACATAGTTTTTGAGTTATGCGACCCACATACATACGCACATACAGACGTCACGAGAAAACTTGTCTTAATTAACTCGGGGTGGTTGAAAAGGATTTTTGGGCTGCTTATATGTTGGTACGTACATATGCACGTGCTGGCAGGTCGAAAAAACTACGGAACATTCATTTGGGGGTGAGCAAAATCAAAATTTAGACTCAAATTTGAGTGATTTTTTTTTCACGATCACAATACTTCCTTTACTACGTAAAAGGAAGTAAAAAAAGCAGGAGTCAGAGTCGGAAGTTTTAAAAGCCCGGAGTTGGAGTCGACCATTTTTCCTCCGACTCGGCAGCCCTGGTTGTTACTAATTGTTATACTCAAAAATAATAAAATGGATATTTCTCTTAGGGATATTTTCTGGGTTTTTAAGTTGCATAATTGTCAATACTGTCGTCCCCCTTAATCTTGTAATGGATAAACGAATACCCCGCTTATAGGAATAAAATATCTTAGAACGAAATACTTCTCATGGTATAGACCTAATGTTAAATATCCTCACTTAATTGAATAATATTTCTTAGAACCGACAGTATTTGTTTAAGTGAGGCCGACAGTACTTTTAAATACTATGAAGAATTCATCTTTAAAACAAGAAAGAATGGCCTTTGTAGGTCACAACAGTATTAAGTCCTTGAGTAAATGTTTTTTATTTTCCTTGTACAAAATTTTGTCTTTTCCGTAAGTTTTTATACTTAAAATTATTATTCTTTCTTATAGGTCTTGCTTGGCATCCTCTCAGCAATGTACTCTGCACAATATGCCAAAATGAAGCATTTATATTTAATAATGATACGAAAAAGGGTGCGTTGGAAAAAATTAAAAGCTTTTCTGGAACTGAAAGGTAAATTCAATTCTAGATCAGCAATAATGAATTTTTTGAACAAAATAAATTAGTCTTGTTTTTGCTATTGTATTTTTGACGAAATCTTTATCTCTTTTTATAACAATGAAGAAGGTGATAATTTTCCTTCGTCAATGATGTATGTCAGTAGTCTAGCGTATTGGAGCCCAACCTATGACCTGCATGGGAATCTGTGTAGCTAGTGTGTTGTTCAATGGTATGAATCGAAAATCCTGATCTGGAGTTTTCTCAAACAACTGCTAAACCAATTTCAACTAGCCAATAGCGATCCCTGCCAAGTGGCATCCAATTATCACTTCTCTTCTTAATGGCATAGTTTTCTTTTTTTTTTCCTGTATTTTGGTTTCCTAGATACAGGTGATTCATCAGAATATTACAAATATAAAGCTGAATATTCAGAAATTGGTTTCTAGAAAACAGATACAAGCTTCTCATTAATAAAATAACCATCAAGTAATATGACATCAATTCATAATTTATAACTTTTCATGTTTTTCCAAGTTCTTATATGCTTTTTGGCCTGTAACATATCATCTTAATATAATGTGTGGTCATGTAAAAAAAGTTGGAATCCACTGGTCTAGCTCAAGATGACCTACTTTTGTGTCAATAAAAGTGAGACTGACAAATGTAAAGGTGAATTGTGGCACAATTCACACGTTCGAAAATTTATCCTTAATCCTAGGATCACAATTCTCCATAATTACTCTTACTATTTAACCTTATCGAGTAGAGTTTCCAAAATCAAAGAAAAAATAAGTAGAAATTTTGAGTGCCAGGAAAATATGCACAAGTGCTTAATAAAATACTTTTAAAACTAATTTAAATCACAATCAAGCCCGCTTACTGAAATATGACTTATATCCCGCTCAACGTAATGAGTGTTTAAAGTCTCAAACTGTTGTAATTTATCATTTTGATTCTGGATGGTGGATTATTAGAATAATCTTTCGTGGCTAATTAGCTATTCCTTTAAGCTGACTTGACTGTATCTAATCATGAGAAAAGCAATTTTAAAAGAAATATAGTGGAAATTATTGCCAGGGGTGATTGTGTTCCGGTATTTTACCGGATTTCCGGTATTTTAATGATCGAGTCAGGTATTTTTATGATCGAAAATACCAGAAATAAAATATTTTTAATAATACTTTTATCTTCCCACCTCCGATTTTTTTTTTTTTTTTTTGCTTTTTCGACTTTTCGATGATTATACCGATAATTATTAATAATATTCATCGAATAGGAATGTTAAGATGCCATTCTAATTGTTTTTTTACTTCAAAAAATAAATTATTTTATTTTTATCTTTTTCTATTTTTGAGGCCTTCAATTTAAAAAAAAAATGCAATCCTTTTGCATCCGATATGAGAATTGAATTTTCTTCATTTTTGATGCTTATTACTCTTAGTTAGGAGACAATAAAATGAAATTTATTTATTTTAAAAAGTTTTAAATTTCAAATAAAGTCTGCGAAATTCTGTGTCTTTTATGAAAATCAAAATGTCAAAGTTGAAATTTGAAGATCTGATTTAATTTTATTTTGCATCAATTATGTGTATAGTAAAAATAATATGGTTATCGTAGAGCTTTTGATTATAAATCTGAAGTAAGTTTATTTGAATTCTTTTATATGCCATTTTCATACTTTTAACGCCTTAATTTTGAAAATTGCGATCTCTTTGTGCGTCCGCTGTGAGAATATGATATATTTTGCATTTTCAATACTTGCTGTTCCTTGTTGAAAGACAAACAAATAACACTTCTTTTTATTTTTATCAAATCATTAAAATAAAAGTTTAAAACGAAATTCCATGCTCTTTTAGAGTGTTAAATGCCAAAAACTCAAATGCTGAATCTGTGGCTGAATTTTATTTTTGTTGCAACTATTTAAGTTTTTTAACACATACATAATATCTTTAAATAGTTTTAATATATTAACAAATATGAAATCTTTGACTCAAGTCATATTGCACTGATTAGGAGATATATGGGTACTGCATCTAGATCCATTCTTTTCCATATTTTCAGTAACAAATCCAACTTTTCATAACTTCATTCATATTTTTGCACAACAAATAGTAATTCTGTTAGATTTTTGCATTCTCCTTAAAATATTTTTTTGGAGAAAATTCGTTAACACCAACTCAAACATAACTTTATTACTCATTTACGATTCAATTAAATGCATGCACAATATTTTGACTAAAAACTATTTGAATATATGAAATGTGTTAGTTTATGAAAGGAAATTTTTTATTAAGTATGCATTATTATAATATTAGTTGTGCTTAAGTAACAGAAGTCTTGGTTTTGAACCCCCCCCCCCCCCCCACACACACACACATTTTCTCTTTAAAACTTTCAGGTATTTTTTTATGAACTCACAATCACCCCTGATTATTGCATTTAGTTATATCTGCGTATATATGGATGGTTAACATTTTATAAAAAGTTTATATTGCTTTTATGCTGTTCTATAAATTTTTGTAATTATGCATTATTTTATTGTATTTTTTAGATTTACTTCATGTTGTTGGAATTATTCAGGATCTTTGCTAATATTTGCCACTAATTCTAAACTTTTGGTGAGATTTTGAGCTTTTCAAGTTATTAATTTTTTATTACAAATAACACATATTTTCACAATAGCAAGCCTTGTTACTTTTTAATGCTTTGTTTGTTTATATTTCTGAATTGATTAAAAAACTTTCAGTAACTGTACTGGAAATTAGTTCCCTAAGATGAATGTAATACTACATGCATTGATAAAATAGGAGCATTCACATACTTTTTCTGATTTTGTTTGATTCAAATGTGTGCTCCTTGCATTTATTATTGAAAAAAATAAAATTTCCTACATAAAAGCAAAGTTGTCTTCTCCAAAGGAATCAAACAAAACACATTCTCTTTTCCCTCCTTTTCAGTACTTCATTGACGTCTTAAAACTGTTCCCATTCTTTTAAATATCTCTAGCCATCCACTGCTTCCCTAAAATTTGTCATGTTCTTACTCCTTCTTAAATTTTAGAGCTGTCTTAATTATGAAAGACCCTCAGTCAGGAATAGTTTCTTCCCACATCAGGCATATTCCTTTAAAACTACTTCATCTACATCCTCATAAATGCATATATTTTTTGATTTAAAGAACAAGAAATTGACATTAAATTTTTTTTTCATACTAGATGCTGATTTAATAATTGCAATGGTATTTTTTAACATGTGCAGAAATATTCTAAACTAATTTCGTGGCTTAAATTGTTTTTCAGTTTTATAACTTTACCTATGACCCTACAGATCCTTGTGAACCTGTATTTTCTTTTGTGATTGGCAGGTAAATTTGATTTTAGATAGTTTTTATTTTAAGTACCATGTTTCACTTGTATCAAAAAATTATTTCCTTTCTTTTAGAGTTTGCAGTTTAGAAACTGTGGATCAAACTCGCCTGCTTTGTGCCATAGAACTGCCTTTAAGTGATGTAATGCGTCATCAAGTTGAAAATATAAGCCATGATGCACCAGCTCCTTCCAGTTTAGAACGTATTACAAATGATTCAGCTGCTTCTGTAAGTTCATTCTTAAAATAGATTAAAAATTTATTGCATTTATTTCAGTTTTTGTATCCAATCAAAAATTTCATTTTAAAAGCATAATAGCTGACTTTATTCGCAATTTTTAACTAAAAACAAATATTAAAAGGGTTTATCCCATGATCTTTATTGATTTTTAAAGACTTTTTCTGTACTTGCTTCTGTCATGGTTTTCACGTTTTGCTTCCGGTTGCAGAGTTAAATCCTTTAACGCACTTCCGCTTTATAGGGGAGTTGAGTCGAGTACAATCATTAGCAGAATACGACTGGAAGCTTTAAATCCGACTGAAATTGTTAGAGATAAACCTTGCAATATTAAAACAGAAGAAGAAATGAAACGAATGAGATTAGCTAACAATCAACATATTAGGCCAGTTCAAAAATTTGCTTAGGTGACTTATTAAAAAAGGCTAATAAGGGATGTAGAAAATGCATTGGTAGTTCTTCAAATTGAACATTACGCTTGATGGCGTTTGACTCAAAGTAAGTTGATAAATTAACGAAATTGGAAACGAAATATTCTCATGAATAAAAAATAAAGTGTTAGTGAATAGCATTTTTAACGGCGTTTGTTATTTTCTCGGTGAATTATGCTTAACAGCTTTTGTCTTCACGCAATTCTAAATAAATTTTAAAACGAAAAAACTTTGAAATAAAGTATAAAAAAAACTTTTTAAATTTAAAGACTATTTCTGTCTGCTCATTCGCACTAAAAAGTATGAAATAAACGGTGAAACTGCGCTTTGGGTCCCTGCTTGGCGCATTTTCAAAAAGTCGCCAATTTTTGTGTAATGTCTCTCGGAGCTTTCAATTCGCGAGACAACAAGGAAAAACGCGCCAGTTGTCGACTTTTTGAAAATGCGCCAAGCAGGGACCCAAAGCGCATTTTCACTGTTTATTTCATACTTTAATGAGAATGAGCAGACAAAAATAGTCTTTAAATTAAATTTTTTTTTTTTATATTTTATTAAAAGTCGAAGGGATTGTGCCTTGAGAAAATTCAGAATAATTTGCTGTCAGCAATCCAAAAGTTTATGCATGTCCATTTTCTTTCATAAGTCTAGTCTTACTAGTCTTCAGATCACACACATTATAAAGACCATCCCATTTTAATAACCAGTGGCAAAAGCTGCCCCTATATACTCTGTGTTAATTGCGTTCAGTTATAACGACCTTTTTGTTTTGTCTCATCCAATTTCAAAACCAAATTAAGTAGACATTATTACAGGCATTTTTTTAAATGGGACATGTTTCTAAAATTTTAACTTGAAATGACCTTGAATATTGTTTATGGACAAAGTGCATCAAGTCTTCAGTTTTCAGCGCAACTTTGACTGGGGGGAGGGAAGAAATTAATGTATCATCTTTAGATGAAGAAGGTGGGGGTAAAGAAGGTAACATAGCTTCTAGTATTAAAAAAAAAATCTAATCCTATTACGATTTTAAAATGTTTGTTGTAAGGTAAAAAAATACTAGACACCATATGTCATCCATAACTGAAATGAAAAATTATGTTTTGCAAAAAGGTAAACAACTATCTCTGATTTTTTCTTCAGAAAATTAATGATTTGTAACTATGCAATAAACTTTTCTTCTATATTTTCTAATTTAAAACCTGTTGAATAATTTTGTAGTATTTTGCACTAATATATTTTTTTTATTCCAATGAAATAAAAAGAAAATCCAGTATTTAGTTGATTTTTAAAAATAATCCCTAATTTTAATGAAAGAACAGAACATGTATGATGCATGTGCATTTTTTAAAATTTCTACCTCTTATAACGACGACTCGTAATAAAAAACCTTTTTCTGTGGGATGGGGATGGTTATATTGAATATTGACTGTATCCATATTTGAAATTTATCTCTGCTCTTTAAATAAAAAACTAAATAAATAAAACAGCATCAAGTACGATAGTAGTGGAATGAGTTTTAAAGAATGAGTTGAAACCAGGGACGTTATATCAAGTTGGGGCAAAGGGTAAAAACACAATACAATTTCACCCAAAAACCACACCCACTTATATGTAAATACATTGATATCTCAAAGTCGGAGGGTCACAACCCCCCTAAATCAAAGTCACTTGACCCCCCCTAAATGACGGGCCTGGTTGAAACTCAAGTCCCTTGAAGTAATTCACAGTATTGCATTAGCAAATAAGCATCTGAAAGTTTTCCAAAAGACCTTAGGAAATATACGTTGAAATTTTAATGCTACTAATCAGCATTGAATTTGTTCCATTGACAGCAGTTATTTTAGTTTTAACCTTTTAACTGTATAAATGCGACTTCCAGCAACAGGCTTTGGACCCAGCTAGAAGGCTGGTTTTAGTCAATTTATAGTCCCCAATGAAGATCAATGACCTTCTTAAAGCCATTTGCTCCCTTACTCATTCAAGCCTCTTTCGTTAAGCTGTTCCAAGAGTCCACAACTCTACTATTTTCCCTGATTACCAGCTTAGCCTTAGAATTGAGTAGCTTAAAATAATGACTCCTTGTCCTGCCTTCCATGCAAAAATGTAACAAATTAACATTTCATTTTGATGAATTTAAACAATTGAATCAGGATCCTCTTCTACTTTCCTTTGCTCTAGATCATGCACGTTATACTATAACTAATTTAGAAGTTCAAACAATTTTCATCTTTTCATTGTGTAGACCATTTTCTTTTTTGGATCTTGTGAATGAGAAATTAATATTTAAATTTTTAATCTTTGATCTTGTGTGTCAAATAACTTGCTGGTGATTAAGCAAGATGAATGTTGCAAACTAACACCACAGACAATTTCCCGCAGCAACAGCAGCTACAGTAAATCCCCTAGTTCTTATCATTTCTTTTTACTCCAAAACGTCTTTTTCCCCTGCTTTCAAATCAGTCCTTAGGTCTCTCTTTTTACTATGCATTGGAGAAATCATGGATGTACAGGAAATTTTTATTCATTCATTATTCAGTTGCTTGAGTGTGCTGGTGTGTATGAAGGTCTCTGTATTTGTTTTAAACTTTGATTAACCCCTAATTTATTAAGAAAGAAATTTATTATGTATTATGTAAGTTATAACATGGTCTATTAATATAGTTCTCTTTCAATTTCAGAACTCTATTGTAGCTAGTTCTCAGTTATTGCTTATTGGTTATAATGCTATTGATGGGAAGCCATATATAATGACTAAGATCGATATTGAAGAGATTTTAACTCCAAATATCATGGTGTATGAGGTAATTTTTTAATTCTAATGTTTGATTTATCTGCGTCAAATTAAATTTTTGAAACAATTTGTAGTATTTGGGATGGTTGTTTACACCATTTGATTAGCTACTTTTCAACAAAATTATTTTACTTCCTTTTTCCTCACTTCTTTATTTGATAGTTATTTTCTCTACAATTAAAAATATATAATAAAAGTTAGAGTGTTGACCTGTTTGCTATATGCTCAGCTACTATTTTGACTCAAGTATTCTCACCTATATTTGCTCTCAATTTTCTTTTTGCTTGTGTGTAATCAGTCTTGCGGACATTACTCTCGGCTTTTGGACTCTATGAACTTTAAAACTTTCAAAACTTGAGGGAAGAACGTGCAAGTTTATAAAAGTCTGAAGCTTGCACCTTAGCCTTGCCAAATTCACTCTCATTAAACTAGAGATGTTTTTTACTTATTTTTTTAAGGGAAAAATGGAAATTTTACTCTAGAACTAGTTAAGTCTGTTTTTACAGATCTATGTCTGCCATTTGAAATGTGCTCAAGATGAGTCTTGCTAACCAGCATTGTAGTCCTTATTTTAATATTTCTCATCAATGCAACTCACAAGAAAGCTCAGTTTTTTTTTTCTGAGCCAAAAAAATATTTCTATCATTCTTTTGTAAAGACGACTTTTTATTTTCTTTTTTGAGTTTTGATTCAGCAGGTTATTATTGCTATATTGACCACATAGTCTCAAATACAATTCTATCATCTGAAAGGCACAACATTGTACATGCCCACAAGGCTAGTGCTCTAACTTTTAACATTAAATAGTTTCTAAATCATCTTCATACAACCTTTTAATTGCATGTTTGGAATAATAAACCTTTAAAAACAAAAACTGCTTTGAAACAAATAAAAATAATTTTTTTACAAAGAGAACTTTGAAACAGAATCCCTACCAGAAGAAAAAAGATTTAGTATTGATCTTTCCAAAAATTTGTTGTTACTGATAGCTGGGGGTTAATGCTAGGAAATAATAGGGAGTTTATGTTAAAACAATGCAAATATCATGCAAAATTTTATGAATTTTTATTTTGTTTCTTATAATCATCAGTGTTATTCTTTGTATATGTAGTACGTATTTTTGTGTATATTTCGACTTGAAACATCAATGTATAACATTTAATCAATCCGAGTTTAACTTCAAAGAATTCTTACATGAAAAAAGTTTTAGTAGTAAAATTAATTGACGCTTTGCAAGTGGAGCCAATATTTTGAAAAGTGCCAATTTGAAGTTGGAGTTTCCTGAGTAAAATTTTTTTTTTTTTTTTTGCAAAAAAAATATATATATATATTGGATTCTAAGTCTAAATTGGGTCTAAAAGCAAGAAAATAAAAGGGGGAGAGGTCAAGGAAGTTATTTACCCCCTCCTTAGAGATCTCACTTTTAGACCGTTACAGATCTGATGAGTGTTCCAGATCTGATGTTAATATGAGCTGCATATCTGAGTTTATGCTTTCAGTCTTCATTAACATCTCTAAAAATGATATCATTTCCTTGCATTTTTTTAACATAGAATTAAGATAGTTACATTAAAAAATATATATACTGGCTAAAACAATCAAATTTAATTATAAAAAAGCATTTCTTGGAAATAAAAATTAGCGATAAGGTTTTTAGATAAATCAATTATGAGATTACCAAATCCAAGCTAATAAACCATTTGTTTTGTTTTGAAACAACACACAACTTCAACTTTTTCAACACACAACTCTACTGCTTGCTTTTCTTTAATTAGTTGCAGGAAATTTAATTTCTTGACCAGAAATTCAAATTTAGCATGCTAGTTATTATCTAGTTATTTAGCGAAGTTATGAGAAATTGAAGCACCAAAAAAGATAAATAAAATAATAATAATTAACTTAATTTCTGCAGTATCAATTTTTCTTATTTTGCTAACTTCTATTGTCAGGTCATACAAACCACAAATGAAGCAATTATACTAAAACAAATTGCTTTTCGTTTTTTAAGAACAAAAATATTAAATATATATGGCTAAAACCCATTCTTTTTGCTTTTTAATAATTAAGAAACATGAGATTCAGTTCGTTAACATATTCGTTATTTTTCACTATTACCGCTGACTGTTACCGATCTGACAAACAGACGAATATTTAATTTTATTGCCGAGACGATCGCACTAAACCTAAATCAAACACATGGTTTTTTCATTTGTAATTAAGGAATGTACTTATATATTAAGTTACTTTTAAAATAATAAAAACTGCGCATTTTAGCCAGGGTTGTTTGATTTCGTCCGGGGTGGAAAAAACCGCCCCGGACAAAATAGCATTTTGTCCATTTCGTCCATTTTAAAGAAAATGACAGTTCTTGATTAAAAAATCCAAAGTTTTAAAGTAATGTTTTAAAATATTGATTTTTTTTCAGTGAGGTAATAGTTTTAGCACACATAATTATGTATACAAACAAATATTTAATAAACAACAAATTCTAGAAAAATATATTATCTGTATAAAATAAATGAATGTTAACGATAAGATTTAATGCTTATGAAAGCACACATTAGCAGTAAATAATTTTAAGATGTTTATTTGTTGTGAAGGAGTTTCATTGCCAATAATAAGAGTGTATATAAAATATAAAAGTAGAAATAAAATTTTTTAAAGATTTGAGAAAGAAAATTGTGCCATGAAATGAAATATGTTCCTATAATAACATTAATGTATCCATGAAACAATGCTGTGTACATAAATATTTTACAATAGGGCAACATTCATTAAATCCTCAAAATATATAACGTAAAATGACCGAATGAATCAAAATTAAACCAATATTTCTTGTAGCATCTAATGTATTTTTAAATACAAATGATATACATTTATGTGTGTATTTAATTCAAACAAAATTTAAATATAGAATTTATGAGAAAATATCATATAAAGTTTACTTTTTAAGGGATTGTATTGTGTTAATAAATGTCTAAGGTAATAGAATACTCTTTAATTTCTTTTTAAAAATATGTATTAAAGAAAAACCTTTTTTTTTCTATTTGTCTACTCTACAATAATGTAAATACACTCAATAGTTTTTTCACTATGTTAAATTTTATTTCTTTCAAATAAAATTAGTTAAAAAACAATGGGTTAGTTGCCACTCTATTCGTTTTTATTTTTTTTGTATGATACCATCATTTTATTTTGAAAAATGGGTAATGCAAGCGAGATACTAATTGTACATCATAACATTTTTATACATCAAACATATGAAAAAAATGTGTTTTTTCTTTCATTTCTTCCATTTTGTCCATTTCTTCTGGCGTCCCGGACTTTTTACAAAAAAGTGGACGAAATGACAACCCTGATTTTAGCGTGTGTTACCGATCTGATGACTTAAATGACACATTTTATAAAATCACTTTTAAAAAGTTTACCTATAATTTTAGATGCAGAAATGAAAATTTTTAATTACAATGCGATAAAACATCACACCAGCTACTCAGTATCATGTAGTATCTCTTCAGGAAATGACGATGGGAGTCTCAAAATGAATCGGAAGTAATTGTTAACCGCTCTGACGGCGGAACTGAGGGACACCCTTATTTTGCATCAGCTAGAAAATCAGAGGTCGATTAAAACAAACATTAAGTAAAACATCAATAGAGGGTTAAAAATAGAATTGTTTTTTGTGCAAACGTGTTTTGTTGGAAAGTTAGAAAGTGCGCATGACCTGTTAGCATGCTAAGCTTTACTAGTGGGGACACGTTACCGATCTGATTTTTGAAATATAATAACAATAGTTTTTGAAGAAAAAAAAAATTTTTTTTCCAGATATTAGATGAAATTAAAGCAAAACCTTAGCTTCTTTTGCGGAAAAATTATTTTTTGACAAGTAATTGAAATACTAGTGAAAATTCACTTGGGACGCAAATTAGCACTTTTCTAAATATTAGCTCAGTAGCTGTTAAGGCAAAAACTGTAACTTCTACTTGTGAGTTACAGCAAGAGACAGATTTTAAATAGCTTTGGAGTTCTTAATTTTTTACCACTTCAGTTTAAAAAAAAATAACAACAATAAAGATAAGATTGTTAGGATTCAGCAGTGCTGTCAGCTATATTTTACCTTTATGATTTATGCACACTGGCTCATGATGATCCTTGTTAAAGCATAGCCACTCCTCCCTCTAGGTTTCCCAGACTGTGTTTTACTCCCTCTTCAGATTACCAAGTGTGGCTTGTTTATTTTAAAAAGCAACTTAGTGTTTGTATTAACTTTTTAAAAAAATTTTAGAAATTGAAAAATTTATAATTTTCTACATTTTATGTGTTATTAATGTTTTAGTAATTTTTCAGGTATAAGTGGTTTTTACACATATATTATTTTTCTCTCTGTACCTTTTTAAAATTAAATTCATTTTTCCCTTTTTATAGGTCATGAAGCCTTCATGTTTTACAAGCAGATTTTAGACTCTTTATGCACATGCTTAAGGAAGCAGCACAGAAGGGGTTGTGCTAACTTTAGCACCGATAAGCTTAATCTGCATGAAATGGAGTGTTTGCTGGTGCACCAGTGAATGGTTTTAAGGAAATATAGTAATATATTTTTTTAATTCCAGTTCTACAATGTTGAATTAGTTAACCTGCAGTTAATTCTGAATTTAATTTTTTGTTTGCAAAAAAAAAAAAAAAAAGACAAAATAGGTATTTCGGAAATAATTTTGTGAAACTAATTTTCCCTCTTTTGTACTAAAATTAGAACCATTCATGTAAAATCATACAACCTCTTTTGCATTACATTAAAATTATTTATGATCGCAGAACTTGTGCTCCTTCTATAAGCATAATATATTTAAAGAGTTTCTTTATGATGATTTCGGTTCAATTAATGGAATATTTTCCCCTTATTGCTTAGTGGAGTAGGTAAACTTTTTTTCATTATTTCAAAGTAAAATCTGTATAATTTTTTTTTCTATATTTTTTTGTGAATGAAATATTTGATAGATTTTTTTTTATTTTTGTTTCAGAGCACAAATGGCCTGTGTATTGTTGCCAGCAGCTGTAGCTCTCGGATTCAATTTTTCTCTGTTGAAAAGATACCAATCACGAAAATTGCTGAAATGGTATTTTTCAATTGTTACTTGGTTTTTAAAAACTCCTTTTTAAAATAGTGAATTGTTGATGTTATTATATTAGTATATAATATTATGAAAACTGTTGACGTTGAGTGATCTTTACAGTATATTTGTCGAAAACATTAGGAAAAGAAGACATTAGCTATTCTCCAACAAATCACTGAACTCTTTTTACTTAACTTTAAATAATAATCTATATTTATATAATAAGAATAATACATAACCTTGATTAATCAAAGTGATAGGGACCAGACTTCTTTTGGTAACTAAAAAATTCCAAATAAAAGAGGGGACTTAAAAATGGCAGTCAAATAGATCGGAAAATGAAATTTTGGTTACTGGCCAGTGGCAGTAGACCCTTTTAGCTTATTCGCCATTTTCCAAACACAGTCAGTCAATGGCTAACATCCTTTTCGTTTTATATTCATTTCTCACTAATTTAAAGCAGCATAGTTGCCAATTTCTCTTTCTTCAGTACTTTTTATTTCAGAAATATTTTACAAAACTTTATCCGTATTTTCAGCAATGTTGATTTTTTCCCCCTTAAAATTCTATCTCAATTTATTAAATCTTTTACAAAACTGTCTTATATATTTTTATATGTGTCATATGCTAAGTTTAGTTTGACTATACCCCACTCTCCCCTCAAAACACAGATTTTTAATACATGAACAATTTTCTTGATGTATTTTTTATGCATAGATGTAAATGTTAAACATTTCATTTTTACAGTAGTGTGCCATAATTATTAGATACTAAAGAATACTGAGGATACTAAAAGTATTTATTTATAAGCAGTATTTACTCATTTAATTAAGGAATCCTTTTGTATAAAATGAGACACATTAATCACACAAAGTTGATTTTGCGGAAAAGGTCATTTATACATTCCCTTTGTGCACATCCCCTTTGTAAAATGTACATCATTGCACACTTTACAATTCATTGAAGACAGTTTTGAAATTATATTATACTGTTGTTAAACCAATCATTCACAGTATTACCCTGGAATTTAATCAACGAACTCATTTAGTCTTTCCTAAGTGGTTTCTAAACACAGCTATTGGCGAAGATCTAATAATATGACACTGCTGTAAAATTGCTGTTTCTGCATATTATCACCTTTGATTTCAAAAATGCTCAAATAAAATTCTTCAATTCTATTGCAAAATTAGATGCAAATTGTAGTCAGGTGCAAAACGTTTCTCAAGCATTTTAAGAAGTATTTTATAGTTTTAAAAAGCATTATGGCAAATTAATTTAGAACTTTAATGTTAAGTAGGTGGGTGAAATAGGTTGTTATGCTTCTATTTGTTTAAGAATTTTCACTGCTTGGGTAACAGCTTTTGATGACTTAATTTTTAGTTTTGAACATTTCTGATATTTCTTTTTCATTATGTTTTTCTTAAACTTATTCTTCTAGGTTTTAGAAAAAGGAAAGGTACCCAAAGGTATTACGATCAGTACCTTCAACCATACAAAACTATTATGGTTGCTTAGTGGACAGTCTTGTGAAGATTGTACTGCCTCCCTTGCTATACCAGATGATGGATATATTAGCTGCAACATGACATTTAGAGTTATTGCACTGAAGTCACTTTTAGGTCCAGAGAAAAGATTTATAGTGCAAGAAAAAGATTTCGCAAGTTGTTTCGACAGCCGGAGAAATACTCTCAAGAATCGATTTTGTTCTGAAAGTCGTATCAAGCTTCCTGAAAGAGTGATGGTGCCTGAAAGCGTTCCTATAAAAGCAGAAACTTCTCCAAAAATTATTTCAGCTAAAGCTAGCAAATCCTCCAACACTGATGGTTTGACCATCGAGCCTGTACCTAAAAAAGAATTTTGTGAAAAAGCTGTAGAAGCAAATTTAGATAAATTAGAATCATGTAATGAATTAGAAAATGATGACAAAAGTGTCCTTAGCTACTATTCTGCCGAATCAATTGTGATGCCAAAAAAGGTGGTTGAGGTAAATTCATCAAGTAATGAAGATTATTACAGTATTGGTCAGTATTCGTCAATGAGAAGTGGAAGCACATTGCGGGCTAATGCAGAAAGGAAAATATTCGACATTGAGAGATGTGTTTTAGACATGTTTGAGAAGCACACCTTTGAGCTCAATGATATAAAAGCTGAACTTAAAGAATTGAAAAAAGTTGTTTCAGGGATTTCTGCTATGCATTATGGTACGTTCAGTTGTGCAAATAGTCCTTCAAATGCTCAACTAATGTGCCATATACAGGAATTACAACATAGTGTTCATGTTGTAGAAAATAAATTGGACAGCATGACCATGGATATCAATTCTAGAATGAAACACCAAGACCGAAAATTAAGTGAAATAAGAAAAGAATTGAATATTCTGATATCTAAAAACTCTTAAGATATCAGATTCTATCTAGTCCTGAATATTTAAGCTCAAAACATGTAAATAAACTACTAATCAGCACCATATCTCTTTCGTCATTTATTGAAAGAAATAAAGAAAAGTAGAATATTTTACTATATAGAACTTTATTCAGTATTTTTATTATCAAAATTATTCAAAAGATATATGAAATGTAAAACAAGTTGCTTAAATCCATCCCAAAAGGCTAATGGCAAAGTGTCCAGTAGTGTAAAGAAGTGTCAACATTCCAAAATGCATGAACATTCCCCTTAGGCGTTTCTCAGGATCTAAAAAATAGAATAATTTGTCATATGGCGAAATTTTATAATTTATTGATGTTACTAAAGCTATCAAAACTGTAGGAACTTTAGTGTAAAAATACTAAATAAAATGTTTTTTGAGTGCTAAATTGTGCCAAATCAGAGTGTATTATTAAGAATTACATTTGTAGGCATAACCAAAAAACTATTTACATTTGTGGAATTGCAAAAAAAGTCATACCTCCAGTTGAATAACCTTTTGCATATGCTATTCTTCCTAGAAGGTAAACGACTCCAGCACCAGCACTTAATTTCTATAAAATTGCAAGCATAAAAACACTATTAGCATTTCAACGTTAGATACATTACTCTTCATTACAGATTAATGGAAGAAGAAAATTTATATTTACTGGATAGGACAAACCACCGCAGAGTAGTGCAAACAAAAATTGTGGATAGTTTTCCAGACTGAAATTAGAAATTTAGTTAATAATTTTTCATTAGAATATTTGAATGGTATAAAAGTTGGAAATACTTACAAATTTCCATGTGCTCGTTGTAAACAGTTGAAAACATTGTTAGTATCACTGTACATTATAGGATACTGGAAGAAAAACAAAAATCAAAAATTTATTGTTGAACTCTTTTCTCATGAAATTTGATCATTGATTTAACTTTCCAAAAATTGTTCAAAAGTTTGATTGCCTCACATTCAATGATTTTTTTTCTAGTCATAGGAATTGTAATGTTGATAAATATATATATAAAAAAAACATATATATATATATATACTGTAGATACTTTGAAATCATAATATATTTTTCAAATTTGAAATTAGAGTATCTATCTATTCCTTGTTAAGCAAATATATGTCTAATTAATTGTTGTTTTAACTGTTTTGGCAGAAATATGTAAGGTCTTCATGGAAAATACTTTTGTATTATTGCCATTATATAAATAAATAAACATTGAACTTCTAAAACTATATTTTGAGTTCATCTTTATTGAAATAAGACTACTTAAACAGAACAAAATTTTATATCGGGTATAGAGATAAGAAACCTGTTTTTAAAGCTAAAAATAGAAGTAAAAGAGACTTGCCTAAGATATAATATAATTGGTAGTTTTATATTGTTTAGATTTAATAATTCAAAATAGAATCATTCTTTCAACCATTCAATAGTAAATACAAAGAATTCTATGATCTTGAATAAAAGCCTTTTATCTGAGAGGGAAAAAAAAGCAAAAAAAACCCTGTAAATTATTAGATAATCTTATCTCACACATTTTTTGCTTCTCCTGTAAAGTTGGCATTATTTGAGGTTTTTCTCTTTCAATTTTTATAATTCTAGTCCATTTTATTGCTATTTCTTGAATTTAAGCCTATAATATATCTCCCATAAAAAAAAAAAAAATCTTTGAGATAGGTTTTATGAGAACAGTACTTGATTTCAATGACACAGGATGCACAAGCTCCAGACATTAGCAATTTCGAGAGCATGTGCACTGTAGAATGACATCAGGGTGATCTGAGTCATTGAGATTGAATTTGGCCTTCTCTTAAAGTCAGATCTTTTAGTCAAAAAATTGCTCTTATGCAAAAATATCCTTCATGTGTAGTGTAGACCAACCAATAAATAAACACTTATGCAAGTTTTCAATTTCAAAAAGTCATAGGGTTGTTAAAAATTGTAGCATTTTCCACATGATAGTAAAGACACTTCAGATAATACATAAAACAAAAAAATAAATAAATAAATAATAATTTTTTTTAAAAAAAGAGCTTTTCTAGTTCTGCATCAGGTTTCATAGAGGGTTTTAATGGAAAAAGTGCCCTAACACAGTGAATGAATACTCCTGCAAGTGGACAAATGCATCATTTTCTAGTCATTTTCTTTCTGTAAATGTGTAGAAAGAGGTTACTTCTGCTGATTCATCTAAGAAAAATGTTTCAATACCTCATTTTTTTCAAAACAAATACGAGGTGTTCATTCACTAGTCTGACTACCCTATACAGTTGCATCCCATTAAGACTTAGGGACCACCAAAAATCATTTCGCTGCATAAGTTTTCTGTCGTACCAATGTTAAGATTGTTGACATTGTTCCTTTGTAATTTGAGTAGGGGATTACAAAACTCTTCACTAAAACAAGACTTTTACTGTAACAGATTTTGCTAAAATGGGATTTAACTATTGTTTCATTAATAGTTTTTGTTTTGATTTTAGGTGGGAAAAATATTTCAAAAGTTAACTTTTAAAAACAAAACTGACAAGCTCAAACTTACTTTTATTCCAAATTTCTTACGTGCCATTCCAACTCTAATGCCATGCCAGAGCGAGATGAAAATTGAAGACGTTCCCACCAGAACAACATAGCCATATTCTCTCGGTATGTCTATCTGTACCATTGTTATAAGCAACTAAACTGCAGATAAGATTTTTATCCATCAAATTATGAAAAATTATGCAAGCCAATAATTGCAAACAATAAAAACAACATAGTCAATTTATAATGATAACCTTAGAAAAGGGGCCAAAATAATAATAAAGGAGAAAAGTTTCAAAATAATAATGCTTCTCTATTGGATACAATGTGGAAAATACAACTCTCGTGAATCTCTCTCATTATGTCTTTCTCTCATTTGCAATAATTTATTTTAAATCTAGTGAAAAAAAATTCATCATATTTTTTTAAATATTGTAATTCAAGTTTTACATACAAATCTGCATGTTCCCTTAGCTAGAAACATTATTCAGGAGATTTCATATTGTAGTGTTTACCCTGAAAAAATGGAGAAATAAATCATTTACATTAGTTAGAGATAAAGTTGGAATTCTAAAAATCATGTGGCACATATTTAACTGAAGCCTAGCTCTTAAATGCTATTTACTTTTATTTGCACATAAAGCATTAAGCACCTCATAGTTAAAGTATTAATGAGACTGAGTCAATCTAATCCAAGAATTTTAATCCAGTGAGCACATTGCAAAAGCTCATTACTAAAACTAATGCAGTACGTAATCATGACTTTAATCCACTTGCGGTTGGGCAGTCCCAGAGTTACAAGTTAAATGAACGGGATATCTCGAAAAAAACGGCAAGGTGGTTTTAAAAAAATGATCAAATTGCTAATTCATTTCACTTGACCGCAGCATTTGATTTCTGGACTACAGTCCTCTGCGAGCATCACTGTCCACCACCTCCTCCTAGGTGGTGGCAAACATGCCCTCACACTAGAGCTGAGAAATTTAGGAATTTCTACAATGAGTCTCGAAATGATAGGTCCACCCTTATTTTTTAAAATTTCGACTCTTAATTGAGAATAAGAATAACTTTGTTTGATAGTGATTATATATCTGTAATTGTTATAACTATGTTAGATGAAATTTCTTAAAAATAAATCATTTCTTTTTATTTGATGCAAATTTTCATTTTCAGACTGTTTGAAAAAGATAGGTCCGCTTTCAAAAATTTTGCCCCAACCACGTTTATTTCCAAAAATTTGCATAAGTATCGTTGCTTAGTCTTACTACGGGATTATGCTTGCTGTTGTGGAGGTATTTAAACAGATTTGAACAGCACTTTGTAGTCATACAAAACGGATTGTCGTTGCAGTCTTTCGCTAGTTGAGCAGCTGAAAATTGATGCATTTACACAGTTTGGAAAATCGAATAGAGAAATAGGTAAGGTTTCAAACAGATCGCATGGCGTTGTAAGAAATTTTTCGAGACTTAGAAATGCTTATGGCAGTAAAGAATCTTCTGTCCGCCCATCAAAAGTGACACCCCGTCAGCGAAGCACTATCGTAAGGGACCTAAAATCTGGAAATAATGAACATATCCACTTTGGCCAAACAACTAAACCCTTTAATATCAAAATCTAAAGTCCACAGAGCGGTAAAGAAGTTCGGCAATTTAGTTTACGGGAAAAGGAAAGCGGCTCCGAAATTGACTAAAAAGCACAAAGAAAAGAGATTGAAATTCTCGCAGGAAGTGATGTCCTGGAAACAAGATAGGCATTGTGTGATATTCAGTGATAAAAAGGAATTCAACCTGGATGGTCCAGATGTATGGCATTATTATTTGCACGATCTGCGTAACGATAGACAGATATTCTCGAAGAGGTAAGCTGATGGTGGTTCCGTTATGGTGTGTGCCCGATTCAGAGGGACAGGAAAAACTGATATAGCATTTGTAGACAATGGTTTGGATGCTGCTGGATATAACAAGCTGTTTAAACAATATTTTCGTCCACAATCAGAACCCGTTGGGGGCCCTTTCTTCATGTTCCAACCGGACAATGCTCCTCTGCACTCTGCAAAGTCCACTTTGGAATGGTTTCTGGATAATGTTGTACATATGATCGATTAGCCACCTTGAAGCCCCGACCTGAATCCTGTAGAAAACGGGGGGTATACTCGCAAGAGCAGTGTATGCAGGCGGAAGGCAGTACAACAGTACTGCAGACTTAAAAAGGGCTATTTCCTCCGAATGGTCAAAAATCGGGACAAATTGTTTGCAAGAACTTGTAGAAACCATGCCAAATAGGATTTATGAGCTTATTCAGAAAAAAAATCAGAAAATTTTCTTATTAATTCAACGTTTAATTGATGCTTGGTTCAGTGGACCTATCTTTTTGAAACAGCTGTTTCATCTAATTTTAGTTACCCTCATTATTCCTATTATTTGTAAATTATTTATGAGCTATTTTATATTGAATGAAGTAATGTAGTTTATAAAATAGTACTTTGTACACAATACAACCTTTTTTACCAGCATAACTTTCGTTTTTACTGGTAGACCTATCATTTCGAAACGCACTGTATATCATGATACATCACTAACCTTACATTGTTATCTTGGGATGCATAATAATGGTTTTTTTAATTTATTTTATTTTAAAGCTTTACTCCCAACATGTTTATTTTTAATTTTATAAAGTAGCAAGTATTAGGTATAATATATATTGTTAATACTGGCCCCTTAGCACCTGCAAGAAATTACCAAAAAAAAGAAAAAAAAAAATTTGAAAGTGCAAGATAGCAAAATGTGTGTTTACAAAGTAGAGCTCCTGTATTTCTTCCCCATTTTCTTTAATATCACCAAATAAAATTTAAAATTGCATTTTAGATCCTCAATAAAAAAATTTCCGGGAGAGCCTCTAAGCCCCTTAGTATTATTAAATATAGCCAAAAAATGCATTTTAGGACTAAGTCTGAAAATTTTCCGAGAGAAAGTGCCTTACCTCCTCATCTCCTTTTAACAAATTATAGCAAATAGTTGTGTTTTGAAAACATCAACATCATAAAACGTAATTAAAGATTGCCTAAAATGCGTTTTGAGGACATCAATTTCAAAATATGTTCCAGGTAGGATTTCTCAAACCATCACCTTTTCTCAAATTTGCTGCCAAAGATTTTCAAAAACTGTCGTTGAGTTTTTAATTTTCAAAGTTTTTAGAGGGATCATCTTTTAACACCTCCAAAGGTAGCTTGAGGTTGTGGTTTTAAAACCTAAACATTGTAAACCTCTGAGGAGTGGGTCTGGGGTCCCCAAACTCTTCTTTTCCAAAAATATTCTAAAATGCACTTTAATGTCAAACGAAAAAACATGATCTAAAGTTGCACCTCAATGTCAAGCTACCAGCCTCTAAGGTGTCAAAGATAGCCTAAATTAATTTCAGTTTTGAAAAAAGTCTCAAATGGAACTCGAACCTCCCCTTTCTTTATCATTTTGAAAAAAAAAAGATAAAATTGGAAGTTTTATCACTAGAGCCCCTACAATAATTTTGTACTGCAAAAAAAGTACATTTAAAAATCATACCTGCAAATAGTACTGTTCAGCAAGGTAACTCTTATCAACAATAATATGAGAAAAACAAACATTTTTCATCAATGCACTCCTGATTTGCTTTTAAGTTAAAAATGTATCAATTAAAAAATATTCATATGTAGTTGTTGATAAAAAATCAATTTTTTAATGTTTACAAAATTGTCTAGTGTCAAATATAGGCTTTGCACAAACAATATAAATTTCAAAATTGTGTATTGTATCGGATTGTTTGTGAAAAACTAAATATGTACTCTGCAAAAAAATGTCAGCATTTTTTAAAAAACCTGTAATTATAAGGTTCACCAATGTTTCTATCTCAGAGAATACCAAATGTTTCTTTCACGGTGTCAATGATTTAAATCAATTGATTAAAATCAGTGATTTAAATCGCGATTTAAATCAATTGATTTTTTAAAAAAATCATTGATTTAAATCACTTTTAATTTTAATCCTTAAAAAATTCTCTTGGACAATCCCAATTTCATTATTTTTACCATTTTCTTTTAGAGCTTTGATTTCCATCTAATAAATGGAAAAGTAATCCTACTCATCCCCCCTCCACATATGGTGGAAGGTTGCAGTCCAAATAATATGTACTATATGCACAAATAGTGCTATTTGTTGTCTAATATGTGAAATAAAGAAAATACAAGCAACTGCAGGGCAGGTGTTGCAAAGAGTGAATTGAGGGGGAGGGACATGATAGAATGTGTGTGATTTTCTTTCAGTGAAAAGAAAAAACAAAAACAACCAAACAGAAGATGAATTTTCTATGCCTGCATCAGCAACTAGGGGGGGGGGGCAGTCTTTATTGGTGGCTGAAATAGAATATGATTCCATCTTTACAAAACAAAAGCAAAATAAAGAGGGGGGGGGGGGGGCTGAATGAAGTCAGGATGGGTTGGTTGAGCTTCCTGCCCCATTTGATTTTTATCCTAGCTGGTAGACAGGAAAAATTTTTAGATTGGCTCCTAACACTTTTTTCTGGGGTTCTTACTGGTGAAGCTTTACTTCAAAAGTGTTTTTGTATTTTTAAAAACTTAAAGGTAAGTTGTTCATAAATAAAAAGTAATTAATAACTGAAGTTTCTAATTTTTTTTTAAAAAATCAAAAAAATCCGATTTAAATCAAAAAAATCTGATTTAAATAAAAAAAATCCGATTTTTTTAAAAAAATCACTGATTTTTTTACACCCTGGTTTCTTTCTTAAACTAAATGAATATTCAAGATTTATTTAGATATTTTACAAAATCATTAAACTGAAGAAAAAGCCGAGTTTCTCAATAGGAACACATTTCAAAACTTTGTGATCCAGATAAAATTATCAGTCGTTCCTTGAAATGATATGAATAAAACTATCTCTTTTCTTATGAATAAATTTTAAATTTATTAAACTATGTTAGTCTGAACCTCAGTACATGTAGGAGTTTAATGAGGCTTAATCATCACACCACACCCTTAAATAGATCTTCAGTAGACCCTTCCTTCCCTAAATATCACTTTAAAAAAATATATATCGAAGCTTTTAATTTGGATAGTCACAGAAGCATAAACTGTAGAGGACTAAAATTCTGTGCATTAATGGAATTGAAATATGCTTTAATTTTAAAGAATACTACTTACTCTGAAGTAGCTGATGCTGACAGCTCTGAAATGAAGATCAAACAGTTGAAGAGAGGAGAGAAGGAATTTTTAACGCCCTTTTGGGAGAGATAAAAATATATTGAAAATAAGATAAAAATTTTCGATTAGATAGGTAGTGCAGGAACCCCAACTTGACAAGTAAAAGAAGTTTTTGCTGCTCTTTTGATCCGGTGCGAATCAGAATAATGTTAGAAAAAACAGGGGGAATTAATTTCACTTGAATAATTTCCTGGAAAACCTTCAACTTTTAAACTGGTTTGTTTTCATTTCAAATACGCGAAACATATTTTGAATATTTTAGAAATAGATTTCAAAATTAAAAGAGTCGTACTTATTGTTTATGTAAGGGTATTTTTTGCTTTCTTGTAATTTTAGTTCGTACACTTTCATGAAATTTAAGATTATTAAATACCTTTCGAAAAAAAAAAAACGTGACAACAAAACTTACCCATTCGCATCTAAACTCCTAAAATTATCAACCTCTTGCGTGAGGGAGTAACTTCAATGAAATTATTAAAATTCTGTTCAGAGAGAAAACGTATTCGGTCAATTCTCAGCGGGACAAGGAAGTTGTAAAGAAAGTATTTTTTTTTACTTTCTTATCAATCAGAGAGACAGCATTTTTTGCAAGTTTTTTTTAGATACGCAACTGTTATGACTGATGCGTGGCGCCATCTCTTGTTGTAAGTTAGTAAGAAAACTAGATGCATATAAAGGAGAGGAAGTGGTGGGGAAAATACAGATGAACCATCGTTAATTTGAAACAAGGGCGGATACAAAGTGATTGTCCCTCAGTAAGTTTTCAGTATTTAAGTTCAAAAATATTTTTTGGGCTATTTTTCATGCTAGTGAAAGGGAGAAATTTGCTTTCCTCCGAAAACGTTTCAAAATTGAAAACTGAAACGAAACGTAAACATTAGTGGTCAACATTTTGTCCTTGGATATGTAGCAAAGGGTAAGCGAAAAACTGAATCGCCCCCCTCCGAAAAACGGATCCACCCTTGATTGGAAAACGTTTAAAAGGAATTACTGCTCACTACTAAGACGAACTACACATTTCCGATCCCCACCTTGTGATTTGCAGTGTATTGTTCTTCGGATAAGACGAGCTGATTCTAAATGTTCCTTGGAATTCATTTGTAAAGAGATTCCACTGTAGTTTCATTTAATTTGTAAAAGCTGCGTACTGTCTGTTCTGAAATACCGCGACCCGGCAGTGTTGAACGGTTCTATATTAAAAAGGGGTGACAGCTAAATTAAGAAAATACACCAAAGTATTTTATTTCTGTTTATTCCGATTTTATTTTCCCAGATCCGAAAAAAAAGGGCATGACTTAAAATGGGAAAAAAAAAAAAACATCAACGTAAATAACCAACATATCTTTGAAAAAGAAAAAAAAAGGAGTTTTGACAGCTTGAATTGAAATTATGTTTTTCGCAAAAGCGAATTGCGAGAGGACATGGGCGCCGCCGCCATAATACGCGGTGGCCGAGGACCAGCGTAAGATCTGCAGCACCCGAAGAAGAAGGAGTCGCACCAGGAGCAGAAAAGTGAAAACACAGTGTACATTTTGGCGAAAAACCCCACTTTTTGTCGTTACAGTAAACTCTCGATTGTCCTCGGATTAAAGTGGGACAAACCGCGGATAAGCGAATACCGCGAAAAATAGTAATCCGAATAATACGAAGAATAGGAAAAACACGATACTCTTTTGTTCAATAAAAAAAATTGCGTAACCTTTTCTCCGTTAAGAGCCATTATTTTGAAATTCAGACAAGATGTGGCAGTGACCATTTTTGATTTTCCTCATTTTTTTACATGTCAGAGTAGGTCATGAGAAATGAACATTCTGAAGTTTGCAGCCCCCCAAAAAATTTTGTTCACTCGGTAAAAATTCCCAAAGTTTGATGTTATGCAGCGTTTTTTTGGTAAAACGGCTGAAAGACGCATTTCAGTGCGCTGTAGTTTTTTACAGAAACGCCACCCCATGGTTATGTTTACATTTATTGATTGTACAATATGTAGTTATGAGGACCCCATAGTTATTTGGGTTGGGGTGCGTTTCTTTCTTCAGTTTAGGGGCCGCAAAAAGTATGGTTTTTAGACCATTTTCGCTCGACTTTGAACTGCGTTATTTCCCCCCTAAAAGCAACCCCCCCGAAATTTTTTTAACATATACTGAAAATTTATACTATGAAGAGAATATGTGGTACGAAAATTGTTTATTATTTCATTGCTTTAAAGAGAAAAAGACTTAAGACATTTTTCAAATTTTCAAAATTTGCGGTTTTTTGATCGCATTTAACTCAAAACAGCAACTCTAGGAAGAAAAAGCTTTCATGGATTATGGAACCTACAGATGTGTAGAATAACGTAAAAAAGAAAGTTGCGTGGGGTCTCGTCTCGTTTTCAAGAAAATAATTTTTTTTTAGCTTATTTTAATGCTTTTTTCTCATAGTAAAATGTGTCCATCAAGTAGGTCAAATCTGCTGAAACTCTAAGTATATAGTAAAGATATATTTAAATTTGTATAAGGAAAGAGAAAAAGACTAAAAACACTTAATTTTGTCAAATTTTTTTATAATTTTTAGTTTTTTAATTGCAATTAACTCAAAAAACGTGAAATCCTGAGACTATTATTGAATGCACATATTACTAGCTTTGAAATATTGGAAAAAGTAAATTCGGTGAGGTATCTTCAGATGTATTCTAGTGGGAGGTCACAATGACCTCCCGAAAAATTTCATGATCGAAAAATTTTGCTGATGATTCGGCAAAGTAGGAAACAATTCTGCAACATTGAACTTTTCTATTTATTTATTTTTTACATGTTATGATTATTTTTTTATATTATATGATATCTACATATGTGTAAAACGACGTACAAAATAAATCGGCCAGGAGTCTCTTCTAGTTTTACAGAAAAAAAAAATGTAGCAGATTTTAATGCGTTCTCCCGTAGTAAAATGTGTCCAGTATGTAGGTCAGATCTGCTAAAATTTAAAATACACGATGATAATTTATATATGTGTGTTATATATTTGAGTGTATAGTAATAGTGAAAAAGAATCACAGCACTTAATTGTGTCTAAATTTTTAGAACTTTTAGCTTCTTATTGCAATTATATTAAAAAACGATAAATCGTTGCTGAGGGAATTATTGAATTTACATATTACTAGCTGGCAGTGACTGGAAATATTCGAGAAAGTAAATACTGTGAGGTATTTTTAGAGGCTCCCCAATGGGAAGTCAAAGGAGGTCACTGTGACCTCCAGAAAAATTTCTTATTCGGAAAATTTTAATGAAGATTCGGCAACTTTAGAAACAATACTGCAACATAGAAATTTTCTATTTATTTATTTATTTTTTACATGTGGGCTTGATCGTATTTTATCATTCGGAAAAATTGGGAAATTCCTTTGGCAAATTAAGAACATCTTCTTGAGAAGTATAAGATACTCATGGGCACTGGAACTTAAATTTTTAGAGAATACGATCAAGCAAACGTGACAAATATGTATCATTAAAAAATCTCAATGTTGCAATAGTTTCCAAATTTGCCGAATCGTCAGCAAAATTTTTCGATCATGAAATTTTTCGGGAAGTCACTGTGACCTCCCACTAGAGTACATCTGAAGAGACCTCACTGAATTTACTTTTTCCAATATTTCAAAGCTAAGTAATATGTGCATTCAATAATAGTCTCAGGATTTCACGTTTTTTGAGTTAATTGCAATTAAAAAACTAAAAATTAAAAAAAAAATAGACAAAATTAAGTGTTTTTAGCCTTTTTCTCTTTCCCTATACAAATTTAAATATATCATTACTATATACTTAGAGTTTCAGCAGATTTGACCTACTTGATGGGCACATTTTACTATGAGAAAAAAGCATTAAAATGAGCTACAAAAAAAATTATTTTCTTGAAAACGAGACGAGACCCCACGCAACTTTCTTTTTTACGTTATTCTACACATCTGTAGGTTCCATAATCCATAAAAGCTTTTTCTTCCTAGAGTTGCTGTTTTGAGTTAAATGCGATCAAAAAACCGCAAATTTTGAAAATTTGAAAAATGTCTAAGTCTTTTTCTCTTTAAAGCAATGAAATAATAAACAATTTTCGTACCACATATTCTCTCCATAGTATAAATTTTCAGTATATGTTAAAAAAATTTCGGGGGGTTGCTTTTAGGGGGAAATAACGCAGTTCAAAGTCGAGCGAAAATGGTCTAAAAACCATACTTTGCGGCCCCTTAACTGAAGAAAGAAATACACCCCAACCCAAATAACTATGGGGTCCTCATAACTACATATTGTACAATCAATAAATGTAAACATAACCATGGGGTGGCGTTTCTGTAAAAAACTACAGCGCACTGAAATGCGTCTTTCAGCCGTTTTACCAAAAAAGCGCTGCATAACATAAAACTTTGGGAATTTTTACCGAGCGAACAAAATTTTTTGGGGGGCTGCAAACTTTAGAATGTTCATTTCTCATGACCTACTTTGACATATAAAAAAATGAGGAAAATCAAAAATGGTCACTGCCAAAATTTCCCTTTTTTGTTCGATTTTCAAAATAATGGCTCTTAAAGCGGAGGCAGCAGAGCTAATTTCTATGGGGGGATGCAGGGTGGAGGAGGAGGAGGGAATAGTGCCAATAAGTTTGCCCCCGCTTCATCGGAAAGTTGTCGCCTAGGAAAGTTCTTTTATTGTTTGAAATTGTTTTCCTTTCAGTTGGTCTCATGTTCTTATGGTCTGGGTTTGATTATGGGATCCTGCAGAAATCGAAGGAACTAGAAATCCTAATCACAGTAATCGTAATAATGACAAATTTGAATGCAATTCTTCTTTGGATTCCATTGAAACTCATTTCTATCTTCTGTGGTCTTTTTTTCTTGGTCTAATACTGATAGCAGATAACGAGCCACGTATATATAGTATTTCTATCGCGAGAAACTAGTATTGCTTTGAAATATAAATTAGTGCAAAAGGCGTTAATATTTAAATGGCTTTGATTAAACTAGTACACAAATAAATACCAGAGAATAGCAGGTATTAGTTTTTACTATCAATCGCTTAAAATTTTAGACGCGTTAATAGTTTCTTTTTTTCTTACATTGTTTATTTTATGGAGCATTTACTTAAAAAAATTAGGTGAACTTTCGTGACGGAAACATTACCTCAGTTCTGAAGTACATTAACACTAAAAAGAATAAAATAAAAATATTTTTGAAAAAAAAAAAAAAAAAAAAATGAACTGACTTCAGAACTTCCCTCGGCAAGTGCTCTAAAAAGTGAAAAATAATTTTACTCTTTGAACACCATCGATACTACTTTTAAACACAAGTTTTGTAGTCGGCGCAAAAATGATAGGTAAAATTTTGTTTTACTACATTTTGCCTACATTTTTCAGAGAAACCATTGAAAATTAAGAGCTAAATATTTGTACCACTGCACTGCATGAATATGTATTAGTTGTCAATGTAGTGTATGCGAATGCGCTTAAAGAACCTGGATTCATTGAAATTCATATTTATAGTTGTATTATAGCAAGGCCGTATCCAGAAAAAAATTTCGGGAGGGTCCCAGTTTCGCACATTGCCCAAACACACACACATTTTTGTGTGTGTTATGAGTCTAATTGCTAGCTGACACCCCAATCCCCCCCAACGATGTTTTGTCTGTGTGTGTTTTTTGTTTTTTTTTTGTTTTTTTTTTTTTTTTCATTTTCTTTATTCTTATTATTTTCTTGAACTGACCTTTATTGGGGGTAGGGGTATCAAGAGAGATATGCAATGAGAACTTTTTTGAGTGGGGTAGGATATCCGCAATTTTAGGGGGTTCGGGGTTTTTACCCCGGGTACATTTTTGAAAAAAGTTTTAAAATTCTGCATTTTGAGGCCTTATATGGGGCAATTAGGACTTCAAAAACATGTTGGAAAAGTAGGCAAACAACAATCTCATAAATTTTCTGCATTCTTTTGCAAATTAAGATTAATCAAAGCATAAAAAAATGTTTAGTTTTTCAAACGATTAACATTAAGCGACAGAGAGGAAGGACAAAGGAGGAGAAAAGATTAACACATTATCACTTGCTTACATCGGTTTTCACTACAGTTAACTGTCGTGAAGCTCGAAATATTTCGCGTCGTTCTGCTTGTTTCCTCCACTCTTTTCCTACTTCACTGTGAACTACGCTTCCATCCAACGCTTAGTAAAGAAGAAGCATCTGCGACTCAAAGTTACGGAATAGAAAATGGCAACACGGTTCGCTCCTGGCTGGCGGCAACCACGTTTTTCGTCAGTGCTGCTACACCTTCACTTCACACCTCCAGGGTCCCCCGTACCTACCACAGCTTCGTGGTTTAACCGGGATAGGGCCCTGAAGGGCGCTCTGTTCTTAATTTTGAACCAGAACCTAGGGTCGAGTAAACCCTAGTTTCTGGCACCCTCAGAGGTATCGTTTCACTTGGAAGACTTTGTGACCACTACATTTTTAACGCCTCCCAGCCACCATTAATCAAGGCGGTGGATCTTTGATCGGCTGGGATCGAACCCGGGTCCCTCCGGACACGAGTCCGATGCCTTACCGATCGGGCCACCACGGCCCCAGTGCTGCTACACCTTCACTTCACTTCACACTCTCCAGGGTCCCCCGCACCTACCACAGCTTCGTGGTTTAACCGGGATAGGGCCCTGAAGAGCGCTCTGTTCTTAATTTTGAACCAGAACCTAGGGTCGAGCAAACCCTAGGGCCCAGCACCCCCAGAGGTATCGTTTCACTTGGAGGACTTTGTGACCACGACATTTTTAACGCCTCCCAGCCACCATTAATCAAGGCGGTGGATCTTTGATCGGCTGGGTTTCGAACCCGGGTCCCTCCGGACACGAGTCCGATGCCTTACCGATCGGGCCACCACGGCCCAGTGCTGCTACACCTTCACTTCACACTCTCCAGGGTCCCCCGTACCTACCACAGCTTCGTGGTTTAACCGGGATAGGGCCCTGAAGAGCGCTCTGTTCTTAATTTTGAACCAGAACCTAGGGCCGAGCAAACCCTAGGGCCCAGCACCCCCAGAGGTATCGTTTCAGTGCTGCTGCTACACCTTCACTTCACACTCTCCAGGGTCCCCCGTACCTACCACAGCTTCGTGGTTTAACCGGGATAGGGCCCTGAAGAGCGCTCTGTTCTTAATTTTGAACCAGAACCTAGGGTCGAGCAAACCCTAGGGCCCAGCACCCCCAGAGGTATCGTTTCACTTGGAGGACTTTGTGACCACGACATTTTTAACGCCTCCCAGCCACCATTAATCAAGGCGGTGGATCTTTGATCGGCTGGGTTTTGAACCCGGGTCCCTCCGGACACGAGTCCGATGCCTTACCGATCGGGCCACCACGGCCCGCTGCTGCTACACCTTCACTTCACACTCTCCAGGGTCCCCCGTACCTACCACAGCTTCGTGGTTTAACCGGGATAGGGCCCTGAAGAGCGCTCTGTTCTTAATTTTGAACCAGAACCTAGGGTCGAGTAAACCCTAGGGCCCAGCACCCCCAGAGGTATCGTTTCACTTGGAGGACTTTGTGACCACGACATTTTTAACGCCTCCCAGCCACCATTAATCAAGGCGGTGGATCTTTGATCGGCTGGGTTTCGAACCCGGGTCCCTCCGGACACGAGTCCGATGCCTTACCGATCGGGCCACCACGGCCCCGCTGCTGCTACACCGTCCGACAATGTTGCCTCGCCGAACTCCGTCCTGATTTTTCCACCATTTTCATCATGCATCTTTTCATTTCATTTCATTTCATTAGGCGCCGGAGGCGCTGGGTGGAATGATGAGGATGGATGCAAAGTCCCTGTCCTCCAATACGCATTTATTTCCAGTTGGATTTGATTTCTCTGTTTATGGAATTGATTTTTGGACGATTTTGGACAGAGAATTTTTAGATTCTATTGTCATAATAGATGACACCAGCTCATGTAAAACGAAAAATAAAACAAGAGAGGCCCCCGCGAAGAAGAGCAGAAATAGCTCGGAAAACAAGTGAAGAGAATTAAGTCGAGAGCACTTGGTTAGTAAACGCAACAAGTCGTCTACCATATGTTGGATTTTTGAGTAAAACCTCGTTGCAAAAAGAGTCATGTGGATTTGAGAACTGACTAAGAAAGGGGGTAAAGTTCACTCTAAATGGTGAATAATTAGGGCAGTCTAAGAGCATGTGTATGAGGTTCTCGGTGATCTTGCATTTGTCGCAGTTGGGACTAGATACTTTCCTCATTTTGAAGAGTTTGTCCTTCGTTAGGAGCGAGTTTGTAATAATTCGGTTAAGTGTAACTTCATTTTTTCTGTTTGTAATCCACTGTATTTGATTATTGATAGGGAGAGATCTATTTTTGAAGTTGTTGTAGTACTTTGAGTTTTGCCAAGTAGTTAGAAGGTTTTTATTCCTTTCTGTCTTGATGAATTTCTTGATATCCTTGAAGGAGCAAATAGGAAGTATCGGAGAATTTGGATTGTTTTCCGCACTTTTGGCAAGCTTGTCTGCCCTCTCATTTTCAGGTATTCCAACATGAGCCGGAACCCAGTATAGTTCAATGATATTTTGCATTGCGAACTTTTGTAGTTGAAGTCGAGTTGCCGTTGTAATCAGGTCTTCATTTTGTTTTGTGTTATTTAGAGCTTTTAGTGCACTTAAGCTGTCTGAAATGATAATAGCCGGTTGATTCTTATCAAGGAGGAATTTAGCAGTATACCATATTGCCGACATTTCGGCGGTGAAAATTGAGCAGCATGGAAGGACTTTAAGACTTCGTTCTATCTTAGCAGATTGGTTGTATATGCCTATTGCAACATTGTTGTGTTTTGAACCGTCTGTTGCCCAGATTTGATAATTTTTTTTTCGAGTCTTTGAAGATTTGGAAAGAGATGGTTATTATAGGTGTGATTTTTGTCGTTTGAAATTGCTCGTTGTCCGTTGAGATCTTGAAATTTTTGCCGAATGTCGTTACAGTTGGGTTTTCATTTAGGATAGGGTTGGTATTTAGGCAGTTTGCTCTGGTGATGTCTTCAAATCTGAGTCGGATATTTTTCTCAATTTCATTTTCCCTATTACCGTCGGACGGATGGTGCACCTATATGACTTATTTCTTTTGAAGAGTTGTTTGCATAGGAATTGAACAGATTTGAAGTGTATTCTGTCCTGAGTTAGGTCAATTTTAGTTTGATATCGGATGAAGTCATTTGGCGCGAAGTTGTTGATTCCCAGTCCACTGCGTATGCCCGCGTTTATTATCGTGTCTGCCTTCTTGTAATTCTGTTTGGTATCTTTTGTTCGGATGATTATACCATAGTCCAGTTGTGGGACCAAGACTTGTTTGATAATTTTGATTAAACAATTATTGTTAAGGCCCGTATTTCTATTGCTGAGCCATTTCAAGGCGTTTAACGTTTTGCTTGTTTTTTGTTCTAAGTACTCTTTATGTTTATTCCATTTGAGATTATTTTGCCAGATGACCCCTAAAATTCAGTGGTGCGCGTTCCAGGGAATTGTTTCATTGTTTAGGGAAAACGTTTTATTATTTTTATCTTTTTGGGGGGAGAAGTCAATCAGGCTCGATTACTGAGTGGATATTGGCATTTCATTTACCCTTGTCCATGTTTGGAATTGGCTGAGGCTTTTAGCAACGAATTCTTCCGCTAATTCTCTTTTTTTGTTACGTATTATGAAAATAACGTCATCTGCATATGTAAAGATTTTGGCATTTGTAACAAATTGACCTAGGTCAGAGAGATATAAATTAAAGAGCAGGGGTGACAGAATGGCCCCTTGTGGTAGCCCACAGTGAGCTTTCATGGTATTAGAATTTGTTCCCTTCCATTGCACAAAAATTTGCCTTTCAGTTAAGAATTCTTTAATCCAATGGACTAGTTTGGAGTCTAGTTTTAGGTCTATCAACTTTTGAATTAGGTTCTTTATTTTTACGTTGTCGTAGGCTCCTTTTAGGTCGACACTAATAGCATAAATGTAGTTTTTCCTTCTTCTCCCAGCTTCTATGTACTTCAGTAGATCATATAAGTATTCGTCCGTGCCTCTTTCAGCCGTGAATCCATAGGCATATTCAGGCATTATTTTTTGTTTTACTATCCATGGGTTAATTCGATTCAGTAGAATTTTTTCAAGGATCTTAGCAGCGGTTTGGGTTAGCGCAATCGGCCTGTAATTGTCAACGTGCTTGGGGTTTTTGGAGCCTTTTTTAATCGGAATTAATTTTGCAGTTTTCCATGCGCTGGGTATGATACCCGACTTTATGCTTTTGTTAAAAATTCCCCTTAAGAAATTTTTACCATTGTTCGGAAGGGATTTTATCGCTTTAATTGTGATTCCGTCGGAGCCAGGGCTTTTGTTTTTCATGTATTTCAGTGCATTGTTAAATTCTTCTTCTGAGATTTCAGCCGCTAAGTAATCTGTTGTATCTAAATCTTTTATCTGTGGGAACGAATTCTCCTCATTTTTGTTGACAAAATGCTCGGCGAAAATATTCGCTTGTTCCTCCTTATCTGTTACATAATTTCCATTAACTTCTAAAATAAGATTACTATCATTAATTTCCTTACCTAGGACTTGTTTAATTTTTCTGAGTGAGCTGAAGATTTCTTTGGAATTTTTAATATTGAAATTTTGTTTCCCCCAAAAGGATTTTTTTGCCCTTTTTACTGCTAATTTGAATATGGCTGTAGCTTTTTTAAGTTTTATCCAGTTTTCCATGTTTGGCGAATTTTTTAAGTCCTTTTGACATTGGTTTCTTATCGCTTTCTTTTTTGCGCATTCTAAATTGAACCACTTTAATCCCAGGTTTTTATCTTTATATTTGATGGTTTTAGTTTGAACAAATTGTGCCTCTTTCATAATTTTTGTCAGCTGAATATATTGTTGATTTGAATCTCCTTGTGAAGGCGTTTCCGTGAGCTTCTTTTGTATAATGTTTGCCGTTTGTGCCCAGTTTGTGTAGGTTTTGGTCATGATTTTAACGTTGTTTGTATTGTCTATTCTTATGATAGCTGGAAAGTGGTCGCTTTGGCCTCGTTCGTCAAGTCTTTCCCATGAAAAGGATAGCGCTATCTCCTTACTTACTGCGGTTAGGTCTAGTATCCCGTCTTCTTTTCCTTTGTTGACTCTAGTGGGGGATTTGTTGTTTAAGACTATTAAGTTCGAGTTTTTTAACCATCTTGTGAATTTTGTGCCACTGGGAGAGGTAATTCTGTCCCCAAATACTTTGCTTCTTGCGTTAAAATCACCAGTAAACACGGATTTATCATTTTCTAAAAGTTTCAATTCCTCTAGAACGGAGTCATTTATTGGGCCCGGTGCCCTGTAACAATTAATGACATTAAAGGTGGTTTTCCTATAAACAATAGAAATAGCTAAAAGTTCTAACCCAGTAGAAGACATACTTGAAATAATATATGATGGAATATCCTTACGAACATAAGTACAGATTCCGCCTCCCTTGTGCGGGAAAACCTTTTCAACTCCGTAGCAAATATAATTAAATAAGGCAGGTAGCTTACCTGTTGGTAACCAAGTCTCTTGAATGCATAAAACAAGCGGGTTTGTCCAAGCAACAAAAAATTTGAGGAAGTCCAGGTTAGCGAAAAGACCACGAATATTCCAGGAAAATAAAAAGGGCGCACCGGAAAAAACACGCGAAGGCGCGTTAGAATTCATCGTCCATTACAACAATGTCAGGAGCAGGCTCCTTAGAACCACTAGCGTGGTTGTAGATGAAGGGCAGTGGACTGGGCGGAAAGCCGTAAGAATTTCCTTCAATGCTAGCTACTTTGGACTTTATTTGACTAAGTTCAAGTTCAATGTTTCTGAACCAGTTATTACTTAATTGCTCCTTTAAAAGGTTCAATTCTCCAACAACTTTAGTTAGTGTTTCTGTGAGTCTTTCAATTTCTTTATTCTTCTCCGCAACTAATATCTCCAGTTTTTGGATTCTAGAGGATTCTTCCGTTGGTAACGATTGGGTTTTATTTTTATCATTGGAGCTTGACAAATTTCCGGCAACAACTTTTGCCCAATTTTTGCTCGTTTCTGGGGGAGAGTTTGTCAGTTTTTTTGTTGCCTCTTGGTAGTAAGGGCAGCTTTTACTAGTGCTACTGTGGTTCTCTCCACAGTGAATGCATTTAGGCGGTGCTTCACATGTCTCATGGTTTTCCCCGCAATTAGGGCATCTGGTTTGACTTTTACAATACCGCTTAATGTGACCAAATCTTAAACAATTATAGCAAACTTTTGGCTGCTCAATGTATTTTTCAAGCCTGTACCTGATTCGGCCGATGTAGATATGGGTTCTCTCAGTTTTCCCAAGTTCTTTAAGCAGGACAGTTGTAGTGGGTTCCTTCGACTCGCGCTTGGTGAACCGAATCAGGCTCCACACGTCTATTTCTTCTTCTTTTAGTTTGTTTGCTAAGTATTCCAGTCCAATATCTATGTTGACTCCTTTTATTACATATTTGGTTATTAGAGGTTCTTCAATAATCCTCGCACTAACTTCTATGTTGTTGAATGATTTTACCTTTATAAGATTATTGGCCATGTCAATGTCTTTTGTACAGACCACGATATTTTGGCTACGCGTTATTTGCACTATGTCCTCTTTGTTAGTTATCTTTTCAATTTCCTCATGAAATTTTTTTGTCTTGAAAGATACTATTTGGTTGTTGATTCCAGACAATACAATCTTTGCCTCTGTAGTTCCGTTGTTGAATGCCTTCACTAATTTTTCACTGACTGTTAAGTTAGTATCCCAGACATTTTCGCTGGTTTTAAGGGTTTTATCTTTAGGACTAAGCGGGGTACTGTCCTCGTCGCTTTTACGTTTTGGGGGCCCCATTCAGAAAGAGTGGAAACCTCATTTGGAGGCCACAAAATAAGAGAAAAAAGTGCAGCTAGTCTATAGCTAAAGCACAAAGCAAAGACCACAAATTGAAAAGAAGCGAGCGTGAAAAAAAAACTAAGAACTTTCGAGACACCCTACACATTAGACACCACGCGTCCGTTTCCTCCAAGCAAAACTCATGCATCTTTTACTCATAAAATAACTACAAGAAGCTTGACTCCTGGGAACGTATAGTGCGATGGAGTCCTCATTTTTGTTCTGAATGAAGAGCCAGATGCAGTCCGCTCCAAGCTAATTTTCTACGACATCTGAAATCCGCTCGAGACTTACAAGTGGACGCCGGAGAGTTCCTGTGTGGATTGGAGACCATTGAATCCTGCAACATAGTTATGATGACCCCGACTGTTCCGAAATATATTCCGCGGTGATGGAGAATAATTTGGAGGAAAAAGCAGAGAACGAGAGCCCATATGCCTACCGCCAAGCAGTCGATCCGTAAATGCCTAGAATAAAAGATTTGTGAGTACGAACTACCTTGTGATCGCCCTAAATTATTTCAGGTACTTTTCTTCATTCCTTCTTTGCAGAGTCAACATATTATCTTTCAGGTGAATGTTCATGACTTTTAGTAGGTGAATTGCACGTGGGCCAAAATGACTGGGAGAGTGGTCGAGTCCTTGGGTGGTTTGTACCTTTTTATCCATTACACTCCAATGTACTACTAACGGCTTAACAAACAAAAATCAAAATATAACCGCTTCACCACAGTTACATAGTAGTTTTTGATCAGTTCCCCGCAACTCGCCGACAGATATAGCACTTAGTAACATAAAATAACCAATAGTATAAAACACATAAAATTCTTTAAAAGAAATAGTGTAGGGATTTAAAAAATAATTAACGAGAGAGTAACATTCTGGCCATTTAGTTAATCCATAGTTTAATTATTTGATAAGAAATAGGATTGAAGCACTTTTGAAGGAGTTTCAAAAAGGTATTTAATGATTTTCAAAGACTCTAGAACAGTTAAAGTTCTTTAAAGCAGTGGTTCTCAACCTTTTTACAGCTACCGCCCCTTTAGAACTGAAAATGTTTTCAACGCCCCCTTTGCGTACTGGCGTGAAACTTGAAGAGGGGAAGGAAGTAAAGCGGTTTTTGACAGGTTTAACTCTACAATTTGCCCAAACAGAGAGTTGAAAATATCTATAGAGTAGAAGAACTTATATTTGAAGTTAAAAATCAACGTAAATAAAGCACAAATAAGGTAGAAAGTACAGCAAATAGCTATTTCAAGGCTACAATGGAGTCCCTTCCTTAGTGCAAGAAGCTTACAAACAACATGAAAGCTGTAAGAGAACTGAGCGCGAAGCACGTGGGCCCCGGTATTTATAACAAATGGGCCAGTGCGCTTGAACTCACGACAGGAGCGGGAAAACACCGACCAATCAGCGATCAGCGAAACCGGCCAGGAGAGCGAAGAAAAGGGGAAGACAGCAAAGGAAAGTAGGGGAAAGAAAAAAAACCTGGGAAAAAACACTAGAAGACGAAATTATAAAAATTGCTTCCAGATGTCAGGGAAAAACTCAAAGATTTTGAAAAAGTTTGGTTCCGATATTTCTTTCTCTCCTGTGAACAAAATCAAATTTACAAACTTGAAGCATCCCATTGATTGCCAAAGCAACTAGGGCATTTATAGCATCTCTTGCAAATGCGGACTTAGCTATGTAGGCCAGACTAAGCGGTCTCTTAAGCACCGTCTGAAAGAGCATCAAAATTATGTTAAACATAAAGAACTAGCACACTCTTCCATTGCTCAGCATTGTTGGACTTCTGGTCACTGCTTTGATTTTTCTTCGGCTAGAATTATTTGTAAATGTTCGTCAGTTTATGACCTCGATTTTTGGGAAGCTTACTATATTTGGAAAAATTCCCATTCTCTGGTGAATGATTTTTCCAGTGTTCCATTTTTCCCTGACATCTGGAAGCAATTTTTATAATTTCGTCTTCTAGTGTTTTCTCCCGCGCTTTTTTTCTTTCCCCTACTTTCCTTTGCTGTCTTCCCCTTTTATGCGCTCTCCTGGACGGTTTCGCTGATCGCTGATTGGTCGGTGTTTTCCCGCTCCTGTCGTGAGTTCAAGCGCACTGGCCCATTTGTTATAAATACCGGGGCCCACGTGCTTCGCGCTCAGTTCTCTTACAGTTTTTATGTTGTTTGCTGAGCTTCTTGCACTGAGGAAGGGGCTCCATTGTAGCCTTGAAATAGCTATTTGCTGTACTTTCTACCTTATTTGTGCTTCATTTACGTTGATTTTTAACTTCAAATATAGTTTAGCACAAAGCTTATTTGATCATTTTTCGTTTAAAAGAACTTATGCTTCAGAAATTTTAAATTCTTTATGACTTTTTTTTTTTTTCAAAAAAGCGGGCTTCTTTTTTGCTCCAAAAACCTGCGTCAAAGAATCAACCAAGTGCCTAGAATTTTTCCATTGAATGAGTGACCCATTTTGGACATAATTAAGAACAAAACGGTTTGAAATAAGAATTTGTGTGCGTTGTTTTCAACATTTTTATTTGAAAATTTTGAAAATTAGACTGTGTTCAAAGAATTACCCCAAATGGTCCAGTCCCAAACCGTGTTGTTCTTATTTACTTGCAACTATGCAATAAGCATCCGTCATTTATTACATATTGCACTTTACTGCGGACGGCAATAACAAAGCCTGACATTCGATTGTTCTCCGGTGGGACAAAACTTGCAAGTTTTAATTGGAGGAAAAAATGAAATCAGTTAAGATTATAAAATTCAAGATAAGTTCAATTCAGAGATTTCTTTTTAAGTAACAAGGAGAAAAAAAGCTCCCTCATTTTTTCTCTCTGTTTCAAAATTAAAAGCAAAATATTCAAAAATAAGGTTAATTTTAGTCCTGTTAGGGGTCAGAGCGCCTTCCGGTGCTCTCTGAAATTGAAATCATAAAAATTTAAATTTAAACTATTTTGTTGATGTTGAGGGAATGATAAAGGTTGGAATGCTTGTACAAAATTTTTTTCTCATTGTACTATGGTGCGGTTAGGGCGATGCTCTAACGACACAAAACGTCGGTCAAGTCAGGTGGCTTTCTTCTAGCATCTTTTCGAAACTAACCTAATAAAAGCGCAATTTTAAACTCGGTTTGGTCACGTTTGTTGAAAGAGGAGGTTGGTAGTTCAAGATTCCCTCTCGTAATCATTTTTTTTAAAATCATTAGGCTGTATTAGAGAATGAAGGTTTCGAAAGCGATTTAACAGAAATGTCTAAAACCAAAATTGTAAGCTATGTGTGGTTATGTTAGGGAAAGGAGTTTTTGCTATGTAAGTTAGGTGAGCGGGGAGGGGGTGAGGGGATCCAGGCCTCTTCCTCTAACGATTTGCCAAATGGAATTCATGAGGACATAATTTTAAGCTATTTTAGACTGTTGCACTTTTAAAGTGGGGACCGACCTTCAAAAACTTTTTGGAAATTGAACTTCTATTGACGAATTTTAGGCTATCTTTGAAATTACATAGCCTGAATTTTTTTGCTTTTGTCAGAAAATTTTCTAAATTAATGGTCGTAAAACGCAATTTGCAATCCTTGCATGTGGTTTCCACAAACAATATTGCTGCTTCATGGAGAGGGTATGACTCCTACCGCCCCTTATCTAGGCTGTGCCACTGATCTTTGAGAACGTAAAGAGAAGGATCAGAATTCAGGCTGAGGTATTCCCAGCAAATAAGTTTTAAAGGCATCCTTGGTTAAGTAGAGGATATCCTCCTACTTCCGCCCAAAACATGCCTTCTCAATCACATTTCAAAATAAACCCATCGCCCCTTACCGCCCAAAATATATCCACCGCCTCCTTACTTGCCAAAATTCGTTCACCGCCCCTGAGCATCTTCCCACCGCCCACTGAGGGGGCGGTATCGCCCCCGTTGAGAACCACTGCTTTAAAGCATTTCATTTGCACTTTCCAGTCTCTGACGTTTTAATAGTTGATTGGACAGTCTTACGAAATTTTTAAAACTTTGAAAGACACATCTTTTAAAGATTAAAAATAGTCATTAACAAGAAGTTCTGTCAAGAACTAAACGAGCCTACTTTCCCGTACATCGACATAGGCATTGTAGCATCTGATCAATATTCTCTTGATTATCTAAAACTAAAAATTATGTCAAACATATCTTTTTGCACTTAAAGCTGATTTCTGAAAGCAAAATATACCCCTCTCATCAGATAAAATAAACACGTAAAAAGTAAATAAACGAGTCAATAAAGTTTTGTCGCACCTTTAAAAGAATGTAACTGCTATAGTTCTTCCGTAGAAAAATTCCACAATCGTTTTCAAAAGAAAAAAAAAATAAATAAAATAAAAGTACAAAGAACTTCAAAACACATTTTATCAAAGAAAGAAAAAAAAACTCGTTCGTTAATAAAATGTCTTGAATTTCATTTTTAATCCGTTGCCAGTTGTTAAATATAAATAAGGAATAAAATGCTCTCGTGAATGAAAAATTTTTGTTAACAAAAAAAATCGTCTGGTAAAAAAAATAATAATAAATTAAACAAAACAAATAAATAAATATACAAAAAATCGTCTGCCCAGTCAGTCATTTTTTATGAAACTGCATTTCCGCCATGTTTGCGGAGTCGGAGTCGGAATCAGAGTCCTCACAGAAGATTATTCAAAAAAGTACTTTACAATACATTATTTATCAAAACCATTTTCTTACAAAGTTAGTTTGAAGGAAATCCGCCTTGAAGTTCAGAATCAACATTCAATTTAAATTTCTCCGTAGGCGCTCATGTTAAAATGTTTTCTGAACGGTTCATCATTGAACGAAAAATGGTTCAAATTGAAAAGTGAAATATAGGAATGAGCCTCTCCGAGATCTTTCGAACAAAAAAAGTTTATTCAATTCGGACGGTTCACTTAAAAGTTATTAGGTGGGGAAAGGTTGTTTGAACAGTTCAATGTTGAACAAAAAAAGTGTTCAAACTGAAAATTTAAATGCGGTAATGAAGCATCCTTGCTGAGATCTTTTGAACAAAAAAAAGTTTGTTTAAATCGGACTGTTCATTCAAAAGTTATTAGGGGTGAGAGCTTGTTTGAACGGTTCAATGTTGAACGAAAAATTGTTCAAATCGGAAATATAAAAACGGGAATAAAGTATTCTTGATAAGATCTTTCGAACAAAAAAAACTTTATTCAATTCGGACGGTTCACTTAAAAGTTATTAGGTGGGGAAAGGTTGCTTGAACGGTTCAATGTTGAACGAAAAATTGTTCAAATCGAAACTGTAGATACGGGAATGAAGTATCCTTGAAAAGACCTTTCGAACAAAAAAAAGTTTGTTCAAATCGGACTGTTCATTCAAAAGTTAGTATCGCGGGACCGGTTGTTTGAACGGCTCAAAGTTGAACCAAAAATTGTTCAAATCGAAAAATCAAATATGGGAATGAGCTGCACTCGCCGAGATCTTTCCAACAAAAAAAAGTTTGTCCAAATCGGAATGTTCATTCAAAAGTTATTAGGGGGGGACAGACAGACCGACAGACCGACCGACCGACAGACCGACCGACGCACAAATTCCCCATCTCAATACCCTACTTTCAAATTTTTAATTTTTCGATATTTATTTCATTTTTTTGTTTCTTTTTGACTTTTTTTTACTTGGCGATATTTTTTGAACTTGGCGATATTTTTGGACTTGGCGATATTTTTTGGACTTGGCGACATTTTTTAGATGCATTAAGCCAATTTTAATGCTTTTTTCGTCTCTTTTATTTTTAACGGGAAAGTAGGCTAAAAAATACTTATAACCACAATTTCTTTTTCAATCACTAGTACTGCAGAAAACGAAAAAGAATACAGGTAGGGTAATATTTTTTCTCGTGCTTAACATATTAATAAAGGAATCAATTACAAAGTAACTTCTAAAATAATGAATTATTAGGTATTTATTGAATAATCAGAAATGAAACATGTGAGTCACAAAAAAATATTTTTGAAAATATGCTACAAAAAATGCTGGAATATGATTTTTGCATTACGCAGAGTATTTTTTTTAATCAAGGAGCTGAGTTTCGCGCAACTTGATACCCACCTCCCTCCATTTGTGTTAGAAACTTTAAAATTCAAGGTTTGCAGCTACATTTAACAAAGTTTTCAAGGTTTTTAAGCATTTGTAAATGGAATTTTTTTAAAGTAACTTTTGTCTAAGATTGGTGAGGGTCCAACAAAGCAGAGGGTCTGTGAACGTATCCGTTTTTGTGTGGTCTTGTTGATTGAAGACATATTTAGCTATTAAAATTCCTCGAGGGTTACAAATGCTTATAAATGGGGACCAACAAAGTACCCTCTTAGTTGAATCAGGGTGGTGAGAAGCTATCTCAGCCTAGTCGGAAACTAGAGGCCCAGCGATTAGGGGGTAAAAATCTGAGTGGTGTAAGTTTTATAAGTTTTATGGGGGATGGGGGGGGGGGGTGCCGATCAAACTGACAAGTAGCTTGCCTTGAGCCTGAATTGATTTGGGAAAGAGAACTGGAAGTGCTAATAAGAGTCTTGTTTTCAAGTATGCTTTGCAGCTAATGAGAATTTGAATTTTTTTTTTTTTTTTTGTACTTCTTCAAATTTTCACTCGTTTAATAGTTGAAAGGTAAAAAAAGCTTTTTTTTTTGCCATTTGAAATTAAAAAAAAAAAAAAGATTTGTTTTTCTGTTTTACATTATAAAACACTAGCTGTGGGGCCCGGCGTTGCACGGGCTTTAAAGTAGTGATGAAAATTTAAATAAACTACTCGCCGTCAAGGCGGTATATAATGATATATAACCGCCAAGGCAGCTCGCTTTTAAAGTAGCGAGGAAAGTTTCAGTAATGATATATAACCGCCAAGGCAGCTCGCCTTTAAAGTAGAGAGGAAAGTTTCAGCAAACTACTCGCCGCGAAGGCGACTCGCCTTTAAAGTAGTAAGGAAACTTAAAACAAATTAGTCGCCGCCAAGGCGGCTCGCATTTAAAGGAGGGAGGAAAGTGTTAGCGAAACCGGTTTCAAAAAACTACTCCCCGCTAAAGCGGCTCGCTAAAAAACTTTCCCGCATAAAAAAGTCAATCGCATTATTTGCACATGCTTCCTCAGGAATAAAAACAATGTCAAGTAGCACATATTTAGCACTCTCCCTAATAAACAGATACAATTCCCTACCAAAAACAAATATTTCCAAACCGCTCTCTTCCTGTAACATTAATTGCAAAATTTAAAACAAAAAAGTTGTTTTAATATTTAGATCGCAGCCAAAAAAATCCCTGCTAAAAACATGAATTACAATTTAATTTGAAACACATTTTCAAAATGGTACCAGAAAAAAAATATATAAGTCATTAAGTAGGCAGGAATTCAAGTGAAACACGGACGATCGCATTATTTGCCTTGTTGAAACGCCGTAAAATGAAATACTTTTAAGAAACGAAATGAAGAAAAGGACACCAACAATGAATTTAAAAGATGTCGCCATAGCAAAGCAATAAAACGTTAATAGTTTGATCAGGAAAGAGGTTTTCGAACTCAAAGTTCAAACGCTTGTAACTTTTTTTCTAGTGGAGATAAAAGCTTGGTTCTTCGACTGTTAGTCGAATCAATTCTGGGGTTAAAAATATCGCTCTATCCAATGGCGTAAAAATCAAAACTGTGGAATAATTAGTTTATTTTTTATTGATGGTTTTAATGAACCAAGTATTGCAAGAAATCGGGTGAAGCCTTGCAAAAGGCAAGTTTAAAAATTGAATAACTCGTGCTGTGTTTAAGTTAGAGAATCGGAAGAAACTGCATAGGACGGACAAAATTTTTCTGCTTCCAACGATATATAACATTAATATGTGCAAGTAATTTTTAACCCCAGTATTCGGCGATTTACGTGAAAATTTGCCTTGAATTTGAATAAAAAACGAATCGCTAATCGAATCTTTTCAAACTATAGCCTAAAGTCTTTCTGGATAAATGGACTATTTAACACAAAAAGAATTTTTCAATTCGAACCAGTAGTTCCTGAGATTAGCGCGTTCAAACAAACAAACAAACAAACAAACAAACTCTACAGCTTTATCTACTTATATTAAAAACTGAGTATCTTTCTCACTATCTTTCTTTCTCACTATCTTTCTTTCTAACTATCTTTCTTTCTAACTATCTTTCTTTCTATCTTTCTATGTCACGCTTCTTTCTCCTGAACGCCAATGAACTGAAAGTCGAACCAGGTACCGATAGATAGGTAATTTTTCAAGCTTCTTTAGTTTCAATTGATATAATTATACGATTTTAATTAGCGAAGATATCAATAAATAAGTAGTCAAATTTAAAGCGATTAAGCCTAATAAATAATTAAATATGAAATCCATTCTTGCAAACCGTCGTTGCTATGAAACAGTGATAACAATGATAATGAGAATTTTGAATGAAGGCTTAACTAAGTCAAACACGAAACTCATAAGCGGACCACTTACGTAGAATTTTTATCGCTAGCTACTTGTAATATTTTGAAACATTTATTTGTTGAAGAGCCATCTACTTATATTAAAAACTGAGTATCTATGTCTGCTTTTTTTCTTTGAGCGACCTGAACTTACGGAAACTTTCCTCACCATCTTGAAGGCGTGAAGCATCTCAATAATTCGAATGATTTTTTTATATAGGAAAAAAGTAAAGGCGTGAAGCGCCTGTAAGCGAGCCGCCTTGGCGGGGAGTAGTTTCTTTAAATTTTTTTCTCACTACTTTCAGGGCACGAAGTGCCCGTGCAACGCCGGGTCACGTGCGTGGTATGTCTTGAAATCGAATGAACATTAAATTATATCAAATAATATAATTTCAGAATGAGGTAAAAGTTAGAGAGGGGGGACGTTATGCATCAGCATGCCGCAGGAAGCTAATCTAGCTGCCCTGGCAGCTAGTATATTAGTAAAGATTTCGGGTTTCGGGGGGGGGGGGGGGCGGGCCCGTTGGGCACCCCCCTCTGGATGCGGCCTTGTATTATAGTTTCATATGATTCTGTTAAGTGTTTTTGCCCGACTTAAAAACTTTTGTTTAAATGTATTATCGATGGTGTTCAAAGAATAAAATTATTTTTTACTTTTAGAGCACTTGCCGAGTGAAGTTCTGAAATCGGTTCAATTTTTTTTTTCAAAAATATTTTTTTTACCCGACTTCAACAAAAATTCGTCGGAGATCTTTTTTTTTTTTGTGTATATTATGAGATTACTCGAAGACTAATGAATTGATTTGGAGCACATAATGAAATTCATTTCTATGGTGCTTTTGATCGAAACTTAAACATCATATTAGCTGCGTGGCCCGGCGTTGCACGGGCTGTAATGTAGTGAAGGCTGTTTGAGAAAACTACTCGTCACCAAGGCGGCTCGCCTTTAAAGTAATGAGGAAAGTTCAAACAGTTTACTCGCCGTCAAGGCGGCTCGCCTTTACAGTAGCGATGAAAGTTTCAATAAACTACTCGCCGCCAAGGCGGCTCGCCTTTAAAGTATCAAGGAAAAGTTTAATAAACTACTCCCCGCTAAAGCGGCTCGCTAAAAAGCTTTCCTGCATCAAAGAATCAATCGAATTATTTGCACATGCTTCCTCAAAAATAAAGACGATGTCAAGTAGCGCATACTTAGCACTCTCCCTAAATAACAAATAAAATTCCTTTCCAAAAACAGTTATTTCCAAACCGCTTTTTTCGTGTAAAATTAATTGCAAAATTCTAAACGAAAAAGTTGTTTTAATATTTGGATCGCAGCCAAAAAAAGTCCCTTCTAAAAACAGCAATTGCAATTTTATTTAAAAACACATTTTCAAAATGGTACCAGAGAAAAAATATGTCATTAATAATTAGAATAAAAACAATTGTTTGAACTTTGTTATAACACGCATTCAAAATGACAATGGAAAAAAATAACACTCTTTCATTTTAAAAAGTTCAATTTAATTAACGTTTTAATTTAAAATCGCAACGGAAAGAAATAAATATCTTGGAGTTTTAAATAGTTCAATAATTTAATTAACGTTTTAATTCAATAAGGCAACGGTAAGAAAAAATGTCTTGGAAGTTTAATCCTTTATTAGGCTTAATCGCTTAAAATTTGACTACTTATTAATTGATATCTTCGCTAATTAAAATCGTATAATTATATAAATTGAAACTAATAAAGCCTGAAAAATTACCTATCTATCGGTACCTGGTTCGACTTTCAGTTCATTGGCGTTCAGGAGAAATAAGCGTGACATAAATAGATAGTTAGAAAGAAAGATAGAAAGAAAGAAAGAAAGATAGAAAGAAAGATAGATACTCGGTTTTTAATATAAGTAGACTAGCTGCCAGGGCAGCTAGATTAGCTTCCTGCGGCATGTTGATGCATAACGCCTCCCCTCTCTAACTTTTACCTCATTCTGAAGTTATATTATTTGATATAATTTAATGTTCATTCGATTTCAAGACATACCACGCACGTTGCCCGGCGTTGCACGGGCACTTCGTGCCTTGAAAGTAGTGAGAAAAATTTCAAGAAAGTACTCCCCGCCAAGGCGGCTCGCTAATAGGCGCTTCACGCCTTTAACTTTTTCTATATCTATAAAAATGAGTGTATGTATATATATATACTTGTTCTCTATACAAATCCACAGTTTGCGTCAGATTTTCATCAAACTTGACACAGAGGTTCCTTGATGCCCTAGAATTCTCATAGGCGGGGTCTTGAAATTTTAAAAAATCTAAAAAGCTCAAATTTAAATTTTTTGTCAAAAAATGACCCTTTTATAGGAATCTAGCCTATTTATATTGTAATCGAGATAGGCCTTTTAGTATTCAAATTGATGAAATTTAAGATTTTTAAATATTAGTATTTTCCAACAATGATTACGATTAAAGTAATGAATTTTCAATTTAAGGCTCACCTATTTCCTTTTAGCATTGAAATAAGTAAAAAACAATCATAATTCATGTGGACTTTATAAAAAGAACCACGGATTTGAATTTCAAATTTGCAATGCGACAACAGTTGCGTCTGTAATGGAGATAAGCCTTCAGAACGAGAAACAGATTTATTTCAGACAGATTTATTAGATTGAGTTATAATAATTTTTACTTTGTAGGTGGGAACAGTTAATAGAGAAAAGTTAATATTTTGAATTTGGCGGGTGAATTTGATGCAATTTTTTCACTTCCATGTGCATATATTTCATGCCAGTGGACGCGGCAAAGCACAGACAACATTTCTCTTTAATTTTCACCTTTTGATAAGACTATTTTTCTGTAAACGTTTAACTTTCTGTAATATTTTAGTTTTTTTCAAAGTTTGTACCTAAGAGACTGATTGATGCAAATTATTTTATACCCATATGAATAGAACTCTTTCAAACTTATTTTCCCTGAATGCTATGTTGTATTAATAAGCACCCGGGCAACGCCGGGTATTAAGCTAGTCTTATATAAAAAATCATTCGAATTATTGAGATGCTTCGCGCTTTCAAGATGGTGAAAAGAGTTTCAGTAAGTTCAGCTCGCTCAAAGAAAAAAAGCAGACATAGACACTCAGTTTTTAATATAAGTAGATGGCTTTTCAACAAATGAATGTTTCAAAATATTACAAGTAGCTAGCGATAAAAATTCTACGTAAGTGGCCCGCTTATGAGTTTCGTGTTTGATTTAGTTAAGCCTTCATTCAAAATTCTCATTATCATTGTTATCACTGTTTCATAGCAACGACGGTTTGCAAGAATGGATTTCATATTTAATCATTTATTAGGCTTAATCGCTTTAAACTTGACTACTTATTAATTGATATCTTCGCTAATTAAAATCGTATAATTATATAGATTGAACCTAATGAAGCCTGAAAAATTACCCATCTATCGGTACCTAGTTCGACTTTCAGTTCATTGGCGTTCAGGAGAAAGAAGCGTGACATAGATAGAAAGAAAGATAGAAAGATACTCAGTTTTTATGATAAGTAGATGGCTTTTCAACAAATAAATGTTTCAAAATATTACCAGTAGCTAGCGATAAAAATTCTAAATTCTACGTAAGTGGTCCGCTTATGAGTTTCGTGTTTGATTTAGTTAAGCCTTCATTCAAAATTCTCATTATCATTGTTATTACTGTTTCATAGCAACGACGGTTTGGCAACAATGGATTTCTTATTTAATCATTTATTAGGCTTAATCGCTTTAAATTTGACTACTTATTAATTAATATCTTCGCTAATTGAAATCGTATAATTATATAAATTGAAACTAATGAAGCCTGAAAAATTACCTATCTATCGGTACCTGGTTCGACTTTCAGTTCATTGGCGTTCAGGAGAAAGAAGCGTGACATAGAAAGATAGATACTCAGATTTTAATATAAGTAGACTAGCTGCCAGGGCAGCTAGATTAGCTTCCTGCGGCATGTTGATGCATAACGTCCCCCCTCTCTAACTTTTACCTCATTCTGAAGTTTTATTCTGAAGTATTATAATTTAATGTTCATTCGATTTCAAGACGTACCACGGACGTGGCCCGGCGTTGCACGGGCACTTCGTGCCCTGAAAGTAGTGAGGAAAATGTCAAGAAACTACTCCCCGCCAAGGCGGCTCGCTAACAGGCGCTTCACGCCTTTACTTTTTTCCTGTATAAAAAAAATCATTCGAATTATTGAGATGCTTCGCGCCTTCAAGATGGTGAGGAAAGTTTCAGTAAGTTCAGCTCAGGCGCGGATCCAGAGTGGGGTCATGGGGATCATGACCCCCCCCCCTTAACCGACCAAATATAGCAAAAAATTGCATTTTTGGGACTTATTTTACGAAAAAACTGCCAAACCACCCCATTTTTGCACAAAAATTGCACTTTGACCCCCCCTTTCCGAAAATGACCCCCTCCTTAACCAGAAGCTGGATCCGCCCTTGGTTCAGCTCGCTCAAAGGAGAAAAAGCAGACATTGATACTCAGTTTTTAATATAAGTAGATGGCTCTTCAACAAATGAATGTTTCAAAATATTACAAGTAGCTAGCGATAAAAATTCTAAATTCTACGTAAGTGGTCCGCTTATGAGTTTCGTGTTTGATTTAGTTAAGCCTTCATTCAAAATTCTCATTATCATTGTTATTACTGTTTCATCATGGCAACGACGGTTTGGCAACAATGGATTTCCTATTTAATCATTTATTAGGCTTAATCGCTTTAAATTTGACTACTTATTAATTAATATCTTCGCTAATTAAAATCGTATAATTATATAAATTGAAACTAATGAAGCCTGAAAAATTACCTATCTATCGGTACCTGGTTCGACTTTCAGTTCATTGGCGTTCAGGAGAAAGAAGCGTGACATAGAAAGATAGATACTCAGATTTTAATATAAGTAGACTAGCTGCCAGGGCAGCTAGATTAGCTTCCTGCGGCATGTTGATGCAAGTGTTTCCTGCGGCATGTTGATGAAAGTAGGGTATTGAGATGGGGAATTTGTGTGTCGGTCGGTCGGTCAGTCGGTCTGTCTGTCCCCCCCCCTAATAACTTTTGAATGAACATTCCGATTTTGACAAACTTTTTTTTGTTGGAAAGATCTCGGCGAGTACAGCTCATTCCCATATTTGATTTTTCGATTTGAACAATTTTTCGTTCAACTTTGAACCGTTCAAACAACCTGTCCTGCGATGCTAACTTTTGAGTGAACAGTTCGATCTGAACAAACTTTTTTTTGTTCGAAAGATCTTTTCAAGGATACTTCATTCCCGTATTTACATTTTCGATTTGAACAGTTTTTCGTTCAACATTGAACCATTCAAACAAACTGTCACCCCTAATAACTTTTGAGTGAACAGTCCGATTTAAATAAACTTTTTTTTTTGTTCGAAGCATCTCGGCAAGGATATTTTATTACCGTATTTAAATTTTCAATTTGAACATTTTTGGTTCAACATTGAACCGTTCAAGCAACCTTTCCCCACAGTGGCGGCGCTAGCTATGGGGCAGGGGGGGCAATTGCCCCCCTGTCGGAAACGTCTTGCCCCCCCGTCGGGGAAAATTTCAAACTTCGTCGGGAAAATTTTTCCGACGATCAAATTTTCCGACAGAAATTTAAGTGCCGACAACTTTTCTGATTCCGACAGATCAGAAAAGTTATTGCAATAAAAATCATTCATCTGAAAAAACTTTATTTTTTCTTAAGATATTCTCATTATTTGACAAAATATGTAATTCCAGACTAATTTCGAACACGAGAACCTTCAGGACTCTAGTTGCTGCCGTCGTATCTCTTTTGAATGAACGTAAGTTCTGCTGGCGAAAGTTATTCTTGTTCAAGTCGGAAAGGAAAATTTTCCCTTAACCAGAGGTCCGCACCCGCAAATCGCCAGCAGGGTGGCAAGTCATTGTCACTTTCTGAGAATCTGAGCTAAACACGTGTTTCTCTCACAGGGCCTTTGCCACCAACTGCCGAGAAGGGGTGGGTGATTACTTTAGAATCGGGGAGGCGACGTAAGACCCGAGGGGCTGACTATCTCCAGGGATCTCCCTCAGGACTACGGAATTGCGAATTGCATCCAGGGTTGGGGGAAATGCATCGCCAATCACTATTGTATGATGTGCATCGTCAGACAGTTTTAATTAGTGTAACAGGTGGTCGTCGGTTGAGGGGGGGGGGTGATTTTTGGCGGGAGCTCCAAGGCTTCGGTTTCAGAAAAGTGGAAAGAGCAGTTTGCGAAAGAAAGACGTTTATCGTCGAAAGAATTTTTTTCCTGTCGTTCGTATCCGCTGGACTTTCTCTCCATAATCGGGCCTTTTGGGTATGGATCTCCTGTTGTCCTTGAACCTTATGATAGGTAGACTGAAACGTTTTCCTTCATCAACAAGGTAACAAACAGAAATTATTTTGGTTTGCTTTTAATTTTCTTTTTTTTTTCATTAAAATGCATGAGTTCGTTTTAAAATACATGTCAATAAATGGGAAGCATATATCTACAAATCGTAGCAAACGCTTTAATTAACTGTCGCATATTATGAGATTACCGTTATATGATTTTTCCATTAATCTATTAAATAATAGTAGCAGGATGTAACTGCTGTTGGTTGTTTGTAATGCTTTTATAACATTTGATCAAAAAAAAAAAAAAATGCACCTACATTAATTTTAAATGTTTTACCGTGCATACAAAAAAAATAGTTTTCTTGCACTTTAGAAAACATTTTTTCTTTTCTTTGGTTCGAATTTCAAGCAAATAGGTAAACAAATGGAATCACACTGTTGTGCAATTTTTTAACACAAGGCCGTTCTCCCGATCCCATGCCAGTTTTCCAGGTAAGGAGTCGTCAATTTCATTTTGCAATGTAAAAAAGAGAAAAACCTTCCCAGTGTTAAAAAATAAATAAAATGTATAGAAAGACATGAATTAAGATGAGGAAATTTTTTTTCTGTGAAATTAAATAGGAAATGTGCTCTTTAAATCTTTGTTAAGAATTTCCTATAATCTAACTTCTAATTAAAGAAATATTATTTTCGAATGTTTTTTAACCGAAAGGAAAAGTAACATCATAGAAACCTTTGCGAGCAGCAGTTGAAATAAATAAATAATAACAATATAAAAATCGCTATTGCTTCATTGGGGTAGCTGACCAGGGCCATCACCGAGAGCCAATCTGAGCGATTTTTCATTAGTTAGGTCACCGGGCCGCCTCCCCCTTTAAACTTACACTACTCTTATATTCCGTTCATAGCAACATATCAATTACTTGCTGACAAGGGTTGGCTTCTCGTTTCTCTTAATGGGGAAACATTAAGAAATAGGAAATTTTAAAATTACTCCTCCCCCCCCCCCCACCCAAGAAACAACAACAACCTATAAAGCCAACTAGATTTTCAAAAACGTTGTCGAAAAAAGCATATAAAATTTTTGTTTTTGGGACAAGTTTAAATAATTTCTAGGAGACAGTCTATGTCCCACAACCCTTACCCTATCGTTGTCAAAGGCCCCCAATAATTGCGTTTTTAGGAGTTAAGCTTAAGAATATTTCGGGGAAGAGTCCCGAACCAAACGATGCCCCTGTACTTTCTTTTTTTTTAAATAAGAAGCCACTTTATTTCTCAAAAATAGAAACTGTAAACAAGAGGTTCTGATTAAAAATTGTACCACACGTGGTCCCTCTCCAATTAAGAAATCTGCAATAAAACTCTGTTACTTAATCAAAAATTGCCAACAAATAGGATTTTTAGACTTAAAACTAAAAAAAAAAAAAAAACATATATATATCCAGTGTATTGCACCATTGCCACTCTACATAATCAAAGATTGTCTAAAAAAGCGTTTTTAGGACTTGAATTTCAAAAAAGTCACGAGGAGAGTCTCTCTGAGAAATATCCTCCGCCATCCACGATAATTACCTGAAAACAATTCTTTATTTTGGGGTTTAAATTTCGAAAAATTTTCAGGGGAGTGCTCCTACCCCAATCATTCAAACTCGTTTAAAGTACTATTTTTAAACCTCAATTTCGAATTTTTCGCAGGAGAGTAACCGAAACTAAACTTTTTTTCTAACGCTATCAAATATGCTTATAATAGCTATTTTTTTACTTCGACTTCAAAAATTTTACGATGGAGAGTCTCGAACCCCATCCCTTCAATTAAAATTAACTGCATATTATAAGAAACTTAATTTTCGTGACTAAATTTTTAAATTATACCTGTGCCCCCCTGTCGGGCAAGCTTGCCCCCCTGTCGGGCATTTCCTAGCGCCACCTCTGTTTCCCCACCTAATAACTTTTGAGTGAACGGTCCGAATGGAATAAACTTTTTTTTGTTCGAAAGATCTCGGCGAGTACAGCTCATTCCCATATTTGATTTTTCGATTTGAACAATTTTTGGTTCAACTTTGAACCGTTCAAACAACCTGTCCCGCGATGCTAACTTTTTAGTGAACAATCCGATTTGAACAAACTTTTTTTTTTGTTCGAAAACTCTTATCAAGGATACTTCATTCCCGTATTTAAATTTTCCATTTGAGCATTTTTTCGTTCAGCATTGAACCGTTCAAGCAACCTTTCCCCACCTAATAACTTTTGAGTGAACCGTCCGAATGGAATAAACTTTTTTTTGTTTGAAAGATCTCGGAGAGGCTTTCCCATACATTCCCATATTTCGCTTTTTGATTTGAACCATTTATCGTTCAATATTGAACCGTTTAGAACAGTGGTTCTCAACCTTTTTACAGCTACCGCCCCCTTTAGGATTGAAAATTCTTTCAACGCCCCCTTAGAGAACGAGCATAAAACTTGAAGTTTAAGCAGTTTTCTTGACCGGTTTAATTTTACAATTTTGCCCAAACAGATTGTTGGAAAATGACAATAGAGCAGAAAAACTTATGATTAATGGGGTTTTTTTAATGATTTTTTTTTTAAACCGAACGTTTTAGTTTTCCTCTGAAAAGCTAGAAATTAAATGAGTTAACGATTTTTAAGGCAAATGAGAACAACACGGTTTGAAATAAAAATGCACTGTTTTTAGCATTTTTGTTAGAAAACCAAAATATTTTGAAAAATACACAACGTTCAAATAGTTCCTTGACCAGTCCAATTCCAAACAATGTGCACAGTGTTGTTCTTATATACTTGCAACTATGCAATATACATCCTCTATTTTAAACGTACGGATATAAGATTTTACTGTGAAAGGGCAAACCGAAAGCCAGACCTTCTAAGTTTCTCAGGAGCAACAAAGACTTAAAACTTTGACCCATACCTGTCACCTCTAAAGATAATAAATCAAGTTTTAATTTAGAAAAAAAACTGAAATAAGTTGAATTTACAAATTTCAAGCTAATTTAATTTCAAAGAATTTCCTTTTGAGTAATTCATTGCTGTGAAGATTAAATACGATAACAAAAGTTTTAAGTATACCTTTGGCGATAACAGAGTAAATATTGCGGTGACATATTGGGAGTATCCCCCAAATTTGATTTGAAAACAAAATCTTAAAAATGCAGTTTCTTTAATCTTATTTTTCGTTGTGTTAAGACTTAAGTTCAGATTCCGCCCCAGGCGAAACATTTAAATTTGGTGCAATTTTAGGCAATTCATGGTAACGTTAAACTAGGGAGAAAGAGGTCCCTCATAATGATTTTTCAAAATTGAAGTTATTTTGAGTCAGAGCTATTTTTAGTGTTCTCTGAAATGGAAGTATAAAAATCGCAAATTTAAACTTTTTTTTGTTGAAGTTACTGAATGGTAAAGGTTCGGGAGTTTACTCCGGAATTTTTTTCACATTGAACTCCGAAGAATACTATTGTTAGTTACCTTTGGTGTTACTAGAGGGTGCTCTAACGGCAGAAAAAGTCTGTCAAGTCAATTGGCTCTCATCTAGATATTTTTAGAAACTGACCTCGTAAAAACGCAATTTTCGGCTCTGTTTTGGTTACGATTGGAGAAGAGGCTGGTAGTTCGAGATTCCTTCCCTTCCTTGAAAAGTTTTCAAATGGACATCAATAACTCATTTTTTGGCTATTTTAGGTAGTTACACTATGGAAGGGGGCACCCACACCTCCAAAACCTTTTTTGAAATTCAAGTACTATTGGCAAATTTTAGGCTATTATTCAAGACATTTGAAGAAAGATCAGGGTTCGGGAGATAACTCCGGAAAATAAATGTTAAAGCTATCCTGTGGTAATATAAAAGCAGAAGATTTGCTGCTGCCTCCGCCCTAAACATGTCCTCACAAGCACATTTCAAAATATACTCACCGCCCCCTTACCGCCCAAAATATGTCCATCGCCCCCTTGCCGCCCAAAATGTGTTCACCGCCCCTCGCCATCTTCCCAGCGCCCACCGGGGGGCGGTATCGCCCCCGTTGAGAACCACTGGTTTAGAAAAAAAAAAATTAACATTAGCGTCTACGGGG
>JAXGGA010000776.1:0-190135 GCA_038373865.1 Uloborus plumipes
AAAATAGCTTGAGCGTGTTGCGGTAGGCGCTGAAGCCATAGTGATTTAATTACTTCTTCCGATATGGAGCTTCCAGCTAAACCTTTCATGTGACGCAACAAGTCCGAAGGACGTTTGTCCCCAAGGTCAATGTCAGTTAACAGTTTTTTAATTCGTGATTCTTCTGTGTCTGTCAATCTAGCCAATAACGCATTCTTGAGAGCATCATATTTATTCGCGTTAGGTGGCTCAGATAATATATCGATGACAAAGTCTAACACATTTTCATCCAATGCTGCGACTACAGTATTATACTTCGTTAAATCGTTCGAAATGCCACTGTTGGAAAATTGGGCCTCTAACTGGATAAACCACAACTTGGGTTTGTTTTTCCAGAACGCTGGTGGTTTCACAGATACTCTACTTATTTCCGAATCAATTTTCGAATTTTTATTCCCTTCATTCATTAATTCCGTGCTCTGTTCCTCTTTGGAATCGACCTTGGACATATCGAGTCAACAATGGCGTTTGCAAGTGTGGTAATGAAAATACTTTTTCACTCTTAGCATGAACAGAAACAGTTAATTAATTCACTTACTGAACTTTGGATCACGTGGCCCACGCTGTGGAAGTCGCTGCTGATGGAGCGCGGCCAGGACGCGCGGGACGGAAGGCGGGATTTCTCGTGGGCGGCATGCTGCAGCAGGGAGGCCGACACGCCGTTGGGGGCGGGGCCGTTCCCCGCCTTTTTCTCCCCACCGAGCAGGATCTGGAGCGCGTTGAAGATGACGTCACCGCACCGAGGCGCCCTCTCGCAGTAGTCGCTTTTCTTGAGGAGACAGAGGCCCCTTCCATTCATATAAAATTTATCTATATCGAATGGAGGCAGGGAGAAATTCTCGACGCACCACTCTAGCCAGGTGAACACGTTTTGTCTGCTCCACTGTCGAGGGTCCTGAGGTATGTTGGGTGGCAGCAGGTTGTGCGCGTCGATCCCGGTTGGCGAGAAGTCTGTTGGTGACTGCCTGGAGGTTGGCGAGAGAGGGACGGCATATACTGGCACACATCGCCAACCTGGCAGGTTGAGGTAGGCAGGTTCGAGGGTAGGGGAATACTCCATAGACGCGCCAGCCGGGTCATTGGGGCATTCTGTTGGCCATGTCCTGACTACACTACATCACCACATGGTCGCCTTTTCGCTTGCTCATGTCACACACACAAACGGACCGTTCTAAACACCGACGAGAGATTTCCTGCAGACGATAAAAAACAGGAAAAGAGCGCCAAAGCATCCTTCGCCGCCCGCCACTGACCAACTGACTTCTTGTTCGAGTAGGGTCGCCACATTATTTTTAAAAAATTAAAAGGTGGGGGGAGTTTTTTTTTTTTTTTTTGCTTATGTAGTGCTGTACTTGTACCTCTTCACTTTCAATAGTTGCTATTCACATGCATGAAGTGCATTTTTTTTATTATTTGAGTTTTCGAATATTGGATTAGAGTTAATTATATGTCATAATTCGTTAGGTATTTGGAAAATACATTCCATAATGTTTTTCTTTTTTCTCAAAATCTTCTGTCAAATTATAATTTTTGGCATTTAGTGCTGTTCCAAAATACACAAGCAGGTAACAATATTAAAATGCAATAATAATAATAATAATAAAAATATTTTTGTCTTCACTATATCAAAACATTTTATCAATCTTGCATCTACGTCCCTTTATGTTCTCAAATAACCACAAAGTTATTAATGGCAGTACATGATTATCAAATAATGTGTAGGTTCAGGATCTCAACCGCACTTAATTTGTATTTCATTGGACTTTCTCTATTGCACTTATAAACTATACCCTTTTACTTGTATTAAATAAGAATGTGAAAAAAAAACAATATAACTAAAAATTGGATAATTATCTAGAATTAAATATGCAGTCAAGTACTGTTTAAGCAAGTTAATACAAGTAGAGACTAGAGAGGAGCAAATTAAAACAAACTTGCTGGAAAGAAAATATTCGTAGTGTCTATGATTTTTGTTTTTTTTTTTTTTTTTTAATTGCAAGTAAATAAAAAAATAAATGCAAATATGAAGAAGTTAAATACTCTTGACTGTTTTAGAAAAGAAACAACAGTAAACAATCTGATGGCGCCATCTAGTATGAAGTAATGCTTAACTGAAACCGACCAATGGCAGTGCTTCAGCGTTTTACGTCATCAGTGGGTGTCAACATTTCGTTTTATCCTATGTGGGATTCAAGCAAGGAGGTTAAAGGGGAGGAGCTAAATCTCTGCTATCTAAAAGTGGCAACGAATTCTCACACGCCGCCAGAGGACGCTAGCTGAAACGCTCCCTACTTCCTACGGGATTCAATGTAAATGATACTGAATCTGTCCTCTCTTTAAATGCTGCTATGGGAAAGAAAAAAAATTTTTTTCAACTGGATTTTGATGTAAATCTTCGACTGATATTACGAATTAAGTATGATTTTCATCCCACGAAAATAGGAGCCGTATTTTTTGAGAAATAGGTTTAATCGAATGCACTTACCAACTTGTCAAATCTGACAGAATCTGTCATTTTTTAAAGACTGCTGTTGGCAAGAGTTTTTTTTAAAGCTAATTAATTAATTAATTCATTTATTTAAATTATTGATTAATTTATTTTTTAATTAAAATTATGGGCTGATTTGTTTTGAATAAAAATAATTCATTAATTAATATTTTTAATCCACATTAGTTCTTTTATTTCTTTATTATTTTATTTATTTATTTATTTATTTTGTGTGCGTGTGAGTGTGCTTGGAATGTCTGGAAAAGAAAAATAGCGATTCTGTTCTACGTATAATTAGTATTTTTAGAAAAATAATAATAAATAAAAAAATAATATTTACAATTTAAAAAAATAAACAAATATTTAAAAAAAAATAAATAATATTTTAAAAAATAAATAAAATAAAAAAGAGGGGTAAAAAAAAATAAAAAGCACAAGAGGGTTGGGAAACATTTTGGGGAGGGGGGATTTGCGCCATTGAGCTTGGGGGAAGATGGGCACTCCTGTCTCTAAGGCAGGGATTCAAGTGAAGCAGCACTGCGATCGCTTCGAATTGCAATCGCTACTGGAAGTGAATTACATTATCATCAACTTAACTTGGCATGACGTCACTACGGGTGGAGCCAGTAAGAGCTCACAAGCACTCAGCGATCTCCTCTTATTCGCCAAGTAGGCTGTGACGTTTTATCTAGCTCGTTTTTCATAGGCAAACGTCACGCTGACGGCACGATGTTTTTATCAAGAAACGTTCTAATGTAATTCATTTCCAGTAGCGATTGTAATTTGCGATGGCCTGTTTCACTTGAATCCCTGCCGTTTAAAATAGACAAAAATCATATTTTAAGATTTAAAAATTCTTTCCAGAAATTTTTGTCTCTGAATTTTTCCTCTCTGTCCTTGCTTCAAATTTTTTTATCATTTTTTTTTCATTTAAGATCTGAAATTGACATTATGAATTAAATGTGTTTATTCCCACGGAAGTGAGTGCCGTATTTTTTAAGTGATTTTTTAAATGGCGATAGTCGTAAAAGCTTAAATTATGATACAAAATATAGTTGACGCTCGTTATAGTGACCACTCGTTATAAAGACTGTCCCAATATTACGACCGGTGGGAACCCCCCCCCCCTCAACTTTATCCCAATATACTCTATGTTCTACCTCTTATAGCGACGACTCGTTATAAAGATCTTTTTTGTGGGACGGAGATGGTCGTTATATCGAGCGTTAACTGTAGTATAAATTTCGTCATTTCTATTTTACATGCAGTTTTTCTTATAAATGGCAGTGACCAGGACCGTCACTAAATCAAAAAAGTCAGGGAGTGTAAAAAATCGGCTGCCGCTAAAGTAGTTCAAACGTATTTTAGGCAGGGATTCAAGTGAAACAGCACTGCGATCGCTTCGAATTGCAATCGCCACTGGAAGTGAATTACATTATCATCAACTTAACTTGGCATGACGTCACTACGGGTGGAGCCAATAAGAGCTCACAAGCACTCAGCGATCTCCTCTTATTCGCCAAGTAGGCTGTGACGTTTTATCTAGCTCGTTTTTCATAGGCAAACGTCACGCTGACGCCACGATGTTTTTATCAAGAAACGTTCTAATGTAATTCATTTCCAGTAGCGATTGTAATTTGCGATGGCCTGTTTCACTTGAATCCCTGCCTAACCCCGTTTAAAATAGACAAAAATCATATTTTAAGACTTAAAAATTCTTTCCAGAAATTTTTGTCTCTGAATTTTTCCTCTCTGTCCTTGCTTCAAATTTTTTTATCATTTTTTTTTTCATTTAAGATCTGAAATTGACATTATGAATTAAATGTGTTTATTCCCACGGAAGTGAGTGCCGTATTTCACTTGAATCCCTGCCTAAGGCAGGGATTCAAGTGAAACAGGCAATCGCAAATTACAATCGCGACTGGAAATGAATTACATTAGAACGTTTCTTGATAAAAACATCGTGACGTCAGCGTGACGTTTGCCTATGAAAAACAAGCTAGATAAAACGTCACAGCCTACTTGGCGAATAAGAGGAGATCGTTGAGTGCTTGTGAGCTCTTATTGGCTCCACCCGTAGTGACGTCATGCCAATTTAAGTTGATGATAATGTAATTCACTTCCAGTAGCGATTGCAATTCGAAGCGATTGCAATGGTGTTTCACTTGAATTCCTGCCTTAGTCAAGATAAAATGATAACTTTCAGTGGCGTAGCACAGAATTTTTTAAATAAGAAATAATAGTTATAATTTAAAAATAAAAGAAAATAATAGGTTAAAAAACAGAAAATAATATATTGAAAAAAAAAGAAAATAATATTTTAAAAAATAATATTAAAATTAAAAAAAATTAATAATATATAACAAATAATTATATACGTTGAAATAATAATAATAATAAACACACCATTTGGCTCACAGACCATAGGTTAGGCACAAATGGCTTAAAACTTATTCGATTTGAGCAAAAGAGAAGAAAAAAATTCGAAAATTAAGCCAATTAATATATTTTTAATTGCAAAAATGATATAAATATAAAATTTCCTATTATTAGGTAAAAACTAAGAAAAATAATAATAATGAACTACTTTAGGGGCAGCCGATTTTTTACACTCCCTGACTTTTGTGATTTAGTGACGGTCCTGGTCACTGCCATTTATAAGAAAAACTGCATGTAAAATAGAAATGACGAAATTTATACTACAGTCGACGCTCGATATAACGACCATCTCCGTCCCCACAAAAAGATCTTTATAACGAGTCGTCGCTATAAGAGGTAGAACATAGAGTATATTGGGATAAAGTTGGGGGGGGGGGGCTTCCCACCGGTCGTAATATTGGGAGCCTTTATAACGAGCGTCAAATATATTTTGTATCATAATTTAAGCTTTTACGACTATCTCTACTTAAAAAATCACTTAAAAAATACGGCACTCACTTCCGTGGGAATAAACACATTTAATTCATAATGTCAATTTCAAATCTTAAGTGAAAAAAAACATGATAAAAAAATTTGAAGCAAGGACACAGAGGGAAAATTCAGAGACAAAAATTTCTGGAAAGAATTTTTAAGTCTTAAAATATGATTTTTGTGTATTTTAAACGGGGTTAGAGACAGGGGTGCCTATCCCCCCCAAGCTCAATGGCGCAAATCCCCCCCTCCCCAAAATGTTTCCCAACCCTCTTGTGCTTTTTATTTTTTTACCCCTCTTTTTTATTTTATTTATTTTTTAAAATATTATTTATTTTTTTTTAAATATTTGTTTATTTTTTTAAATTGTAAATATTATTTTTTTATTTATTATTATTTTTCTAAAAATACTAATTATACGTAGAACAGAATCGCTTTTTTTCTTTTCCAGACATTCCAAGTACACTCACACGCACACAAAATAAATAAATAAATAAATAAAATAATAAAGAAAAAAAAATAATGTGGATTAAAAATATTAATTAATGAATAATTTTTATTCAAAACAAATCAGCCCATAATTTTAATTAAAAATAAATTAATCAATAATTTAAATAAATAAATTAATTAATTAGCTTTAAAAAATCCCCCCCAAAAATTTTTATGGCGCATCATGCGCCATAATCCCCCCCCCCCCTGTGGGAACCCCTGGTTAGAGATACATTATATTAGTCTAGGTTTAAGTAAAAAAGACAAAAAAAATTCGAAAATTAAGCCAATGAATATATTTTTAATTGTAAAAATTATGTAAATATAAAATTTCCTATTATTAGGTAAAACGAAGAAAAATAATAATAATGAATAAATAAATTTTTCAATTACTGATTACAAATAGTAATTAAATAAAAATATGAACATGTAAAAAAGAAGGTAATATGAAAATATAGTCTATAATAATTATTTTGTCTACTAAATATTTTTAATTAATAAAAAAAAATAAGTACCGACATAATTAATTTTTTGCCACATGCATAATTCATCACAATTTAGAGAGCTTCAAAGTCATATTTAGTTCATAATGTCAATCGGAAGATTTTACACCAAAATCCAGTTGAAAAAAAGAAAAAAAAACTCTTGCCAACAGCAGTCTTTAAAAAATGACTGATTCTGTCAGATTTGACAAGTTGGTAAGTGCATTCGATTAAACCTATTTCTCAAAAAATACGGCTCCTATTTTCGTGGGATGAAAATCATACTTAATTCATAATGTCAGTCGAAGATTTACATCAAAATCCAGTTGAAAAAATTTTTTTTTCTTTCCCATAGCAGCATTTAAAGAGAGGACAGATTCAGTATAATTTACATTGAATCCCGTAGGAAGTAGGGAGCGTTTCAGCTAGCGTCCTCTGGCGGGCGTGTGAGAATTCGTTGCCACTTTCAAACTAGCGCATCCGTAGAACATTTCTCTCCTTCTTTCTACTCCGTGGATTCAAGTAAATGCGTCCCAGCTTGTTAAATGTCACACGAATATGAAACTGGGAAAACCAAGTAAAAATTTCTGCAAGATGAAGTTGTAGTTTTTTTCTTTCTCTTTTTTTTTTTCTTTGGAGAGGCCACGAGATTATTATTTCTTTGTCTAAAAGCCCCGTTTGGTTCAATAAATGAATTGATACTACCAAAATCTTATCACTCTTATCAGTTCTTAGTTTAAAGATAATTCTTTTCGTTTGCATAAAATGATGAAAAACGATTGCAATATCCATTTGATTCAACCATTGAGTTTAAAAAATCTGTGCTCAGATAAAAAACGCCATGTTTATTATTTTGTTCAATTGATAAAGTGAGTTTTGAAACTTCAGTCAGAAAAATAAAAATATTTATTACATGTAAATCACTTTCAAAACTTCCACTTCGGCTCTTCTGTAGCTACGGAGCGCGAAAACTCTTGGTAATTTAGTGGTTTGCACGATTTGGCGCTTTATGAGTAAATAAATGCGCTTTTACCGAATAGTTTTCGACATGCGAAATTTTAAACTAGGGAATTTTCAATTCTGTCACAAAACTCTGATATCATTTACCACTGGTAAAAGCAAAAATCGTTAAAATTATCTTTGTGACAACTATACTGATCTTTTTTCCACCCCCTTTTCCCTAGGACGAAATCTTGCCAAAATCTCAAATCTAAGCCAAACTCCGTAACTGTTTCTTACATCAAGTTCAGTCTTGATTGCAAAGAATAATTTCAAGAATGTAGCTCCTTATAACAACTGAATTTGAACCACAAAAATTTATTTTGTCATGAATTATTTCGCTATGGTGAAATTGGCGACGGATGATGAAAATTTTGCAATCTGGAAGCGAAAGTGGGGTCATCGGCAAAAGCAACCCTGATTTTTGGCTTCTGTTTTGCATAGATGATTGGCGATCTCTACTGCTCTTACTTTTGTTTACGGTAACCAGGGGTTCATTTTGAAATTTTGAGTTCTGCTTTTATTATTGTTAGGATTCATCCCTTCCGTGGTAGAATGAGTAGATTTAAGGTGGTATCGATGTCATTTTGTTTAGATGGCTCAATGTTCCCTACTGATATTATTCGTGATATTGAATCATTCTACAAAAAGCCAAACTGTGTTATATCTCTGGAAGCCTATTTTGGAGATTCTTTTATTTGTACTTTATGTGATGAAAATGTTGTAAATAGGGTATTAACCGAAAATCAAGTCATGATTAAAAACAAATTATATCCGTACAAGATAGTAAAGACGAATGTGGTATGTATAAAAATAGAAAACTTGCCTCAATATCTAAACAATGAAGATATTCACCGTCAAATACGTCAGCATGGAAAACTTCTCATATTTGAACGTGATCAACGTACTTACACTGCTATAATTGAAATGCATAAAGACTTACCTGGAAAGTTGCAAATAAAGAACTATATGTGTGATGTCATTGAAGTAAAAAATTAAAATATTTCTGCAATTCTGAATCTGTAGACTAAGCATTACTTTCCAAAATATTTTTGAAAGCAGTTTCAGCCGACAGAAGGATTACAGTTCTTACCTTCTTACACAGTACGATGGATCAGCCTGGATCGTTATGAAGGAAAGCAAAAAGGAATTTATTCATTTCAGTATTAACTTTTTTGATTCATGAAAATTAAAACTTATCATTCTGACCTTTTTATTTTAAAATGAGATGACATTTCTGTTGATTAATTTATCCTACATCTCTTTCATGAAATCATCATATGGTAATTCAATAAATTCAATATAATCTCATAGCATGGAGATCAAAAAATGTTTTGCAATGTATTAGATTAAAAATTAATTTTATATGTTCTTATTTTGTTCTGAATATTTTTAATAAAATTGTATGAAAGTAATGACACTTTATCAAAAAAAGAAAAATTTTGTTTTCTTTTGTTTAATGTTTAAATTCCTTTCAAAATGGCGTTTGAAAGAGAAGTAAACTTCAAATGTCATTGTCTAAAAAAAAAGTCTGCAATAAAATTTGATAAATCACTGCAATGAACTGGACTTCACAGTTAGATATTTCATTATAAACCAATTATACAATTTTTCATGATGTAAACTAATTATACAGTTTAAACCAAGAGTATTTGCGCAGGGACTTAAGACAAGTGAGCTCAAACGAGGCACCTGTAGAACTAGTACACTAGCACAAACTTGGTTTCGCTTGGCGAGTATGGGGTTGAGTGGGATTAGAGATTTTTAAGATTATGCTCTTACGTTGGTATTGTGATTTTTGCTGCTGCACTACGTCATCCAGAGTATTTGGGATAACGTTGTCGAAAAATAGACAAATTTTAATTCTTACATTAAAAAAAATAAAGAATGATTTGTTTAATCCTGTATGTATTCGATGAACTGATAAAGTCACTCACTTAAAAACTGGTCATTTGATAGTTTAGGACCAATAAATAAGGACAATTTTTTATTATTTTTTAAAGATTCAAAGTATCCTTGTAGACTTTGATGGTAAAAGCAGTAACAAAAGACTAACCAGGGGAATATCTGGATAGATTTCCGGGTTAGATTGTTCCCTGTTGAAACAATGCTTTCTAACGTATTTGCTAGTCAAAATGAGTATTACACTCTAGTGAGAGGTTTCTAGAAATAACAATAATAAAGAAACTTAAACCCATTTCTCTCCTCTGAGAGGACATTTGTTGATCCCTTGCCAACGGGATTTAGACGCATCAGAACAAATGTTAAACAGATATATGCAATATAATTACCATGCAAATTCCCATCTTTTGAGGAAAATTACATAAGGATTCTTGTCAAATCCATTAAAACTAATGAAATCTAATTTGATAAATTGGGGCTGTTCATTCTTTAAGAAGACTTATCTCTCAAATTGAGATTTGAAAAAAAAAATATTTTACTTCATGAAAAAGTTAATTTCAAATTATCAACATTCATGATGTTTAAATATTCAATAGAAGGGATAGTGTATCCCTTCCATGGTTCTTGGAAAGATTAGTTCCCGAACGAGAAATAAACCGTCCATAAGGGGAGCTATTTTATTGATGGCTAGCTGCATGGCCCAGCGTTGCACAGAGCTACCTTAGAAATGAAAACAATGTCGAGTGACTCATTCGCTTTCCGCAGAGCAACAAACTTGCCGCCACGGCGGCTTATTATGGCCAGCATCTTCTACACAAAGTTGCCAAAAAACAATATTTTTAATAAACATCATCTCTCGTGAAGAGTGGGAACAACTCTGCTCATGCTTTTTGACCATTCTTATTTTTAAACTTAACTCCTTACATATAGTGTAATGTTATATTGCAGTTTTCCAAAGTGTTATCTGCGGACCCCCTGGGGTCTAAGAGGAAATGCGAGGAGCTCTGGGTTGCTAACCTGCTAAAACATAAAAAATAATCGAATTTGAAGGATAAGTAACAATATTTTAATTCAAAGCAAAAGCACATTTGTACAGAATATAAAAAGTCCTTATTTACGAACAAGCAGGGCGCAGCAAATGCCCCGGAACCTTCAATTTTGACACATATTTCTAATCTTGAAATAATATTTCGTACAGAATATTATATTGTAGTATGGATGGTGTATTATGTTTGACCAGTACCGTATTTAGGTATGGGCTTAATGGGCTATAGCCCAGGGCGGCACGATTGGGGGGGGGGGTGGCACTTTTTCCATGCAAAGTGAAGACCTTTTTTTTTAGACAGCAGGGCAGATCGGCCGCGAGAATTACATAATTAATTGAATTAAATACTGTTCTTTATTTAATAACACTGGTATATTTAATAACACAACTCAGGGCGGCCTCACGTCCAAATACGCCTCTGTGTTTGACATTGTGTTTCTAAAATCCAATGCAGAATATAACTTTGTGGTCTGACCTAAGCGACGGACCTAAAGCTGAATATTGCACCTTACAAGTGATCTTTAGCTTTATTTTAATTTAAAAAAGAGTTAGATTCCTTCATCTTTTAAAATTCAAGGTGCGAGATATTAATAAGTTAACATGCTACACATTTATTAATTTTGTCTGGGACAAGTAAACGTGCAAACATTTTTGAAAAAAAATACAAACAATTATTTTATGCAAATGTGAAACTTTATATTTTTTCTCATTTTGTTAGCTTTTATCCTGTATTGATTTTTTTTACACCAGATTTTATTATTTCTCAAAAACAAGGTGAGAAACAGAGGAAAATATAAGAAGTATTTTTTTAAGATGATATTACACATACAGACTTCACTAATTATTTTTGTCTCTTAGTTATATTTAAATTATCAAAAATCAGTTTAAAATAAATCTTTTTTACTTTATTTTAATCTTTATTTTGTTCTTAATTATATTTACAAGTTTTTGATTAAACAAGAACCATTTTTTAAAAAGCAATTTAATTAATTTCAGTGGGTATGATATAATTTAAGGCGAAATAATGATCCTACTTATGGCTAGATTAGTCACAAAAAATCTTGTTGAATTTAATTTATTCATGAACGATCTGAACACTTTTTAATGAATCCTGAAAAATTTTATCAATGTGACAAAAGCCTTTTCTGAAAAAATCGATTCATATGTATTTCAAGATTATTTTGTTCTGTATAGATAAAGAAAAATATAGGAACCATTTACCTAAGATTAAATATCAATGAGACACGTTTTAATTCCTTTATTTCACAAATGAACATATACAAAATAATATTACAGGCCAGCTGAATGATATATACTGAAGTAACATTTATCAATACAACATGCTTCACAGCAGTAACAAAGTACTGCAATACATAACCTAAGTTATTACATTAATAGGACAAAATACTATATACAATCGCAGTTCTACCAAACAATTATATAACTCACAATAATGGAGCTCAGATCATCACAGAAATTTAATGTAAAAAATAATAAAGTGAAATTTTGATGATAGTTATAAGTGCTCGTGAATAGTTATGTTGTTCTAGCGCTCTGATTTGGATCTATAAGTGTATGAATGATAAATTTTTATTTCGACTGAAATTATGTACAGAGAAAAAGAGTAAAGAATTCCAATTCTTTTTAAAAGTTAAAACACATTAATATGAAGAAAAACCAAGTTATATTTAGTTCAAATCATTGAAGTTGGTTTTTGCTTACTTTTATAAAATATTTCTGGGAAGTGTTAAAAGGTAAAATAATGTAGTCTTTCTTTTTTCTCTTCTGTAGATAATCTACCTACTGTCTAACATTTTTTCGCGGGACCTCCGTCGAATCTGCGCACGCGCAAGTCTAATCTGACTTTCTCGAAATAGGGGGGAAATGCAACGAGAAAGTAGAAAGCGAACAAAAACTAAAGGCATCGGGAAGTGCGCATCCTAAACCGATCTCCCCTTTTTTAAATGGAAGCGACCGTGGCTGCCAGGTGCACAATACGCAAACAGACAGTATCACTTTAATGACTCAATTTAAATGAACTGTTTCCCATCTTTTTTATTTATTTCCTAAAAATGTTCAACTTTTTCATGGCATGGTAGTTTTCTTAATGAAGTGATCCTATTGTGTTGAATATTCCCCCATCGAAAAATGTCTGGTTGTTTTTCCCTGCGACATTTTATTTTTCGGTAGGTCTCAGAATTGGCTTGACTTTTTTTTTTCTTCATAGGTTACAGATAATATGGCAAAAAAGAATAATTTTCGGTTTTTGACTACAATAGTGAAAAATTTTAACCCAATTTGGCAAGGAAGTCTGTGAAGGTCTTGGCACCTATCGGGCATTTTCCTTGGCCATCAAAGTATCCACAGTCACCGCCTGACCCTCCGAAATCTCGAGCTTGCACCAGACCACCTTTGTTCAGCATGCCTTTAACCGATGGAAGGCTGTAAGAAAAAAAAGTTTTTTTTTTTCCATAGAAATAAAGTCACTAGGGTGAATATCAGGAGAAGTGCAAATTTAATATCAGATAAATTCTTTTTTCATATTGTTTACATCGTCTCACGTTCAATCCATTACAAAACTTACAGGTTTTACAAAGTCAGGTTCTAGTGTCTAAGTCTATGGCACAAGAACTCTTTTTATTGCTTCAAAATCATGTCTACAATCTAACCCACGTTCGTCAGGAGATGTTTAAAAAAATCCTGTGCATTATAAAACATTGCAGCAAAAACACAAATGCCAAAGAAAATTAATGTGTCTTTTGTTCAATTATGAGGGTTGACTAGTGTATTAGGAAAAAAGAATTGCATCCACAAAAAAAAAGCAATTTTTTCTTGTCCCAAGTTTTCATATGTTGGTAGCGCAGACTGACGGAATGGTTATTTCTAGTCAGAATATTTATTAGGTGCCAAAAAATTGCTAGGGAGGAAGCCTTTTTATGTGCCGTATGAATTCCAATTGAAAGTTTTCCCTTCAGTTTTATAGAATTAGAATAAGACTTTTCAAATCTCTTTGTTTTCCTGTCCCTACCAAATGAAAGACCATGGTAGTAGTAACTCAATGAGTTTTAGTTTTCGAATTTTTAATTGCGATTTTTATATTTAACAGCAATATGTTAGTAAAACTAGCTGTCGTGGCCGTCACGAAACTTTCTTCTATATCTATCTTATGAATTCCGGTTACAAAATAAAATACGTACTCGCCCGAGTAATTGGAGACAGCTCCAATTTCCCAATTATCGTAATAACCCTGCAAATGCAGAATCAATGAGCGAAATTGGAAATCATTGCAAAAGCCTTGTTTAGATAAATTGCAAACATTTTATTTGTTAGTAAAAAGAAATTGGCAACAGTTAAAAATTTCAAATCATTGAAAGTTTTCAGCTGTTTTGATAATTAAATAGCGTGAAAGCGATTTTTTAATGAATTAATTTTTCGCATTGTTGACTAAGCGCAAAAATCACCCCACCCTCCCCCTGGGGCGATTGGCGCCAAAATTTAATCGATGCTTGCTTCCATATTGGGTTAGTGTTATTCCAAATTTCATTCAAATCGCAGCAATATTTCCCGAGATACAGTAGGTGCAATGACAAAATAAGCACTTTTGATTGCTCCACCCCCCTTTGAGATATTGACACACAAATTGAATCAGCACCTGTACTCAATAGGGTCTACCTATGGACCAATTTTCGTTTGATTCCGCCGGTTACTTCCTGAGATATAGCAGTCACCCCCGCGCAGAACACGTGCGATTGCTCCACCCCCCTTCGAGATATTGACAAACAAATTGAATCAGCACCTGTACTCAGTAGGGTCTACCTATGGACCAACTTTCGTTTGATTCCGCCGGTTACTTCCTGAGATATAGCAATCACCCTCGCGCAGAACACGTGCGATTGCTCCACCCCTCTTGGAGATATTGACAAACAAATTGAATCAGCACCTGTACTCAGTAGGGTCTATCTATGGACCAATTTTCGTTTGATTCCGCCGGCTACTTCCTGAGATATAGCAATCACCCCCGCGCAGAACACGTGCGATTGCTCCACCCCCCTTAGAGGAATTCGCTAAAAAAAGTCAGGTGCACCAGTTCACATGGTGGTACATATGTGCAAAAATTTTTGTTCGATTTCATTCAGTAGTTTTTGCTCTAGCGCGGCCACAAAAACTGGTCACACACATACAGACTCACACACACACAGACAGACAGACAGACAGACATTTTCCAAAAATGGTCGAAATGGACTCAGCGCACCTCAAAACGTGCAAATCCGTCAAAATTCGACATTCGAAAATTTTCACGAAACCAATACTTTCTTCTATATATTAGATATAGAAGAAAGTAAAAATGGACCTTGACAGTTGAGATCTTTTTGGGACGTTTTATGTAAAAGAAAACTGTATTGGCGCCGATTAAGTTGGAATACCTTCGTAAATTACTACAAAAGTAACTAACCCAATCACCGCTCCCTTGCTCCCTATTACCCTCCAAAAGTAAACATTGTCAAAGTCAAGCTTCAAATTAATGAAACATGCTACCACCAAAAATGTTTTAAATGTTTCAAGGAAAGAAGAGACTTTTGTCTAACTATAGTGCAGTCCAATCAATTTGGTTGAGAACTAGATCGCCAGATGTGTAATAACAGTTTCAACTAAAGAAACAAGCATTTTTTCCCCAAAACGGTTTTTCTCATCCCCGTTTTTACAAACTGAGTCGTTGGAAACAAAAACGGATGTAGTTTTAAAATTAACTAAAATTCCATAATGTTGTTACAAGCATCAGAATTGAAGGGTTTGCTGCAAAAAGGAGGTAGCTCCAAATTTCAATTTTTACAAGGTCTGCATTCAAACAACATTTAAAATTTTTTAAAGCTTGTGGGAGTCCTCTTGTATTCCTGTACTGGGAAGCCTGAAAATAAAAAATAATAAAAGTGGATGGATTTAAGCTGAAATGCAATTTTAACCTCCAATACAAACCTTTTCAAAACATTGTAATTGGAATTGCCTCATTTTTGCAGCAAGCTCTTCAATTATCTTTTCTTCCTCAGCAAAAGGCTTATGAGCGAGGACGAATCCAGTTACAAAAGATATATTTGATTGTTTTCTTCCTATAGCATAAAGTGTATATTCATAGAAAATTTGAAAATTGCGGCCCTGTTTTTTTTTCTTTCCACTGTATTACTAAAGTGCCGAAACAGTATTCATTACCTTGTATTACGTTACCTGCATAGCGATATTGCGACGGTAACACAACTAAGCATCAATAACTTTCCCTTTACAATGAGCTTCTAAAGAATACACTTTCCAAACCAGAAGTCAAGTTAATAGAGCCAAAAATATCAAAAAGTTTAGAAACAGAAGCTACTTCAGTAATCATTTAAAAAAATAAAATAAAATCTGTTTGGTTTTATAAGGGGTGTGTTCAAATGAAAAGGTACCAAAGGTTGCTACAACACAACCGTTAACAGTTTGAGCATGTCCGTGTGTGAGACATCCAGGGATGCGATTGAAGTGTCCAACGGGGATTCGAGCATGCGCAGAAGTTTGGATGGGTAAGAGCGATTAGAGGCTGTTACAACGACAGCCGTCCAGTTGACGCAGTAGTGCGTGGAAGGACAAGATTGCGTTCAGATCGCAAAATTCGATGATAGAGGAGCAGAGATAGATGCATTATCCGATTGCTGCCAGTGGAAGGTGTCAGCCAGCTGAAGAAACTATGAATTCCGTTGTGTGCTGTGAGATACTAAGCAAACCTAGGCAAATTGATAAAGAGCAAAAGAATGGGGCTGCTCACGAAGGGTAGTTCTACTTTATGACCACGCTTGTCCACATGTGTCCATGGTTACCCACGTGTAGAAATACAAAAAACCCACAATTTATGAGAGTGGGGAAAAAATCCGGGAATTTTGGGGAATAAACCCGGAATTTTGGGGAACATTGGAAATTTTTAATGTAAACAAACATTGCGATCTTTTATAGTTGCTATGCCTGATATTAGTAAGAAATAAGACTCAATCGTAAATAAAACAGTTTATTTTAAAAACCAGTCAAGAGACAACTCTAAAAACTCATTAACTTCTTATTTTGCAAATTTTCTACAAAGATTCAACATCCTAAACTCAAATGTTCATATTTAAATATTACTTTCAGTAAACTGTTGTAGTCGTGATTGATTAATTTAATGAGATGTTGTAAATGTTTTCTCAAAATTATAAAATTTGTCTTTTAACTGGTTTCTGAAATAAACAATTCAATTGATATACATACAACTTTTAAAACAGTATGAAAAAAAACAAAGTGTCACTTTCTTGGGAGCTTTTCAAGAGAAAAAAAAAAGATGCTGAAATAAGTTTTTATTTTGATAAAACTACTCGGACAATTCAGTCTGTTGTACAAAAGTGTATGATGTGACGTTTTAAAGAAGGTTATATACGATTTCCTACATAAAAAGCGAGATACATATTTTTATTAGATAAGTAAAAAAAATTAGTTATCTTAGTTAGATAGAAATAATAAACTTGCTACGGCTGTTATAGCTTTTCCGGTAGTTAATTAACAAAATTTAATTAATTTAAAAAAATTTAAAAAGCATAATTTGCAAAAACTTTGAAAATTCCAAAAACTCTTGGAAATTTTCAAAATTCCCTTCCCAAAAACCCCGTTTCTTTCCCGGGAATAAACTGGGTTTTTTCCACGCTTTGCATCTCTACCCACGTGGTACTGGTCAAGTTTAAGTGGGAGAAGCTTGACTATCCGCTCTATAGCCCGAACATGTCACCCTGCGATTTCCATGTGTTTGATCTTTTGAAGAGCATCTGAAAGGGAAGCGCTTTATCTCGGATGACAAACTCAAGGGCACTGTGAAGGAATTTGTCCCGTCACGGTCCAGAAATTGGACGGTTTTGAGAACAAGGAATCCTTCGGATAGTTGATCAGCGGGATTGCTGTGCTAAAGCCTATGGTGAATACTTTAAATAAAATCTTCATTTATATCCACAGTATCGTTGGGTACCTTTTTATTTGAACAACACCTTAATATTTGAAAGATTTTTTATTTTAGAAAAGGAGGGAACAGTTGTACTCCCTTGTTATCCCCTCTGAATAGGTGACTGGCATATTGAGTTTGTGAAAAACCGCAATTTAAGATAGATTTGTAAAGTGAACAGATTGAAAAAAAAATGTCTTACTTGAGAATGTCTTCCACGACATCTGCTGGTGTGGTGGTTCCCCTGGAGGAATCCCTGCCCCTGGGTTTGCTTCTCCTCGCGTTACCCAAGGAGCAGAGAGCCACTTTCATGCAAGCCTCTCCGTCAATGTTGAACTGACTCAAAACGCTGTTCATGTTGTGCAGAAAGTCATCTGATCCTTGACCTGGAAAATGGTAAAAATAAGTAAATGAAATAAATAGTACGATTATCAACTATTTCACTCAAAACACCAAGTACGATGGAACTTCGGGAGCTCGACATGCGGATAACTCGAAAACCTCAGTAAACACACATTAAAGACACTACGTGAGATCGATAGATATTTAGTTTATTTAGTTTGCAATTATTACCTAGGAGATCAATGATGCAGCGCAGCAAGGAGGAGGGAGTCTAAAAATTCCTATATTCCTTGGTTTTGAACCACATTCCCAGTCTATGTTTTATCTACATACAAGGACTGTTTATGAAGCTCTTGAAGATTTATTCTGTCAGTATTCAATTTGAAAAACAGCTGATTCATTAGAGTAGGAGATTCAGAGCAGTTGTGTTAAGTAAATGCTTTTTTTTTTTTCATTAGTATGAAAGAGTCTGCGGTCTATTACGTCTATACATGGTACAATAGAACGACTTTCGAGAGAAGTACATCAATTGTACCAATTATTTCTTTTCCTTTTAACGAAAATTCCCCGTTTTGTTAGTGACTTGACTTACCACTTTTATGTGGCCAAAGGAGCACAAAACTTATTAATTGTTTACTAGCATGTTAATCTGAACATTAGACACAATATATTTACCCAGATTTTTTTTAAACTAGCTAAATACGCTACTGAATTCGAAGATGCTTTAAGTATGCTTTAAAATAACTGATTCAATTAGTATTTCGATTTAGCTAAAGTTAATTCATGTTTATTTTTGAATTCAAATTATAAACAAAAGAGGAAGCTTTTTTCGTAACAAGTCGTGATAATAATTTCTTAAATTATGATGAATACTCCGTTTAATCTGTCATGCAGATAGCGTGATATACTGAATTGTCTTTATTAGATAGATAAAAATGAATCAGGGTCTAATTTCTATCAAAAGAAGTGTAGAAGCTCTTTAGTCCCCACAACTTATTTTTATGCTTAAATATCCTGAATTTCATCGAAAATGTTAAAATTTTCAGACAAAAATAAAAGAAGTGCAGGGGCTCACTATACTACTCTAGTGAGCTCCTATTTTAATTATAAGCCCTGGAGTAAGTACTCACCATCTCTGAAGACCCCCTTTCCGCCAAGGCCGAGCATCCCACTCACTTTGGGATAGAGAAGGGCAGCAGTGACTGCCATGGCTGCTGCTGTGGCCAATCCACTGTTCCCACTGCCCAACAGGTTGGTGGAGCCAAAACTTGGTAAACCTTGTACTCCAGATTGTAGGGCCCCAGGGAAGAAACCACCAGCGGAGGGAGAGCTGAGGGCCGAAAACATCTTGGCGTACGGAATGCTGAAGAAAGGCAGTTTGAAATCCAGACCAACCTGTGTTAGAAAAAAAAAAAAAAACAGATGTCAATAAACAGTATTTAGAGGCAAAATTTTTTGTACTGTCTGACCGTGAAAGCAGTGCCTAGCACTCGCGAACCACTCATGTTAAAAAGGGGTGATGGGTTATGGGTAGGAACCTTCCGAAATTTTCAATTTAAAGCTTGCTTTTGCTATCCTTTTGGCACAATTAAATAAACTATGCATTTCAAATTTGCATCGTTCTACGTTGTTTAATACGGCTCAAAATGTTTCTTATTATTCTTCCCCTTATTGTTATCTTACCTATAACCCTTATTTTGGTTATATCGGAGAAGACCTGACGTATGCGCAAATACGCGGAAGGTTTTACTTATAATAAAATCAGACAGTACTTCTAATGTACTGAAGTTACTATTACTGCGCTTTTATATCTATCGCTGTTGCGTCTTTTATTCATATTGCTAATGAGTGGCATACTTAAAAATTCTAGTCAAAAACTTATTTAATGTTACTGAAAATTGTTGAAATATGAAAGAAAAAAAAGCAAAGTAAAATGTGAAAGAATATGAAGGTTTAAAATTGAAGCAAGTTTTTTCTACTAATTATTTTTTATTTGGAGTAAATAGCTATAGCATTCTTTATTTGCAATTTATAGAAAGAATATTTAAAGGCGAATAGACATTTTTTTCATTCTTATCGCTAATTAAAAAAAAAATCTTTTGAAATCCAAGTATAGAGATCATCGGATTTAGTCAAATGCACGTTATTTTATTTTAGAGAGTGTAGATGAAATGAATAACAAATAGCAATGAAGTCATCTCTTTTCCCTTGCAGATTTACCATGTTGCTACTATCACAACTGCAAGAGGTCCCTTAACATACAGCGGCCGAAGAGAGTCACAATATCTGTTTCTCAAACTCTCTTATTTCTAATATGATGGACTCTATGGGTCCTCCAAATACAATGCGACAGGGCCCTAAAACTGTAAATTCGCCTCTGTCTCTTGTTTTCTTTACATTTCTCTTTACATCACATTCTATCATTCTAAACCTTTTGATTAATCGGATGATACACTGAAAATAATAGATGTTGTTTTTACAGTAGAAAGCAGCTAATTTTATAGTAACAAACAGCAAAAATTTCTACTTTTACAGCAATAAACTGTAGAATTACTTATTTTACTGTAATAAACTGTAAAATTGCTGCTTCACAGTAAAAAATTGTAAAATTGCTAAATTTTAGTTTATTACTGTGCAATTTACAGTTTTAAATTGGAACCTCTGCTGCCATTATTATACTGTTTTTTTACAGTATAATACAGCTAATTTTGTGGTAATAAACTGCAAAATTGTGCTAATAAAGTATAAAATTGCTGCTTTACAGCAACAAATTGTAAATTGCAAGTTTTGCAGTTCATTACTGTGCATTTTACTGTTTTAAGCTAGGACCTCTGCTGCCAGTATAATATTGTAAAAACAAGTTTCTTTTTTGCAGTGTAGCAATTCTGACATTCCTTACCTGCATCCCGTCGCTTCCGAACGTGGGCAGAAGGGACAGCAGACGATTTTCATCGTCCTCCCCGCCACCTGAGGCTGCAGATAAAAATCTTTCGTCTGTGTGAGGGATCACGTAGTGCGGCTGGTGCGTCCGGGAATCCTGCGACGCCCCTGGAAAAGTGAAGACGCGGGCTTTCCGGCTGCTCTTGGCCGTCGTCTCCGTGGCAGCTTCGGGCTCCTGGCGAGCCTCGGCTCCGATGGGCGCCGGTTCGCCGAACATCACTTTTTCCGGGGCCCCCTGCACCAGCACCAGGAGTGCCAAGAGGAAAGGAATGAAGACTGTTGTGCCCATGATGATCTAGAGGTAAATTAGACAATCAGTGAGTCGTGAATTCAAGAAATGAAGCTTGAGAGGCGCATGCCGCATACGAATAACCCTTTGAGAGGCTGCGGTTGCACTGCGAAACCACTAATAAAAAAATAAAAAATTCTATATTTCTTCTGAATTTTTCCAATTAAAATCACTTGAATCCTTTTCTTTTGAGTTTAACAATTACCAGTGTGCGACAAAACAACAAAATTAGGAAGATCTATTGCCTCAATTTTTGTCCAATTCATCCCAAATTTAAAAATCAAAATTGTTTTTTTTTTCGAAAAGTTTGTCTTTATTGTCTGAGGTATTCAAGCACGCTTTCGTAAATGATATAAATTCATTTTTGCAAGCATAAACACAGCTTTTCCCTACCCTGGGGGGTGGGGTCAAATGTGGACACTACCCCCTACGAAACAAATGAATGAAAAACTTTTTTTAACTGACAAATCTATGTCAGGATGATTAAATAAACCCTGTTATAGTGTTTTTTTATTATACTTCAAAAAATTTAAGGGCTTGCTCTTCAGAGGGATAAAGTTTCTGGAGCACTAAGAAAATTTTTTAAACTGTTGCATTCACGCGTGCCACGTAATTGCTACTTCTGAAAACCTGTTTTGATGGAATGTATTGGGTTAAACATTTTTTTCGGGCGTAAGCGACAATTATTTCCAATACAAATTCTTAAGGCTCCATATTTTCAAAGACAATTTATTAATGATCTTCCATGTAAAGTTTTCTTTTTCTGTACAACGCTCTTAAAATTAACGATGACTGCAGTGAAAAACTGTTTACATGGATCATATATTTCGAGAAAATTTTCTGTAAAAGTTGATTTCTACTGCTGGAAAGAGTTTAAATAATTCCACGAAACCTAGATTGCATGTAAAATCAATACTGTATGTGTTAGATTTTTTCTTAACTAATTCTGAAAATCTACTGACTTTTCTTGTCATTGAAATGTAACACCCCTCCTTCCGAGTTTCAACGAAGAAATATGAGAAGAGTTGATTTATTTATTGTTTTGGAATCTGAAAACTCATCCTTTCTTGTTCCACAACGCAGCTGGTTTCACACTAAAAACAATTGAGCCATTTCCCCAAATTGAATCAAATTGATCTAATGCGATTCCAGCAACAGGGCCAAAAGTTTTATTTATTTAAGAGCGACATATTAATAGTAAAAACACCTTTTTCTACTTCTCGTTTTACCTAACATAATTTTTCATTTTAACTTTTTGCTTTTTTAGAATAACAAATCGATATGACTATTTCATTCAAAAACAAACTCAAAATTGCAATAGGTGGCAATGTTAAAAAAGGAAAGAAAGAAAAAAGAAAAGAAACCATACAGTTTAATGTCGAAACCTCACCAGACGTTCTTATTTAGTCTCCATTTTTAAGCTAAAGATTTTTCTCTTTCCACAATACGAATTATTTTTACAATAGTTTTTTTTTATCCTACAGTTCATAGATTTTGTCACATTCAGATTCAATTTGATTAAATCAAGTGCAATGTACGCTTAATCAGCCATTCTATTATTCCCACTCAAATATATGAGAAAAATTTTGACTTCAGAACATACATTTGGCATCCATTATAAGTTTTCTCTGAACAAGTTCGAACGAGACGAGAGAAACATCTTTAAGTTCACTTACCTTTCAATTGCTCAGATGCATGCAAAACTAGCTGCGACCGTGCCCTATTAATGCTTCTAAAAGAATAACCCTCCAAAAGCACAGTGACCGAGTTTTTATCTCTTCCCGGTGGATTTTGGATGTCAGACTTGGCAACACCTCTCTGGGTCAGTTCAGGGGGAAGACAACGCCAGCTCCCCTTGTTTGGTGGGAGAGAGTTGCTCCGCGCGCGGACATAAGTTGCGAGGGCTGAACCTAAAAACCGAAAGTAGAACTTTTTCCGACTTCACTCTTTGATTGCATCCGTTTCGGGGCCCGTTTGTGGTGACATGAGAAAGCGAAAGACCCGTTTTCACTTGGGATTCCCAGAACTCTTTTTTAAGTTCCGCATTTATTTATGTGAAATTTCCCAATGAATAAAGATAATGTGTTCACCTTTATCAATTCTTCTAAATATTGCATCCGTGAACGTAGGATGCAACGGAAGTTGATGCATTATGAACGGTAAATTATAAAGTGAATTATATTGATATAATAAGAGACTGATAACTATTGGAGAGGAACAATTAGGTTGTTTTAGATCTATCGTATTTTTTGACTAATTTTTGACTCTGAGTGCAAAAATATAAAATATCAGTTTTTGCAATCCACCATGCAATACACCACCAACTCGTGAATTCCATCCACTGCAGTTTCGTGCTTTTTAGCACTCGTCAGTATGGAATAGGAAGTAAACGAGCTGGAGGCAGAAATCCTCTTATAAAAGCAAAGAGAACCAACAAAGTCCATCAGTTTTTGTCCACCGCGTCAAATTTTAAAGATACATACGGGTTTAAGAAACTAAATAACAAAATAGAGGCCATTTTTTGGCAAAAATGTTTAAAATATTGGACAAAAAATGAGATTTTAGGCTAAACAACATTCATTAAATTTTGCATGCCCAATAAAAATAAATAAATACAAATAAATATGAGGAAAAAAAACCCTCTTTTTTAAGCTAAGATTGAACTGAATTATTATACATTTCTTTTGATCACCTAATTTTGCCGTAACAGCTGCGTTAATTAAAATTTGACACAAGCATTAATAATATTATTTTGGAAAATAAACACTTAATTTCGATTTTGAGTAGTTTATGCCAGCTTGTAGAAGAGCTAGGGTTTTCTCTTCCGCTTAGAGTGGGCACTGTCACATAAAGTGCGGGGCGAAAAACATGACGTGGTAGAATAAAATTAAGTAAAGTTTTGAAATAAGCAGGTCTATGTAATTTCAAAATAACTCAAAAATAGAACTTAACAAAAATTGTGTTACAAATATTACCCCAATCATTGTTTTTTCACAGAAAAACACGTGATTATTAGGCGAATAAGTCGTGCAGTTTAAGAAAACATGATGACAAGTAAACACTGGCAATTCAGCTTGTTTAACGAATAAGTAATTCATCCCGATTTGTTCATTTATCACTTTAAAAAATGTGTAAAACCATTTTCAACATTGGTGCAGATCCTGAGCTGTTCAGAAACAAATATGTGGGACAGGTTATCAAAATATCTTTAATTTCGATGCGGTTTTTGAAAACCGGTGAATAGCTACAAGACCCCCGTAGTTGGATATAAGGCAGAATTTTAGAAGATTTAGTTACCGGTCTCAATCTCTTTGACATTTTTTTTTTTTTTCATTCAATTCTGTTACGGCTATTCTTGACTGATGATCCCAAACACGCGCGGGTGAAACTGCTGCCCCTGGATGCCAACATGGCGACATATCTCCAAGTTGGAGACAAATTTGGCGAAAAAAAATATTTTTTGATTTGGGTTCAATTTGGCGCTAATGGCGATAGTTTGCGAAAAATCCACTGAATGATGTTAAAATTGGCAATATTTAGGAGATAAATCATTGTAAAGCATTTTTTACTTCCTTTTACGTAGTAAAGGAAGTATTGTGATCGCGAAAAAAAAAATCTGGTATGGGTCCCAAACTACTTCCTTTTACGTGTAAATTTCTTTGTAGATGCCTTAGTGTTAAAATAGTGCTAGGAGTGAGCAAGATAGCAATTTGAACATTTACACCCCTAGTTTGCCACGAAACAATGAAAACAAATCATTCAGTGGATTTTTCACGAAATATCGCCAATAGCGCCAAATTGAACCCAAATTTAAAAAATATTTTTTTCACCAAATTTGTCGCCAACTTGGCAATATGTCGCCAAGTTGGCGTCAAACACTTGGCGACCAAAAGCTTGGCGACATATCGCCAAGTGGTCGCGCCAATTCATAGAGTCTGCATTGAAATTAACACTGATTTACCCCAAAAAAGGGGTAAAACACCCCCTTGGGAACATTCAAATGCAACCACAAGGGGAGGTGCACAACTAGACCATCCTCAGAGCCTACATACCAAGCTAGAAGCTTCTATGGCATTTAGTTTTTGAGTTATGCGACCCACATACGCACATACAGACGTCACGAGAAAACTCGTCGTAATTAACTCGGGGGTGGTTGAAAATGATTTTTCGGCTGGTTATATGTTGGCAGTTACATATGCACGTGCTGACAGGTCAAAAAAACGACTCAACATCCATTCAGGGGTGAGCAAAATCAAAATTTAAACCTAAATTTGAGTGATTTTTTTTTCGCGATTACAATACAATGTGAAAATGACTCAAATTTGAGTCTAAATTTTGATTTTGCTCACCCCCGAATGAATGTTCAGTAGTTTTTTCGACCTGTCAGCACGTGCATATGTACCTACCAACATATAAGCAGCCGAAAAACCCTTTTCAACCACCCCCCGAGTTTATTACGACGAGTTTTCTCGTGACGTCTGTATGTACGTATGTGCGTATGTATGCGGGTCACATAACTCAAAAACTATATGCCGTTGAAGCTTCTAGCTTGGTATGTAGGCTTTGAGGATGGTCTAGTTGTGCACTTCCCCTTGTGGCTGAATTTGAATGTTTCCAAGGGAGTGTTTTACCCCTTTTTGGGGGTAAATCAGTGCTAATTTTAATGCAGACTCAAGTGATATGAATTGGCGCGACCACTTGGCGATATATCGCCAAGCTTTTGGTCACCAAGTGTTTGACGTCAACTTGGCGACATATCGCCAAGTTGGCGACAAATTTGGCAAAAAATTATTTTTTGAATTTGGGTTCAACTTGGCGCTATTGGCGATATTTTGCGAAAAATTCCCTGAATGATATTAAAATCAGCAATATTTAGAAAATTAACCATTGTAAAATATTTTTTGCATTGTTTCGTGGCAGATTAGGGGAGTAAATATTTGAATTGTTACCTTGCTCACTCCAAGCACTTTTTTTAACACTTAAAGCAACTACTAAGAAATTTACACGTAAAGGGAAATTTACACGTGTGGGGTCCATACCAGATTTTTTGAATTGTTTCGTGGAAAACTAGGGATGTAAATGTTTGAAATGTTATCTTGCTCACTCCAAGCACTATTTTAGCACTTAAGGGATCTACGAAGAAATTTACAAAGGAAGTAGTGTGGGGTCCATACCAAATTTTTATATCATACTTTGAAGGAATTATAGTTGAATTACAACTAAAATAGAGTATTTTTTCTGTTATATCTATTTTTTACAAATGAAGTTTTAATTTTATACCACGGGCAAAGCCGTGCGGGTACCGCTAGTCATGAAATATAGTTTAGCCTTTAGTATTAATGATGGTATTAAGTGTATTACTTTTATATTTGTAAAGAACTCTCTAACTTTTTAAAAATTAACTCTAAAAGTGTGTATTTTTTAGTTTTTTAAAACTACAATTTAAATTATTTCAGTGTTTCCTCGAGAAGGTCAACGTATAGTACTCCTTCGAAAAGTTGAGTTATGACCGTGATAGTGTTTCCCTCTTTTTGGAAGGAGTAATTGCAGCAGACTTCAGTTGGAATACTTTTGCAAAACTACTACGAATGTAGCCCAAATCAATTCAATCTCAATTACCCTTACCTATTACCCGAAAAAGAGGAAACATTGTCTAATTCGGAGGTCAGCTTACCAGAGGAGCATTATACTCCTTATTCAGCAAGGCATTCTTCATTTCCTTGAGTGGATTAGATAATTTTCCATTTTTGTAGAAAACAAAGCTTTGAGAATCTTTAGTCAAATACTTTCTTTTCGGAATCTCCAACAAGTAATGCCATACGATAGCAGAATTAAGGAGATTAAAAATGTGTGTGTGAAAAGTATGTAAATCACTTGATATAAAGAAGTTTTAACAAATCCATATTTTCCTCTTGCCTTTTCCTTTGGAACACAAATTTGTGTTGGACTAGGTTAAGTTTCGAAAAAATGACACTAATTGTGCAAAAATTTTAAAAGCCATTTTTAGACATTTTTGAAAAACGCAAGTTGAATAACATTGCATCAGAGCAAGACCCATTTGAAACTAGCTAAATGTACTTTACGGTAATTCCTTGAAAAGAAAAAGTGCACAATCCAAACCGGACCAAACAATTAAAGATTATGCACTCCAAATCGAATAAATCCAGCTCCATTGTCTGCCAACTTCTCTCGCCCGAATTAAAATTATTCATTCTGCTTAATCCTTCTAATGGCTGGGATGAGCAGGGCGACAACCGCTCTTCTAGGTCAGTGGGGCAGTATGGTGCCAAACGAGAGGCGCCTGGGCCCAGAAAAAAAGAAAAAGCAGAATATCAACAGGTTCTCGTTGCTTTATTTTTACTTTTCCGGAAAATCGAAATGAGTCAGCCTCGGATCCGCTTTTGCAGTCAATTACCTTTGGACATCCCACCTTCGGCTGGGCTGAGCATGAATCTTGGGCTTGTTTTCTATCGCGACACCTGTTGTGTTGAGTTGTTGAAGATAGCTTAGATACATGTATACAATACATGTCGGATTTGGATGCGACATGAATTTCAATGTTTGCGAAACTTCGGTGTAATTACCATCGAAATAAAGAGTTTCGATTGAATGTATTCACAAAAAATCGTTTTCTTTCTCATCAATTTTGTATAAACTGATATTGAAAATTTAAAAGGAGATGCTGCATTTAGTAGTTGTATTTATTTGGACGAAGAATGAAAAAAAAAAAAAAATATATCAATTTGACTGATAATAATTAACAGTTTTGAGAGTCTGTAGTGTAATTTCTAAGGAAAGCAGCAAATTCATTCTCAAGTTCCTAATGTAATTTACAGAGTTCATCAGGTTTTAGTGCCACAATAAATGAATCCTCAACAAGTGAAGATGTTTGCGCAGGAAAAGAATGAAATTCGTTCCTATGGAAATAGTACCAACTATCGACTCAGATTATTAAACCCCTTTTGCAGATTTAAAAAAATAAACATAAATATTTAAAAATTTAATAAATGCATATATAAGTAAAAATAAAGGAAGAAATAAAAATTTATCAGATGGAAATTATACATTACATTATAAAAGAGAAATAATTTTTGCCAAAATGCAACTGAAAAACTACTACAATTGCTCTGCGCAAGAGAGCGTTCCGTCTTTAAGTAGACCATAGCCATTTTTAAAAATATAAAATTCCTAACTTGAGTGGTTTGTAAATAAGCAAATATTAATACTAAACTAGAGCGGCTTTTGACCTGGTTTTCTATTTTATGTCTTGCATTAGAATCGAAAAAGAAATAGCAAATTTGATAAAACATTTGACTTAAATTGGTTATTTAGTAGTTGGCGTTGGCGGTATAAATAGTTGAACTTCACGTCTCGATTTTTCATTGAACGATAACTTGTTGAGTCTCTTTGAGAAGAGAAAACCTGTTTTCAATTTTCTAACAATATCATAACAGTTGATTCGGGGCCGTTGCCCTGGGTGGCAAGTCCTGGGGGAGGGGTGACAATTCACACTATTTCTGTTATTTTTTCCAAACTAATACTCGAAAAAAAAAAAAAAAGAAAGAAAGAAAGATGGATAAGGACGACAGTTTTAAAATTTCCGCCTTGACTCGGAACAATCCGACACGCACTGCAATGAGGGAGCCTAACCCAAGTAATCAGCTTAAAAAGTTTTACTGTTTGTTAGTTTTTTATTCAATAAACATATTTATTACAGATAATTTTTCGAATTTATAACAAAATTGATTACAAAAAGAAAGAGATAAAAAGCTTGATTCATAGCGAACTGTCGGTATTCAGAACAAAACTAAAAAAAAAACCACACTCTACAAATTGTTTTAAAAAATGTCGGAAACACCATATACGTATGGAACCGTTGATATTCAGTAACATAGCTTCCTGTACTATCCATAGCTATTAAAGTGACATTCAGATATAATTAAGAAAAAAATATGCTTAAAAAACAATGGTGCAAATTTATTCTTCAGGGGGTGCGCCACCCGCATTGTTTACCCCTTCTTGATATAGTGACAAACAATGTGTAATCTTTGCAACTATCTAAAATATTAATTACGCGTAACACTTTGCAAGTCATGAAATAACTTTTCATCAATTGATCTACTTTATCAAAAAAATAGGATTTGTGATGAGGGTATAACACTAAAATCGAAAGAGGAAAAATGTAGGAAATCTATCCTTAGTTATTATTTAAATGATGCGTCTGTGTGCTCTATGTTTTTTTTCATAGCTTTAAATATAATGATGCTTTTGTTTCTTCGTTCTAAGTGTGTAGTATCTTACATAAATGAACTACTTAGTGAATACTTGGAAGGCGGGAGGAATGGGATAGCGGCATTTATGACGAAACTAAATATGAAAAAATTGTAGCTTGTCCAATAGATATAGCAGATTAGAAGAAAAAAAAGTCTTAAGATACTACATTTAGCACAAACTATTCATATTTTGTTTCTACATAAATGCAGCTGTCGTCTTCTTCCCGCCTTCCCATTGTTCCCAGTTTTCCTTCATGTTTGTTTTCAACCTTATTTTAAAAAATAAATGGATTTTCATTATTCAAAAGTTTGCGGACATTTAAATTTAGAGAGGGACAATGTAAAATTTTTGAATCAGTTTTCATTTCGTCTGAAAATAAGTAAAAATAGATAATCATCACGTAGTGTAATTTAAAAAGCGAAACAGCATTAAAAAATACTAGAACTCGTTACAAAACACAAACTAAGTAAAAATAATCAAGGGTTTTTTTTTTTTTAGAAATCTGACGTTTTATCTCTTTTACTAATCTGTCGACGTTGACTTTTCTGCGTGATGAAGTAATTCGAAGAGAATTCTTGAGATGAGTGTTAGAAATACGATTCCTCTGTTTTGACTTCACATTCTTCATTTTGGAGAATGGTTTTACACAGGTGTAGTTGCTGACGAAGAGGAATGTTGTGAGCGGAGAGGGAAATCTGATTGCTGGATATTGATCATTTCTAATACGCATTGAGTAAAAACCTATGAATAAAAACTTCGGACTACTGTAGTAGTCCGAAGTTTTTGAATTTCTGCTGTAACTCGCTTTAATATTGAAACTCAATAAATTAATTTTGATTTATTTGGCTAGTAGTAATCGAAGTGTAAGCAAAAGTGGAACCAAAGTATTGAATGTAAATTGTTAGGCTGTGCATTAAAATCTTCACAGCGGACCATAAAGTTGCCTGCTGGACGAGGATGAAGATGTAGGATACATTGCCACCAGGGTCTGATCACTGAAAAGGCCAACAAGGGAATGGCTTAGGGCTTCCGCTGTTTAGGGGCCCTCAAATATCGAAAATTACTTCAGTTTGTCACTAAAGATGTTTTATAAAACAACTTTAGTCAGGGTTAAAATTGCAAAGTTTGAACACAGGGAGCCCCAAAAATGTATTTGGCCTAGGACCCCGGATTATCTTAAACGGACCTTGATTGCCACGATTTGTTTCATTACAGCAAACAAAATGTCGTCCTTCAACTTGAAACATACAGGCGGCAAACTTTCATGTTGCCATGTTATAAAATTATAGAAACTGGATTTATGACTTGTGTTCTCACAAGTGTGGGTTAGAAATTCTGGACCAAAAATATATTCGGAAAACAGGAAATGAATAAGTAAAACTTCTCAAGACAGTTAATTACTTTTCTTTCAGCAACGACTGATTCGAATTTCCTCTTTTTGTAAAATATCGTGTTACAATAGGCGGTACTTTCCATCATGTCATTGGAACACAATGAGGTCGATGACACTGTTGCCATTGCTCCTTAGAAATGAAGCGATTCGTAATCACATATAATGGGTTTTTACTGTGACCTATAACACTTGCCGTCATATAATATAACTGAAGTTATGGAGGGAAAAAGGGAAGAAACAAAGCCCGATCGTCTTTTTGGATTCGGAATAGAAGAACATCGTAGGAACATGTTGTGACCACACAAGACTTTTTTGTGCATGATTACGATGATCATTAGCCGGGGCACCACAAACTTAAATTTTTGGAAGGGCTGAAAGTCTGAATTAGCCTAATGGAACTCCAAATTTTGTCGAATGATAAAATACGGGAATGCATACATGAATACATAAAAAAGCGACATTAGGGCATTTAGTAATTGCAGTTATCCACTTTTTGGAGTGTACTTTTTGGGAATCGCAGTGATCTCCACGAATTGAGGTAAATGGAGTGAAATGACTACCGAGAATTCTTGGGAAAATTTAAACTGTTTAAGCGGTAACAATGACCTCCCCGTTATCTTCAATTGAGGTGTCTCTGCTTGCCCTCCCCCCCTAACGTGAGTCCTGACTACACCCATGATTAAAAATTAAACTTTTATGAATGCACTTAATATTTAATATTTTTCTTTTTTCACATAACTTTCGGTCAAAAAATTAAAAAAAGCAGGAATCGGAAGTTTTAAGCACTGATCAAAACCCACGAGTTTTTATGAAAAAACAGGACAAATAAAATCAACTTTTAATGCACCGAAACACCTATAAAATATTGTATTCATATTATCCATGACAAAATTTTACTTGTCATTTGTTATATTTTTAAGGGATTTTCGACATTAAATTTGCAGTTTTGGTGCAGGAATCGAAAATCTTGTCTTTCTATGTCATGATGTATCAGACGTTGAAAAGTAATAGTGGATCATATTTTTAATCAGACATTTATGAAGTGGTAGGTCTTATTCTTTCGGACTAAAAATAGAGTTTTTTACTTGATGGTCTTAAAGTTTTACAAAAGTTCAGGAAAATTACGATGGCAACTCAAATTTCATTACAAAATCCAGCTGTTTTCATAATCAGACCTAGCTTCTAAAAATCAATCCTTATAAAATAAGAAAATATAGGCTTCCCAACTAGATGCGACTAACAAAGTTTCCTGAAACTTTTATGAATTTCAGTTATGAAAACGTAACGTAGAAAATATTGAAATATTATTTGAGATAGCAATAGGAAGTGACATTAATTTATCTGTAGTTGTCAATTTATTGCCCGACATTTACAAAGCTCTGAAAAATGAAATTTTCTTTAAAACTGTTTAAACATTAAAATCTTAACATTTTAATCCATTCTTTATTAGGGCATCGCACAGCTTTTTATTAAGACCTAAAAGCTCGTTGAAATGTCTTTTAAAGCAGAAATGTGCTTCATATTCCCAAACTTTTCACTGACTCCAATAGGGTGGCAGCATTTTTGCGGGTGCTCTAATTACCCTGTAACAAAGCATTTATGATCATAAATCCAAAATTGAATTTTGAATACTGATAACATAATGAATGCTGATTCAATAAAAGGGTAAAATTTTTGTGTTCCATAATAATATTTTTATTTAGTTTCTAACAGATTTTTTGTTTCAAAAAATAATATTTTTTAGCACTGTAAGATTGACTAATATTTAATTTAAGAGAATTTTCCACATTTTAAAAACTTTATGGAGAAATGTCTTCCACATGCTCTGTCCCAGTCTTATAATTCTCCTATTGGGGTTGTAAATAAATGTCCCTTTTTTTCACTGTTTCAACCCTTAGTCAACCCCTGTTTTAACTTGTTTCATTCCCTTAAGCACGTCCCGCTATACTGCACAAGCATATTGTTATAAAAAAATACTTTTATTTTAAACAAAATGTGTGATGCCACTTCTTGTTACTCCTTCCTTCTCCTTTGTCACAAAAGTGTTGATTTCAATTTTAGAAAAAATCTTTTGCACAAATATGTGTTTAAAACAAGAAAAGTGACCTGAATGTTTTGTTGAGAAAATCATGCTCTCAAATTTAGAGAACATTTTGCTTTCTTAAAATTACACGTAACGAACATTATATCCACGAGTCCGGGTGTGAAAACAGACAATAGCTGCAGTATAGCATAAGCGCCATTGAATAAGCCCCCGTATAAAAAAAACTTGCAATGTGTCAAATATAGTCTATGTCAGACTGATAAAAAAAAACTCAGAGTAAAGGGGAAAAAAATCCGAGGAGGGGGAAGGGGTTGGGTTTGTAATCGGAGTGTTCCGGATTTGGAGTCCGGCGCCACCAAATAGCCATAGACTTCAAGCGGATTACGTGCTTGCAGCGCAGTCCGGGATCAAGACGGGCGAGTCTCTTGTCAAATTTATTTCGAAGAGCTCCCCTTTCTCTCATAAAACTAACACTTCTCCAATTTCTAGCAGGGCTCCCAAAAAGGACAAGATCCCTAGTTTCAGACTAGGTTCTCGGGTAATCTGGGGCCCTCCGTGCTCGCAATACGCGTGGGTGTGAAAGTCCTGAGGTTGCTCGATAGGGGGGCTACTGACCCCTCATTTCCAAAAGTAAAACCGCCTTGCACCCTCACTTTTTATAGTTAAAAATTAATGATTGGTTGAAAAATTATTTTTTACTCTGTGGATAGATTTATTTCAGGAAAATAAAAGCCACAAATTCGTAAAAAATGGACTTTTTTTTAGGTTGTAGAATCAGAAGGGGAATATCTACGGTGGTCGTCCGTCTTGGTTTTTGAGGCTATATTTATGTTTTAATAGGTCATTTAATTAATAGCGTTAAAATCCCATTTTTTAACCAATTGTGCACAAAACAAGAAAGGGGGAACAAACAGCTTCAGAGGTGTTTGATTCGACCCCCCCTCACTCTTTTAGTGCACCGACTGTGTCCTTGACCTTGGGGTACTGGAGACTCCAGGTTCCCCATCGCTACTGAACCAAATCGGAGGATTTAGTGACGTACTTGTCACGGATTACTTCAGAATTAAAAAAGCCGACAAAATAGTTAAGTTAGTGAGCGGAGGTTGTGCGTGGGCGGGTATTGTCGACTCCCCTAAGTGCCTAAGTGGCAAGTCTAAGTCTGTTTAAAAAAAAGTTTGTGAAATTTTAAGACGAAGTGTTGAAGGAAAACGACTGCATGTCTTTTGAAAGTTTGTAACTTTCTGTATTGAAGTAGAGAATAAGGATTTAAAAAATATATTTTCGATGACGTTATTACATTTTCAGTCAAACATCTTTAAATATAAAGTTTCGTGGCGCCATCTCGTAGATAATGGAGTAAACTTTTCCGTAACGTTGGCGGGTTAACGCTTGCGTAAGAAATGAAGTCTTCATTTCTATGAAATTATAAGAAGGATAGAACCATAAAGTTCGTTTTTTTTTACCCTTATGAGTAGGAAATTTAACATTTTTACTAATGTTTTTGATTTACTTTCACAGCCAAGCTCACAAAACAAATTTTGAAAATCAAATGTGAAGACATGGCGAAACTCGAAATAAGTAGTAGGGATGCACCGATTAATCGGCAGTACCGATTAATCTGCCACTTTGCCGATTATTAACCCATTAATGCCTAGCGTCCCTTTTTAGGGACGGTCCAAAAAGGGGTCTGAATTTCCCCAAAATGAACATTTCAACCAAATAATGGTGTTCAATTAGTACCTTGGTATTGTTTCAATTCGTTATTAACAGATTGCAGCACATAACCATTCTAAAGTGCGTTCTGTGGCAGTTTCAAAATGATCTTTATCAAAAATGACATCGTTCACAATCTCAAGGAAAAAAGCTAAGTTTTCAAAGTTATTCCCAGCTTCCCAGTTTATGTGAATTGCTGGTTTTATTTCTTCTTATAAAAGGTCTTTTTGAATATTATATCGTAGGCAGAAAAAAATTTGAGTAAAAAAAGTTTCTACCCTCAGGGGTCTATCGTAACTTTTAAGGGACGATTTTTCTTTCCTCAATAAAAAATTAATTTTTTACATAATATTTTTTTTATTATTTTTCCCGTCCATTAGACACTGTTTGTAACCAGTATACAAAATATCTTTGGAAAAAAAAATGTCAGGCATTAATGGGTTAATAATCGACAAATTGGGAGGATTCATCGGCTGAAAAAATATTTTTGATTATTATTCTTCAAATGATACCTTCACTAAGAAACAATGAATAAATTTTTTAAGAGTACTAATAGCACTCACAGTTGATATGTTTTTAATAAATTAATTCTCCTGCTTTGAATAAATATACACATTGACAATGTTGCAACATTTTTCATATGGCTATAGTTTTCTCCTTAGCACAGTGCTTTTAGATAACCTTTAATTTTCAAAGAATAAAAGTCTTGAATTAAATTGCTACTAAGTATTAAAAATTTATATTAAAATTGTTCCGAAACTGAAGTGCTCCCCACTTTTTTTGAATTTTTATGTCCAATTAACATAATTAACAATGTGTTATTGTAATATTATTGACAAAAATTTGAAAATTGGTTCTTAGAAGTTTGATAAAATATTGAAATTATTTTGTGAAAATTAGGAAAATGGAAAGAAATCTTCTTTCAGCAATAAATTACTTACTATTTTTAAATTCGGAATTGTGCAAGAGAGAAAGAACAAGGATTGTAAAATTGTTAGTATTAAAAAAACCATCCTTATCTTTAATCGGCCGATTACCAACAGCCGATTAATCGGTAATCGGCCAATTTGCTTATCGGTGCATCCCTAATAAGTAGTTTACGTTTTCACAATTTAAATTGCCAAGAGTTATTGAAAAAAAGGGGCATTTTTTTCTTTACTATGGAGTACTAACTACTATATTAAGCCATAAAATTTATAGACAAATGTTATAAAATGGTTAGGTATGTGATTTGTATACTCCTACTCGTTTTATTTACATTTTTGAAACTTATTTTTCAGAATACTGGTTTTATTAAGGTCTTATCTTCACTCCTTACACTAACTTAAAAGCAATAAAATCATTTGAATGTTTTCGAGGGGCGGAGGGCAAAGGCTATACATTCGATTATATCTAAAAAAACAGCAAAAAAAAAAAAAAAACCCCGCCCATTTTATGTAAACAAATTTTAAAAGGTCTGGGGGAGGGGGGCATTTGACCCCCTGATCACCTAAACGACAGGCCTGAACAAAATATTTAAAAAGTGTTCGAATGAGAGATCCGAAAATCAGGAAGAGTAGCTTTACAAAAAATGAGGCTCCCGTGCACTGAAAACGTGTCACTGAATAGCATCAGCAGTAATTGGCCTCTCGTTTCTATTCGAATAAACTGGTTTTGAAGGAGTTCTCGATCGCCAGTGATAGAAAATTAGTTTCGAATAAGCCAATTATAGTATAGTAACCAATTATGTGGTACATTTCTTCGTTTCTTCATATTGGTATGTTTCTTCATTTTGGTACGTTTAAGGGAAAGAAGCTCATTGTGAAAACAGACATGTTTTTGACATTTTATTTCATTAATACGCTTTTATTAGTTTCACATGTGGGTTTGTATGTATCTCTGAATAAAAGAAATTCACGTTCTTTACAAATATAAAAGTAATATATTTAGTACTATTATTATTACTACTGGAGGGTAAACTTACGTGTTGATGCATTATAAGTGCATGTAAACTAAGCGGATATTCAGTAGTTTTGAAACTTCTTTTTTGTTTGATTTACTCTAAAAGCATATTTTTTAGTGTTTTTAAACTACATTTACCATTATTTATATGATTTTCCTCAGGTGGTTAGCGTGGTCATGTGAGCAAATAAATGAGTCATCTTTGATGTATGACAAAAGAATGTGCATATCTAAGTTTTTCTTTTACAGAAATGAGCACTTAAAGAGGAAGTGATTCGCTGAAAAGCTGCTCGAGTGTAACATATTTGGTGCTGATTTTGAATAAAAATCAATTTCTTGGTAGGATTTCAGACCGTTTATTTTTTCAATAAATATTGCTTTATGCCCAATCTATTTGGGATCCCAGTTCTGAAGAATTCAAACTAAATGACTTTAGTCATTTAGTTTGAGTTTTTTTTTTCCTTGTGACAGAAAGTTATTGTCGGAATAGTTGCGAAATATTTCTAGAACTCCCTTTAAATCAGAAGCCAATTTTTTTACTTGTGCTTCACATCAATCTATCCACACCACGGTAAAATAAACGCACATAATTTTTCAATGAAATTAGCTTCATCTATCTTACTTATAATTAAAAGTTCAATGCGTTTCCTCCAAACCAAGTACATAAACTGTTCATAACTATGACCCTCTTCAAGTTTTACTATTTATGCGACAAATATTCAGATAATACTTATGCCGTCATCGTGAAAAAGTTCAAAAGTAAAAAAACTTTTGAATTTATATTTATTATAATCCTTTACATCATATTATCTGTAGTATTGGACGACTTTGACGCCTGTTTGACGATAAAACATTATTAGTAAGCCTTTACGGGAAGTTATGGGCCATATGTGTCCCTTAAGATCAAAATTCATTTTATAAATTAAGGAATACAATTGCTGAGATAAATGCTTTTTTTTAGCGTCAGAATACCAGAATATCTTCATCAGCCCCAATAACAAAATTTTAAATTTCACTTTTTTCTTTTCTTTTAAAAAACCGCAAACTTCCAGATTCTGGAGCAAGGATTATCATTGGGTTAACAAATGCAAATACTATATTATTTAAATTTATCCAAGTTTAAGTTAGAAGTAACTATTAAAAGTATTGTTAATTTTTTCATACCACCAATTTTAATCAACCACTAGATAAATTTAGTTCCCAACATTTTAACGTGTTAAGAAAATACACGAAAATAGGCTGCATTACTTTATTTCCGATTCAAGACACATAATGCGCAGCAAATTGTGTTTTTGACAACATTTGCTACTTTTTTACACACCTACAATATGTGACTAAACATCTGTTAGTATATCTAAAAGAAAATAGCAAGTTAAAAAAATTACTTTAAAATTTTGAAATGTAAGCATATGGTGAAAATGACCCAGACATGTTTTTGACATTTTATTTCATTAATACGCTTTTATTAGTTTCACATGTGGGTTTGTATGTATCTCTGAATAAAAGAAATCCACGTTCTTTACAAATATAAAAGTAATATATTAAGTACTATTATTATTACTACTGGAGGGTAAACTTACGTGTTGATGCATTATAAGTGCATGTAAACTAAGCGGATATTCAGTAGTTTTGAAACTTTTGTTTGATTTACTCTAAAAGCATATTTTTTAGTGTTTTTAAACTACATTTACCATTATTTATATGATTTTCCTCAGGTGGTTAGCGTGGTCATGTGAGCAAATAAATGAGTCATCTTTGATGTATCACAAAAGAATGTGCATATCTAAGTTTTTCTTTTACAGAAATGAGCACTTAAAGAGGAAGTGATTCGCTGAAAAGCTGCTCAAGTGTAAAATATTTGGTGCTGATTTTGAATAAAAATCAATTTCTTGGTAGGATTTCAGACCGTTTATTTTTTCAATAAATATTGCTTTATGCCCAATCTATTTGGGATCCCAGTTCTGAAGAATTCAAACTAAATGACTTTAGTCCCTTGAGTTTTTTTTTTCTTGTGACAGAAAGTTATTGTCGGAATAGTTGCGAAATATTTCTAGAACTCCCTTTAAATCAGAAGCCAATGTTTTTTACTTGTGCTTCACATCAATCTATCCACACCACGGTAAAATTAAACGCACATAATTTTTCGATGAAATTAGCTTCATCTATCTTACTTATAATTAAAAGTTCAATGCGTTTCCTCCAAACCAAGTACATAAACTGTTCATAACTATGACCCTCTTCAAGTTTTACTATTTATGCGACAAATATTCAGATAATACTTATGCCGTCATCGTGAAAAAGTTCAAAAGTAAAAAAACTTTTGAATTTATATTTATTATAATTCTTTACATCACATTATCTGTGGTATTGGACGACTTTGACGCCTGTTTGACGATAAAACATTACGGGAAGTTATGGGCCATATGTGTCCCTTAAGATCAAAATTCATTTTATAAATTAAGGAATACAATTGCTGAGATAAATGCTTTTTTTTAGCGTCAGAATACCAGAATATCTTCATCAGCCCCAATAACAAAAAATTTTAAATTTCACTTTTTTCTTTTCTTTTAAAAAACCGCAAACTTCCAGATTCTGGAGCAAGGATTATCATTGGGTTAACAAATGCAAATACTATTATTTAAATTTATCCAAGTTTAAGTTAGAAGTAACTATTAAAAGTATTGTTAATTTTTTCATACCACCAATTTTAATCAACCACTAGATAAAATTTAGTTCCCAACATTTTAACGTGTTAAGAAAATACACGAAAATAGGCTGCATTACTTTATTTCCGATTCAAGACACATAATGCGCAGCAAATTGTGTTTTTGACAACATTTGCTACTTATTTACAACATTGTAACAAGCACTTCAATTAAACGACTTAAAAGTAACATTTAAAATTCAGCAATGATAATTTGTAGAAGTTTCACAATAAAATTATTTAACGATCGACAACAGAAATACTAATATTTAACACTAAATAACACTGAGATGAATCCACTTTCCATAAAAAATAAAATTCTCAATTTATCTGGTTTTTATTGACTAATTCTATATCTTCAAACTGAATTTCACTCATTTATGAGTTTAAAAACATATTCTCTAAAATGGTTACAGATAAGACATGAAATGATTTATCAAGCTAATGTTTATTGGGACGTAAAAAGGGTACATTTGTACAACTTCAGGTCGATTAAAATTAAAATATTCAGTGTAGGAAAGTGTTCATAGTTCGCCAACTTCAATACTTTCCAGAAAATTTAACAAAATATGTTCAACATTTACTTTTCCTCTACAAGGAACACATAGCGAAATAGAACGCGTAATGACGAAAACAAGCAGTTGACATCACTGGATAAAAGATATTTACACAAAGTTTGAGAGTTAGTTTAATAAGTGAAAATGCCAAAGGCTGGCCATGAAATTCGTTCTCAACTGTTGCATCTCAACCCATCAATGGCTGTCCCTCTCGCAAATAGTGTCTCTATACCACATAATGAAATGATGAGATTCGTTAGCATTCTCAAGAATGGGAGCTGAAAAATAAAACGACCAAACATTAATCCTTTTTGGCTGAAAGTAACAAGTAAAGCTCATAAGCTGCTTCGGTATTTGAACTTCACATTACATTTATTTTAACTTCCTATTTTCTTTGATTTTCTTAATTTCATTTTTTTTTCTTCCAAAAGATGCTTTATTAAATTTTCAAAAATGTGCAGATTATCGCAGGCATGTATTGATGAAAGTACAACGTAGAAATTTAGATGCAAAACTGAAGTTTAAAAGTAGTTTCCAAAAAACAATTGAGCATCATTGAATTAAATATAGCTAGGATTCATAGTTTTCGAAGAAAAAATGTATTGAGAAAAGTTTACTAGATAAATTTAAATAATTAGGTGCGTAGTTTTTATTAGCGATTCCAAACTTTTGTTCCTGCAGACTCTCCTAAAATCCAAGCGAAATTGGCAAACTTTTCTCCAATGGAAATAATTGGAAAAAAAATTCCTCAAATTTTTGCATATTACATAACAGTTGGTAACAAACTAAAACATAATAGCGAAACATCCGTTCAAACACCAAGACTAAATTGATAGCTGCTAGAAAAACAATGTGCACGACTCGGGGACTACTCTCCTCATGTTCTTTTCAACACGATTTGCGCAATCATACTACCGTGCTAAGTGCAAAAGTGGTATCTGCAGTAGAGTTCAAAAAAACTGAGATAAAACTTTTTATAAAGTTTTGCGTCACCATGTATTTGATCCAGATGATACTTTTTCAGAATTTTTTTAAAAAATATTTCCCGTTCTTAAATGACCATAAAACTTGGTATTTAGGTAACATACGTCACAAAGCTACTTGGTGGCGATAACTCAATTTTGTTAAAAAGTGCAGATACCACTTTTGTGACCGCCACGGATATCACCACGGCAGAATCCTAACGACAGAAAGCTACAACGAGTTTCTCAATACTTTTGATATAATTTCATTTTCAAATTACTAGAAGTACGTCACATTGATGCACGTCAATACACCACTAAGTAGTCTTTCGATGTTAGTGACTATTTTTGCACATCATCTGTAAACAGTTAGGAATCAGTTGTTTAAGACATGAATAAAATCTTTATTACTTACATTGGTGAACGGTGCGCATAGTGGATTTCTGAGGACTGTCATGCACTCTTTGCTGACGGCACAACCGCCAATAATAATTCTCCTCGGGATTGTTTGGAATTCCATTCATGGCATAGATGACTGGACGGTTGTCTGAATCCAAATAGTGAGAGAATCTGCAAGAAACGCATTGTGAAAGCAACAGCGACAGGAAAGTAAAAATATTTTAACTATATATCTTGGATTAAACGCGATTACTTTTTCGCTGTGATGCAATATTACCGCAAGACTCCATTTTGAATGAATAAAAAAATATTATTGAAGTAACTTACACAAAGTTTGAGTCTTCGAGTGCACTCAGCTTCATCACGTTGAAAAAATCTGAATCTTTCGGTACATGAATGGTAATTGTGAAATGCACGTTTGGACGTAAATTGTTACGAACTGTGTAATGCAGTCGAGATCCATGCCCAAATTTACGTTGAATGGATGTATATTCTAAATGGAAAATAAAGTATTTTCAATTTCATTTCATTTTGTATACAGACGTTTTTTGGTAAAGCTGATTGTACGAATAAATGGGACAGGGGTTTAAAATTGAAAAATTACTTTGTTTACCTCTAAATCTCCCTGGGTAAATGTCTTTCACAAAAGGGTGTTTATAAGCTTTAAGGGCTAGCTCACAGTAGTAAATACCCATCACACTTTGCTCCGAAAGAGAATTCCTGTGTATGTATTCCAAGGCTCCGTCCATGTCCCAGTTGCTTGTAAAGTTAGAAGCAATGAGGGCCTGAAAGGGTCAAAACAAGCAGAAATTGAATCAGTGAGTGCATAAACAACGTCAGTCCAGAACCTTAAATTGTTCAGGAGAGAGAAAAAACGTCTTAATTCTAACATTGTTTCTACGGTCAACGTTCAAATAACAGGCATCGTATCTTTCGAATTAGTAAGTTGACTGACGTGATTTTTGACCTCAACACGCATTTTGCCTCCCACAGCTTGTTTCCACAAAAACGAATTTTCGAATTTTTGTGACTGGTGTTTTTGCATTCACCGATTGAATTGTCGAAATGTTCATTTCTTTAAATAATTGCAATTGAATGATTGTAAGCCGGAGTCGAATGGATATAAAAAGTACCGCCAGGTTCAATTGATGCTTTACCCTGTTTAAGCAAATTTAGCAATGAACAATTAAATTGACGCCGAAATATTTTAACAGCTACTGTGCTCCGACGAAAGGTTTGTGATTTTAACTTATGTAGCGAATTCTGCGAACTCAAAACGTATGAGGCAAATTTAATACTTAATGCATATAAGACAATTTTTCTAGGTGAGAAATACTTGAATGCCTCAAGCAGAGAGCCCATAAATAGAATTTTCGGAATAATTCTAAAATATTTTTCACAATGTCTCAGACTTAAAATTTTTAATATCTTTGCACGTTTCGGATATCTGCATTTGTCAGAATTATACAACTAACAAGGCAATGTCCTCAACTACGTTTTCCTCTTTCACACATGTATACTGTCCTTTACTTTAAAATTAAATCACTTAAATTTTCCTATTCAATTGACACTTTGTTGTTGCGTATTTTGACTACGTTTCTTAATTACTCAGGTAGAAGCTTTTCGTATTAATGTTGCTAATATAAACCTTCTAAGATCGCGTAACTGTTAATTTATTTTGAGGCAGCAAAATTGGTTGCAAGTTGCCGTATTCAAGACTTCCCCTGAACAGTTTTAAAAATGTGAAGGACATGTTCAGTGACTATTTTCCCAATGAAAACACCCAATAGAAATTAGAGTCAAATTTTAAGGACAAAAAATGTTCAAACGATAATCTTCTAAATATCCTATCTAATAAAAAACAAATATTTTTTTCGCATTAAATAATATTTATTTGCTTAAAATAGAAGTTTGCACAGTTAACAGTTTATTCGGGTTTTCTATTTTTGAAATACCTATACCTCCAGTGTTTTTCTGAGCACAATAGAAGAAATTTCAACGATCCATTCGATTTTTTTAATGAAAATATGAAGTACCTTTCCTTTCTGACTTGCAAAAACTTTCTGCTCTTAGATGTTTAAAAGAGGCAAGGAACAGAAACTGCAGCCATTGTATAAATTTATCTACAGTGGAGGGCTCGAGACCGCATAAAAGTCTTCAAATAGAAATCGTTCAGTAGTTATTAAAAGGAGGCCCACGAATCAAACAAGCTTGATCGAATAGCCAATTTGCCATATAAAATTCTAACAGGAGTATTCCATTATGCGTGATCAAAATGACAAACTACAACGGTTCGTTACATTGCAAATGTTTTACATCAAGCAGGGATATTCCTTGAACCGGTATTCCAAATAGCGGACTAGTATTTATTCTGTTTTACAGCAGCAATATAAAATGTTTGGATTAACTTTTTCACAATTTTGAGCCAAATGCCAAAATTTAATTTTGTGAAAATATTTTGAAAGAAAAGCGGTACACTTTGTAACTCTGAAAAAGTAACTGCTTCACAATAATTATCAACATTTTGGAAACAGTATTTTGGCAATGGTATTTTGTTCTCTGATAATAATTCAAATAATCGAGCGGCTGATGCAGCTCTATTTACTTAATCCACGCACGGAGTGTTCCATGAATTTTTCGTAAGAAATACCGTCTATCTGACTTTTCAGGATACGATCGAAATAAGCGATAGTTATAATCCACCCTTGCTTATGCCAATTTTTCCTTCTACCTCAATATGCTACATGTCGGTACACAGATTTTTCTAAGCAATCTTAATTGTTATAGCTACAGCGTTTTCATGGATAGCCGAAACATTGAAACAAAGGCGATCATGGAATGAGTTATTGTTAGCCATAAATTTTCTCTAAATTATGCTTACTTGAACAATCAGAGCTGTGCTGTAAAGATTGCCAAAACTTTTATCTTCTTTCTGTTTATGAATAAGAGAATTAGCAGCATTCACCATATAGACTTTGAACTTTCCTAGGTAGGGATCCAGACTTGCAGCACAAGCAAAAGCCTTCAATGCCATGGCCTTTAGGTCTAAGAACAGAAGACAGAGAATGCAGTAAACTGTTGCATTGTATTGTTTATGTAATTTAGACAAACTTCGAGAAAATCTATTTAGGAACTTTGTTTGGGGGGATGGGGGGGGAGGGGAGAAAAATTAAGAGTGAGTTTCAGAAAATTTTCAGAAGTCTAAAAAGATGAGAGGAACAGTTAATATCAACCGAAATAAAGTCAAAAATTTCTGATTGTAGTTTGGATATTTTTTTGCAACAGAAGTTGTTTAACAGTGGTTTCAAACTTGGAACGTTCTGTTAATGGTGAACTAGGAGAACTTTGTGTATTAGCGTATTTGTAATAGCATCTGCTATTACAAATACGCTAATACACTAACTTTTTTTACACCAGAACGAATTTCTAATGATTTACTAAATTAAAAAAAAATATAATTAAGGAATTTCATTTCGGACAATTTAAAAGATAAATGATGAAATGTATAAACAAAGCTAAAAATCTCCCAAAATGAAAAATACTTTTAAACTGACAAATTGCATCAAAAGTCGTAACGACACAATGGATATTTTTTGCAAAAGTTTGATAACAATTACAAAAGAGAAAACGTAACATGAGGAAAAGAGAATTTACATTTTAAAAAAGATGAGCTCATTAACTATACTCACCAGCATCGGTCCTGGAAAGGATCGGTCTTTCCAGGTGTTTCCGAATGGAAAGAAGGTGGCTCAAATCTACAGAGTTCACATCACACAGAGCCAACACCAACATGGGATGAGGGTCTGGTGAGTTTACCCTGTGCAGAAGGTCGGCAACGAGGTCAAATCCGTAGAAATCGTGTGGGTTTTTCCCGATGGCCACTAAAGCCTGGATGTAGAGGGCCAAGTCGATGGATTGGATGGGTTTAGTGCTGTTCCTGAAACAAATAGTTCATATTTTGTAATAGATAAACTCAGATTGAGAAGCATCAACATATAGTGTCCCAAAAGTCGTTTTCTTGTCCCATTTACGTTAATGTAATCTAAGTTTTATGAATGGACATTTGAGAGTTTCTATTCAATTCCATAGAACTGGTAACTTCAGCAAATGTTTCATCGAGATAGTTTTCGCTTTATATAAAGCTGGATAAAATAACCACAGGAAATGTAATTTTGATTCACCTCGTAACGTACTCCTTAAACAAAACTCAAATTACAAGTGTGTCATTGAAAGAATATTATGCTCTTTAATCTTGTACCATGAATCCGAATTCATTTTTTAATACTTTTGATTATCAATTTATGAGTGGATTTCAGAGTTCTTACGAGCATGGCTACCAAAGACGGATGTTTACCAAAAAAATTAGGAAAATACAGATATAATTAACTAAATAAACTGTAGTGTTGCCCTTAATATGAGAAGAGGTTCACTTTTATTTTGGTCACTTCATTTTTCTAAATGCGATAAATAAGAAATAGCAAGTCAATTTGGTTGAAATGAATGTTAACAAAAGAAATGCTTTCAGTTAGAAATTTACTAAACCATTTACTTCGAATTCGTAATAGTTATATTTCAATTACGCCAGTGGATACTATTCAGAATTCCTCGTCTAGCTTTAACCCATTAATGCCTGACATTTTTTTTTTCAACGATACTTTGTATACTGGTTACAAATAGTGTATAATGGACAGGAAAAATAGTTAAAAAATTATCGTGTAAAAATTAAATTTTTTATTTAAGAAAGAAAAATCGTCCCTAAAAAGGGACGCTAGGCACCAGAGGGTACATACTTTTTTACTAAAATTTTTTTTCTGCCTACGATGTAATATTGAAAATGACAATTTATAAGAAGAAATAAAAGCAGCAATTAACATAAACTGGGAAGTAGATTCAGAGAACAAGGAAATATTGGTGTTGTTGAGTATGAAAGTCAGCAAAGCATTTGTTCTGCAAACCTACGTATTGCATTTGCTGCATTCCGATAAGCTCTTTTACTTCAATGGGCACATCTTACCTGAGTCTTATTTAAAGCAATATAACAACTAGCCCCATAATACCTAACTCAATCCGGTACTCTTGAGCTCAACGTATTTTGTACAGCAGCTTCTAAAATAAAAATGAAGAGCGGCTACCACCATTTTTTAGAGTGAATCAAAAACCGGTAGTTCCCGATATTTGATGCATGGGATCTTTTTCCCTATGCAACAATTGTACTGAGCAACCATATATATTTGGTTCATCAATTTCAATTACTTTCTTTTCGCTGTTGGACAATCGCTTAGCCTTTACAATAGGATGAACTCCATGAAGATTCAATGCAATAGTTATGACATTACTATTATTCCACCGAACCAACGTAATATTATATTACCTGTCATCGACAGTTATTCAAAACTTCCTCTATTTCCTTTTTTGAACAACGTAACTTTAGTTCATGAGCATTTTTTAATCCGATTCTTGCACAAAACCTTTCCGCGATAAATAATCACGTAGGAACGCAAGAGAAATATATAAATTGTCACAGTAGAGATCAAAATTGTCATTCTCAGGGAATTCTGAAATTAAATCTGCAACCCCTCCCCCCCCTTTTCCAAACAACAGACACATATGCAGTCCTTGAATTCTTCATCAAGGTGAAATGCTAAGCTTTTGAAACAGCTTAGGGCTTCTTCAACAGTCAGACTAAACAATAATAGACACCTAAATACATAACGGAAAGTAATTAAATACAACGAATAATTAGTGTTTTAAAGAACTACATTTTTGAAATAGCTTTCTTTCAAAATTTACCTTGAGTATTTTTTGTAATTAAAAGAAAAAGAGAGAAAATATTTAAGAACGTTGTATAATTAAGTTTATATATTAATTAATTTAATTTAATTAGATTTTTAAAATAAAATAAGTTTTAAAAATGACAATTATTATCTGTTTTTCAGTCTAAAAACATTTACTAACTTCTTTTGATATAAATTATAGATTCTAAGCAAGAAACCAGCAACGGTTAAACAATGCAGCCATTGGTGCCTAGCGTCCCTTTTTAGGGACGTTCTTAAATTGCTATAAAATCCTAAAAAAATTTAAAATTTACAAAATTGCAAAAAAAGGTAAACTAAAACATCGATCAAAGTAGCACATATATCAAACACAGATAGATTTACTTGTTATTAACTTTTAAAACTTAGCTTTTTGTTCTTGAGATTGTGAACGATGTAATTTTTGATAAAGATCATAATCAAATGGCTACAGATCACACTTTACAGCGGTTATGTGCTGAAATCTGTTAATACAGAATTGAAGCAATACCAAAGCAATAATTGAACACAATAATTTGGTTGAAATGTTCATTTTTGGAAAATTCAGACTCGCTTTTTGGACCGTCCCTAAAAAGGGACGCTAGGCATTAATGGGTTAATAAAAGGTATTTATTTCAGATAAACAAACCTTTTCTGCAAACATTAGGAATTAAAGATTCCTACGAAATACAAGAGACTCAACACTTTTTGAATTCACCTTTCCTTTCAAATCTTAAGGGATAAAAATGTGAACCAAGATTTTAGAAACCTCCGTACTTACCAGAGCAAAGCTTTCGTTATATCTGCATTTAATTGCAGCTTTATATCATCCACTTCTTGTTCATCATTCATGGTCCAGTTGCTCACGACTAACGTTATAACAGCCCGGGCTGTGTCTTCACCCCATCCGTACTCCGGGTCTCTGATGAAAACGAGCCATTCGAGACCCCCTTCGGGTCCGTTCGAGCATAGTTCGTGAGAAGAATTAGTGGAGTGTCGAGGTTCATAAGCTTCGGTTACCTTTTTGTTCTTGAAATATGTACTAATATCTGAAACCATAAAGATAGAAAATCACAGTTGATAGATCATGAACCTCCTCATTAATACGCTTTTATTAGTTTCACACTGTGGGTTCGTATGTACGTAACTCTGAATAAAAGATAAAATTCACGTTCTTTACAAATATAAAGGTGATACATTCAATACTATCATTTACACTAAAGGATAAATTATGTTTCATTTTGATGTATCATCATAACATAGTACTTATACCAGATTTTCTATTATAGGTGCATGTTAGTTTGACTAACTCTAAAAGCTTCTATTATTTGTTTTCAAACAATATTTAGGATTATTTTTCTAAAGAATTTAGTAACATCTTTAAGTCTAGCAAGGTAACACTTGTTAAAATATATAACTCCAAATTTATATGAACAAAGAACCTCTCTAATATTTCAAAATATTAGTTTTTAGAATATATTAAAATGACTTTTTCCAAACCCAACCAGAATTCAGAAAATTATTAGATCAAAATCTTGAGAATTTGCTTTACAAATACAAACCAAGGAAACGACAAGGATTGTGTAATAGGGTGTCCCGAAAAAAATCGAATTTCTACAAAGCACCTAGCCTTAGTGCGGAAAATTTGTGACTCCCCAATACATCACTGGGTAAAATTTGACTCGGAGTTAATCCCTTCTGCTCTGGCAAGAGGCTTGGATTTTAGGAAAAAAAAGAAAATTTAAGAAATATTTTAAATTTCACCGAATGCTAAGAGTTTGTGCAAAAAAATTTGTGAACTTCCTACCTAAAACTAATAAGTAAAACTTTAAGTCTGTGAGCTAATTACTTATGCTCTGAAAACTTTAGACTTTAGTTGGAAATTGTTCTAAAAAGTAAATAATTTCTTTAAACACCATCGAAACTACTTTTAAACATAAGTTTTAAAGTCGGCGCAGAAACAATGTATAGAATCATACACAACTACAATATTCAACTGTAAATATAAATTTTAATGGATCCAGGTTCTTTAAGAGCTTTCGCATACATTTCATTGATTACCACACATTCGTGTAATGGTACAAATATTCCGCTTTTCATTTGTTTCTCTTAAAAATGTTGGCAAAATATGGTTTTAAATATCCTTTTACCTATCGTTTTTGCACCGACTTTAAAACTTGTGTTTAAAAGTAGTTTCGATGGTGTTTAAAGAATTTTTTTTTTAAACTTTTTAGAGCAATTTCCAACTAAAGTCGGTTCTATTTTTCCCCAAAAATATTTTATAACAGCTCAATTCTTTCATTTCAATACCCACAAGTAGCGCGTTTTCTTCAATGGTTTGGTCAAAAACTGTTTCTTCATAGGCAGATAGGATAGACTACCGGCTAAAATAAGGTGCTTCCGGACAGTAAATGAGCTCATATTTATTCCATACCTTTTTAAATCTCTATTAAGTGCTGCACAAGTCTTTTTACTCTGCAAAAGTAAAAAGAATCATCTCTTGGTGTTTTCAATTTTCGGGAACATTTCCCTCTCCACATTTGCGATATGGATCCAGCTTCTCTATTTTGTTTTATAACACGGCTCACATTTGCAATATTTACGTCAACTATCTTCGAAAACCCTCTACTAGTCTTTGGCGTATGTCTGGAAAGAGTAACAATCTTTGTACGATTTTGTGGTGTCACATTTATCGCTAATAGTAAAAACTCAACTGACGTGATCATAGATGCAGTTTTAATCTACGGCAGTTCGTGCACACGCGCCCCTAAAACCCCGCTGAATTTTGAAAATAGGATTTATTCATCTGATTCATATTTTTACTACTTTTAATATGATTGGGGAAAATACTAGGATTAATTTCAAAATTAAAGAAAAACAAAATCTTTGTTTCAATTAATTTACACAAATGGCGACGTGGCTCGTGCAAAAAAAAAAAAAAAAAAAAAAAAAAACTAGATTGTTTACAATTGTTGCCAAGTAAACACAGGAATGCGCCGTGCTTCGTTTAAAACTAGATATACAATTTAAAAAATATGACATGTGGTCGACTTCATGATAATTGATGAAAATAAGGCCATATTAAGTATACTTACCACCAATTCATTCAATTATTTTAAGTGTCCAAGGTAATATCTTACCTAATGTACAATAATTATCTTTTATACACAGTAGGGTGTATCAAGGAAATTTCTTTTGTAAATTCAAAATTTCAAGTTGATGAAAAGTTGTCACTATTCACATAGTTACCAAAAAAAAAAAAAGAAATTCAAAAATATTTAGGTTTGTCGGGATTACCTTGAATTTTCAAGTTTAGTGAAAATGAAGTAATAGTTTAATTTAAAAATGTATAAATTATGTATTCAGCAAAAATAATTATTTAAGGCACAAACTGACTATTTAAGGAGTTGTGAAGTCAAAATCCAACGTTAATTAAGCACTAATATGCAGGGATACTGCACAGGGCTACAGAGTCGGAGTCGAGAGGATTTTGGACCGAAGGAGCCGGAGTCGCTGAAAAACATGTCGACTCCGACCACCTCCGATTTGGATGAAATTTTATGGAAGTGAAAGCATGTCTTTGAAACTAACATACAAATTTTCAGCTTCCAATATCCAAATCCTAAGCATCTAGGATCCCTAAAAAAAAAAAAAAAATACTTCAAAATGGCGGGTCTACTTCGTGAAACGAATTGCTATGTTTAGGCTTATGTTGCAAAAAAGTTCATAACACCTTAGATCTGAAACGTTAAGAGCTTTAAGTGCATTTAGTTGCTAATACGGTCAAAAGTGACATGAAATCTAAACAAACAAACATAATGCAAAAGCTCGTACTTTTTTTTGGTAAAGTATTATTTGTTTTGAACGGGTTACAGTTGCAGAGCTTCAATATTGATTAAAAAAATATTGTCATCCAAAGGGGCTATTAAAATCCTTCACGGGAAAAATAGCCGTTTTTCAACTCGTTATAGATGAAGTTTGCCACTTTCAATCTTCTTTTTCGTCAGTACGATTGGAAAGAACAGATTTTTCTGTCAAAATAGGTTTCTTTTTGAATGTGTTCTTTTCATGTATAGTTTTTGTTGTTTTTGCAATAAAATATGCATTGAATGTATATATCTTTGAAATGACGGACCTGTTTTCAAATATCGTATTTACGTTACACTTAAAGTGGAACATCCGTATAAAGCATTATGAAAACACAAGTGAAGCAAGTGAGTAAAAAATATTTGCAGCAAAAAATCAATGTGTTAAAATAAAGTCTGGTGATTTAACAAGAACAGGATTAGTTTTGTACGGAGTCAAATAAAAAAAATCGGCACTTGTTTTTTGCTCCGGAGAAAATTGACTTTTTGAGAGGTCACAATGACCTCCAGTGATCTTCAATTGGGAAACCCCTACTTGCTCCCCCTCCCCACCCCTAACGTGAGTCCTGGCTACGACTATGAATAAAAATGAAACTTTTATAAATGAACTTCATATTTTAAGCTTTGTTTATTGTTTTTTCCTCTTCACATTTGGGTAAAAAAAATAAATAAAAAAAGCAGGAGTGAGTCGAAGAGTCGGAGTCGGAAATTTTAAAAGCCCGGAATCTGAGTCCACCATTTTCCCTCCGACTCCGCAGCCCTGATACTGCAGTATCCCTGCGAATAAGTGCTTAATTAACGTTGGATTTTGACTTCACAATTTCTGTACTAAGTTATTTATTTTCTTCATTTACTTAAGAAGTAATCTATCAATAAAAAAATGCATTAGAGCTAAAATTTAACTTCTAGTGTTCGAGAAAGAGTTATGAAGAACCTCACATTTTGCTAGTTATTAAAATATTTTCCCATAGAAATTTCAAGTTGTCACTACACTCACATTGTTACTAAAATTATTTTGAAATTGAAAAATGTTTACCGGAATTAATTTGAAGTTTCAAGTTTTTTTTTTTTTTTTTTTTAGTAAAAACTATGATTTAAGAAAATGTATAAATTATGTGTAAAGCAAAATAATTATTTGAGTGTAAAAATGGACCCATCTCGCTATTTCAAAGCGCTGTATTTCAATGTTTGTACTATTAATGTAATAATAAGAAGTATTCTGTAGGATGGGTAAATATTATAAAAATATGACTGACTAGCAAAAATGTGAGGTTTTTCATAACTATTTCTGGAAACTTAAAAGTTAAATTTAGCTCCGATGCATTTTTTAATGATGGATTACTTTTTAAGTAGTGCATTTTCGCACTTAAAATTATTTTACTTTACACATACTTTATACATTTAAAAAAAAAATCATCGTTTTTACAAAAAAACTTGAAATTTCAGGGAATCCCGATAGACCTAAATATTTTGCAATTTCAAATTTTTTTTAGTAATAATGTGAATATAGTGACAACTTTTTATCAACTTGAAATTTTGAATTTACAAAAAAAAAAAAAAAAAATTGTGACACACCCTAATGCGCAGCCGTCTTCAACTCAAAAATGACACTGTTGTATCTTACAGAAACTAAGGATATGTAGAATTTAAAAGTACACTCACCCCATTCAATGCTGTACGCAAAACAAAGCAAGCTGGCAAAAAGGAAACATTTTGCTATTATAGCAGCCATCGCTACGGCATAGAACTATCACGTAAACCACCACTGCAGTTCAGCAACGAAACATGCACTATAATAATGCCTCCAGTGCAAAGAGTTGAGGGGAGTTTAAATGTCACAGCTTCTTCAAAAATGCTCGGTGAGAAATAAAGCATCCTTAATTGGTTTCATTTTATCTGGAAGTGGCAACAGAATCAGCCATAGCACTTCAGAATTCGCCAGGAATCTTCTTAATGAAGGAATGAATCCATTGTAAATCTTTTTTTTTCCTCTTTAAATTATTCTGATGATTCACAGACGTTTCAACATAGCCTCTTCATTTAATGGACTCAAAATGGCTTGATTTATGAATGAAATCTATTAGCATAATCCTTTTTCTTTTAATCTTGTCAAAAACTTAGTCAAGTTTGTATTTTTTTTTTCTCTTAAATTTTTTAAAAGTTAATATATGATGGTATAACTGTCTAGATTCGGAGGCTTATAGAAGCAAGGTGTTATCTAACTCCCTTTCACTAAGATGTTTCAATACACAGTTCACATTACACAATCTAATTTAGTGAGTTAATTTTACTGGTACTTTCAAATGCAGCACTGATTATTTATTGCACGTGCTGTATTAGTTACAAACGTTTTTCGCTGGAGCAAAATGTGTTCATAAATCTTCATTACTTAAAAATAATCATTGAATACAAACTATTTGTCATTTCTTTAATGTCTACACTTTTATCACGTAAGGTTCTAACGATCCTTGATTATTTAATTATTGTCCTCTTTCTTTGTTTAATGAATGTTCGATTAGAATTAGAAGTTGACGAGAAATTGACATTGTCGAGGACTTTATTTAAGTAAAACGCTGCACGTTTCGCACCCCGTTCGTGAAGCTAAGGCATAATTGCAAGCAAACACTGACCAACTCGTTACATCATCCAGAGACTGCAGTTTCACAACTCGTTTGTTTGCAGGGCCGGATTTACACATCTTTCGCCCATGGGCCCGAAAATTATCGCCGCCGCCCCTCAAAAAAAAACGGAACTTTGTTTTAGTGTAAAATGCTCTGATTTTGCACAAGATGAGTATAACACAAAATAAAAAATAATTGAGACCCCCTATTTTATATAACTCAAACATTTTTTTTCCAAAGGTCAAAATTATAGTCGTAATGTGCAGTTATTGAACCATGGTAGTTGACAGTAAATTTAATTTATTGTAACATTTTTTTGAATTGTTAAACTTCTGCTAATTGTTGGAGAAAGAATCACTTTCTTTATCCAATTAAACATAGTTGTTGTTGGTATGGAAACCCATTTGTTTTAAGAAACGAGCATAATACTATAGTAAAAATAACATACTGAAAGGCAACGCTAAGTAAAAAAATTTTCATGAAAGAAAATAATATTTTATTTGCTCAAAATATTACGTACTTTGTTAGAGAAAGGTAGGACCAGGATATCGAAATAAAATAAGGAAGTCAATATAAATGACAAGTTGTGCGCATACTCAAGGGTTCTATTATTATTATTTTAATGGGGATACAAGATACAAATGTAAAATGTTAGTTCATAAAAAAACGAACTCGAACTGGGATAGAACTCAAAAATTGCAGTTTTATAGCTATTTTATCTTCATCAATTTTAAATTATTATTCAGACTTTAATATGTTTGGAAATAAATTGTTATACACTGATTTGAACAATTATAGTCTCACTCGCTTCGTTATGCACTTACTAAAAACTAATAAACGCTAATTAGAACCATGTGACTGAAAGACCAATTCCTAGAATACGGAGCAGGGAATGAAACCCATTTTGCCGCGAGGGGATGCTTTTCTTGTTTTCAACTTGAATACAGTCGCCTGTTCTTGATAAGGAAAAAAGAGGAAAATAGAGATTCTGCTGAAAAGTTAGGCTAGGAGTAAAAATGTCCGATCCGATGTACTTTTGAGACGGAAAAAAAGGGAAAAAAAAGCGCCGCCCTTGAATTATATGAAGATTTTTTTTTTTTAATGATAGAATTTGAAATAATTCTGAAATTATTTTGTTATTTGCGGAAATTTTTGTTTAATGCGATCCGCCGCCCCCTAAATTTGCCGCCCTGGGCCCGGGCCCATGTGGCCCATGCCTAAATCCGGGCCTGTTTGTTTGTACTAGGTCGTCCATGGCAGTAGTCACTGGAAGCAGTAACGTACTGATCAGCATTGTCTTACAATTTTGAGCTCCCGCTACAGGTGGTAAAGTGTAATACTCTCACCTCATCGACCTGCTTACCATATCAAAGTGTATAAGATAGATGACCAGACAGTGAAGACCGCCCTGTTCTGCTGAAGCTACTGGGTATGATAACAACGTCACAGAAGAAAATTATTAGCCTTCCACCTTGTTGAGTGATCGGAAAAGTCTGACTCGGATGGCGCGATTCTGGGTTCGAATCCCAGTTCGGGCATGGGTGTACTTCCTCTCTCTTGTGTCCATCAAAATATTTTATAAATATAAAAAATAAAATATTCTTATTTTATATTTCATATATTTATAGTTTACAAATGCCTTTGTGCTGTTGATGTAGAGAAAAATACAACGTTAAGGAGGCACAAATAAGCAGGGATACTACAGACACGTGTTTCGGGGCTACAAGGAACCCCTTTTTCATTGCAAGAAGTGTGAGCTTTAGGATGAAGAATCATCCGATAAAAGCCAATGCTTATGGTTTTGATGCAAATCAAAATGCCAATGATGCAAATGTTTATGCTTTTGTCGGATGATTCTTCATCGTAAAGCTCACACTTCTTGCATTGAAAAAGGGGTTCTTTGCAGTCCCGAAACACGTGTTTGTAGTATCTCTGCTTATTTGTGCCTCCTTAACGTTGTATTTTTCTCTACATAATATATATTTGATTGTCATAGTTGATTGACTCCTTGTTTAGAGTCTGGTATCATTTCACTTCAGTCACATATCAAATAAATCACAGTCATTGATAATAGAAAATATATTTTTATTTATCTTTATGGCTTTGGAGATATTCAAGCTCTGACAGCGAAGTTACGCAGTACATTGATAATTGAATTATTTCAGAAGCCTCCTTGTGTCCCGCGTCTGTCGATTTTGTTCATCAGTTTCTTACTTTTGCCGCTAGGGTAATTATGTTTGACTTGAGCCACTGATTGGTTCCTTGCTCTATCAGTGTTATCTGGACTCTCTTTCCGGGGATAATATTATGCATTTCGAGAGCTCTCAAACACGAACCAGATGCCTTCTTGAACCTTCAAATTCGACAGTTGTATACCACTTCAAGATAATGTGTTATAATAATTTTCTTACATCAAGAGCTACACTTGGAAAAGGGCATCGTCCGAATAGTTAAGACAAAACTATCTTGAATTAAATTCTATAATTTTTAGGAATATCATTTCATACATATATATGTATTTCAGGGCCGCAATCAGACTAATGTTTCGGGGAGGGTTTTACCAACACATTTCTTGTGAAATCTATATGAAAAATAAAATTTGATTTCATGTTCTATATTGTATTGCTTTCTGTTACAGTAGATGCTTAAGCGGCATTAACATGAAAAATAAAATAACATAGCTTTCCAATGAAGGAAAAAAATCTCATGTGTACAAAGCATCTTCGTCCCAGTTAAAAAGGTATATTGTTGTGTGTGAAATTATGTTGAGAGAAACTACAATAAAGATAAATACTGCAGATAAATCAATTAATTTGTACTATCACTCAATGATAATAATTTCATTTTTCAAATGAAATTGAAAAGTTAATTAGAAAATTAAAAATAAAATAGTAATAATATTATTTTTCAGCAAATAAGGGCATTAAAAAACATTTTTTGGAATAGTGTCGAAAAATTTCGGAGGGGTTTGAATCCTAAAAATCCATCCCTTAAATACGGCCTTGTTGTATTTCCTAAGGAAGAAAAAACCCGTTAACATAACGCGATAAAATTTGCAAATGTTTATGTCACTTTTCTGAACTTTAGAATATAGGAAGAAAACATTTTATGAGTTCAGATTTTTTCAAATTTCTTTCACAGAATTGTCCTTCTCAAATAATGTTTTAAACAACGCAATTAATGAATGATACTGATTCAGAACAGAATCAGTATCATTCATTAATTGCGGGGAAGAAGGGGGAAGAAAAAGTCAGTTTCCAAAGACAGTTCAGAGTTCTCCAAAAATACAACTTTGAAACCGTTATTAGTAGCTTTTGCTTGAAAAATATGCTTTACGTGATATTGGATAAAACAATGCAATTTGTGTGTCCCATAGCAACAACTATTTTCCATTTCCTAGCATTGAAATAGCTACTTTGGGAAAGATATCATGAATAATGAAAGAAACTAAAGTAACCGAACATGTACTAGTGTATTTCCATTTGAAAAGAGCAAATACATTTAGAAGTAAACGTGACATTTTAAAAAGCTTACCTAAGCAATTCGTTTGAATGCATTTCTTGTCTGAGAGAAATGCGATTGACAGATTGAGGCATAAATAGTTATTAATTTGATGCCCTGCAAATAATCTACTTATATTTAAAACTGAGTATCTTTCTATCTTTCTCTCTTTCTATCTATCTATCTATGTCATACTTCTTTCTCCTGAACGCCAATGAACTGAAAGTCGAACCAGGTACCAATAGATTGGTAATTTTTCAGACTTCATTAGTTTTAATTTATATCATTATGCGATTTTAATTAACGAAGATATCAATTAATAAGTAGTCAAATTTAAAGCGATTTGTCCTATATGATCAAGTATGAAATCCATTTTTTCAAAACGTGGTTGCTATGAATCAGTAATAATAATGATAATGAGAATTTTGAACGAAGGATAAACTGAATCAAACATGAAACTCATTAGCGGGCCACGTGCGTAGTATGTCTTAAAATCGAATGAACATTAAATTACATAAAATAATATAACATCAGAATGAGGTAAATGCTAGGGGGGCTGGAACGTTATGCATCAACATGCTGCAGGAAGCTCATCTAGCTGCCCTGCCAGCTAGTATTCTATTAAAATGGGACTAATTGTCTGCATGCAAGTTAAAAAATATCGTGAATGACTTAAAAAGAGATGTGTTAATAATATTTGGATTGAGCTCATTTTATTTTGTTGTGAAAAGTCATATTTAAACTTCATCATTTTAAATTAATCATTGAAAAAAATGTAAAGAATATACCACTTAAAACTTGCAAAATTATTAATAGTACAAAATAAAAACTTTTTGAAGAGTGGTGCTGTGAAATGCTCCTCTAACGAGAAGTAAAAAATATATATATTTTATTAAAACCAGGCTGAAATGGGTTGTCAAGATCCACAACCTTTTTGTTTTGCTGAGTTTTGAGCTGGATGCTTCTTAACATTTCAGAAGACACGTATTTTTTCTTTTACTGAAACAAATTTTGGGACTCGTAAAAATTCGTTAAGTGGGTTCCGACAAAGAAATTTCCAAATCTTAATATGTAAAAATTACGTGTCCCTGTGTTTGTGGCCAATAGACTCCTCAGCTACTGAACCGATTTTAACCAAATTTTACACGCAGTTTCAGTTTGGTTCAACTTAAATGATAGGATAGTTTTTATCTCAATTTAGGACCGCAATATATTTTTTATTGCAAATTATCTATTTAGCTACCAGCTTTTCTGTGTTCTTAGCTAAGCCTTTTTACTAAGCCTTTTTTGACACCTCCATGGCTGAGCGACATAAAGCACACGTTCTGGCAGCTTCTAGAGCGCAGTAAACAGGTAATAATCTTTCTTATCTTAATATATAAAAATTACGTGTCCCATTGTTTGTGGCCAATGGACTCCTCAGCTACTGAACCGATTTTAACCAAATTTTACACGCAGTTTCAATTTGGTCCAACTTAAATGATAAGATAGTTTTTATCTCAATTTAGGACCGCAATATATTTTTTATTGCAAATTATCTATTTAGCTACCAGCTTTTCTGTATTCTTGGCTAAAATTCTTTAAACATACCCGGAATGCCACCACATAATCTGCGGTTAAAAATTGGTTCACCCATAGTTCTTTTACGTAATTTAAATCCACCGAGATTATGCAATGGTACGCGTTTAGTTATCAAAAAAATCACCGGGAACATTATTGAGGCAATCATTTGACTGGCAAGTTTAAAGATGAAGTAGTTATGTTGCCATGTATCCCAATGACACCGTCAAAATCTTCAATACCCTTCAAAGGCTACAGTTTCCCATTCGTTTAGCTTTCGCCATGTCCATTAATAAGTCCCAAGGACAAACAATGTCAATTTGCGGTTTAGATTTAGAAAATCCATGTTTTTCCCATGGGCAACTATAGGTCGCTTGCTCCCGTGTGGGAAAACCGTCCAATCTATTTTTGTTTACAAGAGACAGATTAACAAAGAATATTGTGCACCGATTAGTGTTGAGTTAAACTGAAATTAAAAATGCTTATAATTCAAAAAATAACAAATAATATTGGTTAATTATCTACCCTACTTACATTATTAAAAAATAAAATGTTACATTAAAAAATAAATGTTACAATAGCAATTAGTAAAGTTTTTAATTAACTCAATTGTTACAAGCTTGAATATAATATTTCTAAGTACTAAAATGCTACATTTTTTGTTGATTTTTTGTTTCTAGCAAATTTAGGAAATTTTTGTTCGATTGTTTTCATTTTTTGACCTCAAATTCATCTTAATATATAAAAATTACGTGTCCCTGTGTTTGTGGCCAATGGACTCCTCAGCTACTGAACCGATTTTAACCAAATTTTGCACGCAGTTTCAGTTTGGTCCAACTTAAATGATGGTTCATTCCACGTCAAATCGCCTAATTTAAATAGTCGGCCGTGCCGTCATGTCTCGGATTTTGTTCAATATTTTTTTACGGATAGATACCTATGAGATAAAACTCAAATTAATTTTTTTAGATTTTTTGAATAAAAATTAGGGTTGTAGAATTTTTTGAAATTTTGATTTTTTTAGAATTTTTGCTTTTTTATTTTGGTATGCATTTTGAAAAAGCTCTATAACTTCCTCATTTTTCCATTCAATTAAGCCAGTTTAAGTATCATTTTAAAGCTAATTATTTTCTCCTTCATATTAGTGACAAAAATGAGAATTGTGAAAAATAGAATTTTGCCAATGTACGTCTGAAGTCAGATTTTGTGTTTTTTGAGTGTTATTTCAATAGGTCATATCTCCAGAGTACCAACTAAGAACTGCCCAATTTTTTTTTTTCAGTGATGTACAACATCATATACTTTTTATGTATAAAAAATTAGGAGGGTGTTTTTGTTGCTTTGGAATAAAAAATTCAAGTGTGTTTTTTCAGTTGGTATGATCAATTAGTCAATCTCCGGACTACCAACTAAGAACTGCACGCACTTTTTTTCTGTTATGACAACATCAGACCCTTTTTATGTATCAAAAAATTAGGGCAGGGTGCTTTTTTGTAGTTTTTGGACATAAAAAAAATCAAACGGTTGTTTTCAGTTGGTATGATCAAATAGGTACCATAGCTCCGGAAAACCAAGTTAACAACTGCGCCATTTTTTTTCCATAATGAAAATATACATGATTGTTTTTATGATCACGAAATTAGAACGGCAGTTTTTTTTTGTTATTTTGAAATAAAAATATAACATGTTTTTTTCAAAAAAACTTTTACTTTAAAATCAACTTTTGAAACTTAAAATTGAGATATCCCTCAGCATCACAATGTCACAAGCAGATGAAAATGTATCTCTATTTGATTACATACAAATACTATGATGGTAGATTTTATATTGTTCTATTGCTTGCATGCTTTGGTACGTGAAAAGTCGCCTGCAGAATTATTTTACCTCTTCATGTAATTATTTGCTAGCACTCCATCAACCGATAGGAATTACGATAAAGTAAACTGAAATGTCTTTAAATATACTTTCATTCATAGTTTGACAAAGAAAGATTCGCGAGCTCTTGGTGGTTGGAAAAAAATTTATATTTGGTTTCCATTATTCTGAAATCTACGTAACATTTTATAATTTGTTATCAAATGAAAGCATAAAAAATTCATGAATAACAATCTTTATTTCTACGTATGTTCCGACAGTGGCACACAAAGAGTTTTTCAAACACAGAAACCCTTCTTCACTAATTAAACCCTTCGTGTCTAATGGCTTGAATGAAGTAATTCTCTCTGCTGCCTACTATTATTAAGGCTATTTCATATCTTTGCTTTAAAAAATCTTCATTTGCCAACCACTTCCAATGCGTAACGAAAAACATCTGTATCCCCTTTATGTTTTGAGAGGCAAATTGAAATAGATCATGTGCATTTAAAATCTGTCCTTCGAGAGTTCTTTGAAGACTTGCTCTTATTGCAAGCCGTTTTATTGTGCCCCTTACACCATCGCATGTATTCTTGCCATGACTCGTGGCAAAGAAATGACATTCAGCTGCCATGTCGTGGTCTTCCTTGTGATAGCATAGTTTTTTTTTTTTTTTTTTAATTTTACGGAGTTTTTAAACTTGTCGAAAACTTGATTTTCAAAGAAATTTGTTTCAAAAATTCAATATATTTTTTAAATTTCAGAACAACAAAAAACACCCTTCTAATATCTTGATCATAAAAAACATTATGATGTTTTCATTATAGAAAAAAAATTGGCGCAGTTGTTAACTGGTAATCCGGAGATATGACCTATTGATCATACCAACTGAAAAAACACGTTTGATTTTTTTATTCCAAAACTACAAAAAGCACCCTCCCAATTTTTTATACATAAAAAGTATATGATGTTGTCATTACTGAAAAAAAAAATTGGTCAGTTCTTAGTTGGTACTCCGGAGATATGACCTATTGAACATACCAATCGAAAAAACACAAAATCTGACTTCAGACGACCATTGGCAAAATTCTATTTTTCACAATCTCATTTTTGTCACTAATATTGAAGGAGAAAATAATTAGCTTTAAAATGATACGTAAACTGGCTTAATTGAATGAAAAATGAGGAAGTTATAGAGCTTTTTCAAAATGCATACCAAAAATAAAAAAGCAAAAATTCTGAAAAAATCAAAATTTCAAAAAATTCTACAACCCTAAATTTTTATTCAAAAAATCTAAAAAAATAATTTGATTTTATCTCATAGGTATCTATCCGTAAAAAAATACAGAACAAAATCCGAGACATGACGGCACATAGCCTTAGGCGATTTGACGTGGAATGACCCTGATAGGATAGTTTTTATCTCAATTTAGGACCGCAATATATTTTTTATTGCAAATTATCTATTTAGCTACCAGCTTTTCTGTATTCTTGGTTTCTATAAGATAAAATCTGCTGCTGGGTTGTCAGTTGCTTCGGAAGCAAGAAGCAATAGTGGTAACGATCAAGGATGTCGAATCGGTTTCTGGCATATTCGTCCCGATTCTCTTAATTTAAATTGTGCGTGGAAGTATTATTAAATCAATATTAGGAAAAGTATTATTTGCTTACTTCTCCTTTACTTAATTCAATTTATTAAAGCAGTTTAGATACTTAACATATGCTATTTTGTATGTTTTAAAAATATTTTTCACTCATGTTTAGGTACAAATATTTTTTTAGGAAAATTATTTTAGTGAAAAATATCATACCTTTTTCCAGCTTTGAGTTATAAAATAGCCATATTGTTTAGTGATTTTTTATGTCAGGTGTATTTAGACAAAGAAAATCTCACTGCATTATGTGATCTTTTACCTATGTAATATTTAAATTTTTAGTGATTTAGTTCAGAATTGTATTTTCTAAGCGTATCCATCTGCAGCAATAAATTTGCAAATTATCGTTCAACAATACATTTGGTATTTACTATTCAAAAAACAAATTCTTAGGAGGGAAAATGTACTGTTTTATGGTGCGAAGATTAAAATTATTTCTATACACACAATTTTTACTGTCACATTGCTTTGTAACATAAATATACACCTCATATTTGCGATTCAAAATTCAACTGTTTCGTAAATATCGTACCTTTTCGATTTTTTAAGTTATACAATTAAAAAGATGTTTAAAAAAAAGTTTTACTGTTATTTGCGAATTTTACCTGTGTAGAATTGAAAATTAGAGTGATCTAGTTAAAAATTTTATATACTGAGCGAACTACCGTACTACCTACGGTTATAAATGTGCAAATTATCGTCCAAGAATACATTTGTATTTACTAAGGATAAAAATAAAAATAAATAAAATAAGTTATAATAGTAATAGTTTGAAAACTTAAGAATGCAGAGAGGTACGTTTAGAAAATACAATTCTGAGCAAAATCACTCTAAATTTTAATATTACACAGGTAACAGTTCACAAATTACAGTAAAACATTTTTTTATTACAATACAACTGAAAAAAAAAATCACAAAAAAATGAATATTGTATAACTTAAAAACCCGAAAAGGTACGATATTTACGAAACAGTCAAATTTCGAATCGCAAACTAGGTGTATATTTATGTTACAAAGCAATGTGTCTATAAAAATAGTGTGTATAGAAATAATTTTAATCTACGTGTCCCTGTGTTTGTGGCCAATGGACTCCTCAGCTACTGAACCGATTTTAACCAAATTAAAAATTTAAAAACCAAATTTTAAAAACATTTGAGGTCAAAATTGTTTTCATATTTTGACCTCAAATTCATATTTATATAAAGTTGATCTCTATAACGGTAATAAAGGTTTTCGTTTCTATTGAAACATTATAGTTCACCCCTTACCTTAGCCACAGCAACGCGTGGCCGGGTCAGTTAGTTAACATTAAAAAAAAGAAAAGACAAAACAACTATGTCTTCCTTGTATTAAGCATCATGCAAAGGAAATCTTCTGGTTTCAATGTGACATTTAGAACCTGAATGTACAGTGTACACTGGTGGTCAAAATGATAAGAACAAAGGGAAATGACCGAGTCTTCATTTGGTCGGAAAGTCATGCAAATTTTATGTCTTTAGCCTAGTGATAAATTAAATATTTTTTATTACTTTTATTGGAAATATATAGGAATTCAGTGTTTCTAGAGTGAAGTTTGAATTGAAGGGCTTGGTGGATGAAGGGTCCATGTTACATTTTGAAAAATGAACACTCTAGACAATGGTAAACAATGGATACATGTAATCAAATAAAACTTGGTACGTCAAAAAGTAGATGCCATTAGACCATTTTCATACGCACACTAACGAAAAAACTAGAAAACAAAAAAGCTGCAACAACTGCTACAATAAGAACTTTAATAACTCCCAATTTCTGTTTTGTCGCATAACCCCTTCCTCTCCCAAGCCCTTCAATTAAGACATCCTTCCTATAATATGAACAAAATTTTAAGGATAGCGTGCGCTTTGCCCCGAAACACACTAATAAACAAAAAAAAAAAAAAGAAAAGAAATAAATAAGAGAAATAAGTAAATAAATAAAAGTTAGACTAAAAAGTGTTTAAAAAATAATGACGAATATTGTAGGAGATAGAACTTTTATACGAATGCTTGCAACCCAACACTATTTTTAACTCGGGGAAATAATTGAGAGAAAGTTATTCTACACAATGATTTTTAAAATGCAGTTCTTGTATTGAAATAGTTCATCGTCTTTTAGTGGATGGTTTTCTCTATGTTTTTACTAAAATATTTTCGAATAATAACTAGCCATTACGGTAACAGCCCAATTTTTGCTTAGAGCTCTGAAGACAAATAAGGGCATTCATTTACATTTTTCCATGAGAACAACAATCACATCTCCATATGTGCAGCGAAAATCTCCCCGCATTGGAAAGAAATCCAAGAAATATCTTTATTTCATGAGATCAAGATGCCAAGGAGCTTATACAATCTTAGCTGCATCTTCAAACACTTGACAAAATAATCATCTCAAAAGAACTTTCCTCAAACCAAAATCGGAACTGGAGCTAATTATTTACGGTTGGAGCAGCAGCATTGAAAATGAGCCAACATTTGACCATGGCATTTGTTCAAAATAAACTTTTTCTGTTTTGGGACAAAATAGTATTTTTTAGAAAATATTATTTAGGCCTTGAATTTGTATAGAACACGATAAAGAGCAGAGCTGGCTAATATAATATCCGACTTTAAACTTGCGTAAACATCCACTGGTCATTAATCAGATTTAATAGGATTTCATCAAATGATATAAGTTTGGTCTCTTTCGAGTTACAAAGTATAACGTGTTTGTATATCATTATCGAAGTTATTGTTTTGTTGGAAACTGGGGTAATAAAAAACAACCTAGATGAATGGCTCAGTGTAAAAGAAATACATAACACATACAGAAGAAAAAGTAAACAGAAAGATTTAAAATACTGTAATATTTTTTTGTTATTGGGGCGCGAAACTTTTATAGAATTCAATTAAACTAAACAATAACTACAAAGCAAAAAATACGTTGTTGTTTTTACAGTATAATACTGAAAGCAGAGGTTTCAGTTTAAAACTGTAAGAGCGCAGTAATAAACTAAAACTAGCCATTTTAGTTTATTATTGCAAAACTAGCAGTTTTACAATTTTTTACTGTAAAACAAGCAATTTTACAGTTCATTACCATAAATTGAGCTGTATTATGCTATAAAAGCAACAGTGTAATACTGGCAGCAGAGGTTCAGTTTAAACCTGTAAAATGAACAGTAATAAACAGTAAAACTGCAATTTTACAGTTTATTACTGCAAAGTAGCAATTTTACAGTTTACTACTGTAAAATTAGCAGTTTTACACTTTACTACTGTAAAATTAGCTGCATTATAGTGTAAAAGCAACATTCATTTTTTACAGTGTAATCATCATAAGTTATTTTCCCGCAAAACTATTGACTAGAATATTATAAATTTACACATTTTTAATTTTAAGTGTAACCTTTTTCCAAGAACTGCATTTACACATGATCCTCCCTTTATGTATTAGGTCATTTAAAAAGTCCTCGCGCTTTTTTCTAACCAGATGGGTTGACGTATATATTTCGAGCAACACTAATCCAATTGCGTTATATGAGTATTCGTTTGAAAGGTGGCATTTCAGGCTACCTTTTTGTGACCACGTTCAAGCATTTTGCCAATCGAGTAAAAAGTTATAGCGCGTTAAAAATGACGGAAATGTCTGAAAAATACGATAGGTAATGTTTTTTCACTGCAAAAAAGATAAGAACGCCACAAGAACGGCCGTTGTTTTTTAAAAATGTTATGTAAGGATGCAATGAGTGAACGCCGTAATCAAAAGAGGTATACTCTATTCCGTTCCGGAAATTTTGATGTCAAAGGTACACCTCTCGCTAGTCGGCTATTCACTGAAAAAGTCGATGAAGTTTTTCAACTGGTTTAGCGGGACCAAAGCGTAAGGTCTTAAAAGATGGAGGAGACACTTAACATCAACCACATAACAGTTTGGGATCCTCTGAAGAGAACAGGTTGCTCAAAGAAGCTCTATGTTTGGGTGATACAAGAATTACCGAAAAAAAAAATTGATCGACAGAGCTACCATCAGTAAAACGCTTCTAAGGAGATCTGAAATCGATTCTTTTTGAAGAAAATTATTACAGGAGATGAAAAATGGATTAGATACGAGATAATGAAATGCATCTGATCTCGGTAAAGGGCTGTGACCCACCACAAACGACTTCAAATCCAGGATTGACGGTAAAAAGGTGTTTCGTAGAAATGGAAGGGCATTGCTCATAATGAACCGATACAACCTGGCGCAACAGTAAATTCTGTACTCTATTCTGCATAACTCAACTGTTTCAATGAAGCAATCAAGAAAATGCGACCAGAATTGGACAACAGAAAAGAAGTTGTTTTCCACCATGATAATTCGAAGCCACACTCATCTTTGATGACTTAGAATAAATCAAAGAAACTTGGTTATGAACTTTTGGTGCATCTAACGTATAGGCCGGACCTTGCTAATTTTAATTATCATTAGTTTCAGTCTCTGAAAAATTCTTTTGATGGCAAAAAATTGGCTAACTGAACAGGCGCTGAAAATCACTTGGCTAAGTTTTTCGCCGATAAACCTCAGAAGTTTTACACCAATGAAATTATGCAGCTACCGAGGGAATAGCCAAAGGTCATAAATAATAATGAGCATATGTACTTAGGTTAAAATTAATTTTCAAATAAAAAAATTCTCACTCAAAAACTTACGAAAAAAGAGCGGAGACTTTTTAAATGACCCAATAATATTTTCAGTACTTTTTACCACGTACATTAAATTAAACATAAATACTTTGTTTAAATAAATGGTGCACAACCTTTTCCTGCCTGAGGGCCACACCTCATATTAAACTCATTCTCACAGGCCAGGACACATGTAAAATTTCAAAATATTTTATTATTTTCAAAATAACACGGGAAGATACAAATCAGGAAAGAGAATTACAAACCAGTAACTGTTGGTTATCATTACTTGATACTTTATTAAATGCATGTCTTTCAGAAGCCGATTTCTCAACATTTGGAACCAAACTCGTGACATTGTCACTGCTCGTGCTTCTCGATCTCTAAAATTGAACCAAACAAACGGGACTTATGTGGCCCGCGGTCCGAAGGTTGGGCACCACTGGTTTAAAAATCAAAGCTATAGTAACGCAGGGTGAGCACAACTGATAGCCCCGATTTCAAAAAATCGGGGCTATCACACAAAAATCGCACACAATACAATGGGTGTAGACATTTTGAAAATTGAGTCTAAAATAAACTGAGAATCTTTTAATTGGTCAAATTTTTCTCCTTCAATCAATTTCAAAAAAATTTCCATTTAATCTGATGTTTTTACTCTAAATACTATAGTTATAATTTTCTAACAAAATAATTATTTGTTCCGATTTACAGGCATGCAGTGAAACGTTTATGCCAAATTTATTTGGTTATCGTTAACTTACGAGTCAAAACTCAAACAATAATTAATTTTCCACCTTCTAAATATATTTCAGTTGTTATTTATTTTAAAATGCATTAATAAACTATTACGTTATTTCGAGAGAAAAAAGCTTGCTATAATCATATTACATTTTCTCGCTTCATTCTTACGTTAATCAAATAATTCAGGCATAAAATATGTATCTAGCACTCTTCTAGTAATTTAACAATTAACTGTGTCACTTCTATAACTAAAAGAAATGCAGGAGATATTTAATTATTCAATTTGCTCATTAATAAGTTGAAGCTACTTATTGTACAGATTACAAATAGATTTTTATTTTAAATTCTGTTTTTCACGAATTATTAGAAACAATATTTAACTAATACGCTTATTGTTAATGAATGTATTTCAATATAATTCTTAACTGAAACTTTTCTTGTGTCATTTCAAACACATCATTTTTTTATTATATTGTTGTTGAGGTAAAAATAAACATTTGGTAAATGGAAACAAACTCTTGTGGTGACACACTTGTGGTGATTTGTTCTGAAAGTAAACTATTGTTGATTAAAGACAACGTTATACAAAGAAAATATTCTGAGAGTTCCGCATGGTTCCAGAGAATGGCATAGGCGCAATAATTGTTTAAAAGACGATGAAGTCACGATATGGCGAATTTTTGCCAAACTACATAGAAAAACGGGAAATGGTCTGTTGGTCTACGTAGCCTTATTTAGCGCACTTATCTTATTCTTTAAACTCATATCAAATTGGCAAAGATAATTGAATTATGAAATATTTAAATTAAATTATAACTAGCATAACTAGTGTTTTTTTATATTTATTTATGTCAATGAAAATGTAATTATGGAGTAAAATTTAGAAAATAGAACCATCTATACAGTAAGAATACAAGGCCCAGAGTTCTGATGAAGCTATTTATTTTACATTTTTCTTTTCCTTTTTCTTATTTTTACGAACTATCGGCAGTTTGACACCACTATTGTCTGCGCAGTATAACCCGGAGTATTTGACCTACCTTGTTTAAAGAACATAAGCATCGAAGATTATGAAGATGTGAGTAACCAAGTCTAAAGTCTCGAAATATTAACAGAACCAGTATATGTATTGATATAGATAAGTAAATAAAATGCATGGGATTTGTTTTAAAAGTTTTTAAGAAAGAAATTAACATTTAAACCAAGTTTGCCTGAAACAAAAAAATCACAACGAAGTTTTTTTTAATTAAAGCAATTAAATTTTATTTATTACTAGCGGAACCTGCACGGGTTTGCCCGTGGTATACATCATTGGTCATTTGGTAATACATACAAAAGGTAATCACATACAAAAGGTCATTTGGTAATAAATTGATACCGCAGAAAGAATACTCAATTTTAGTTTAATCCAATTGTAATTCCTTAAAAGTTCAGTTAAATAACTCATTTTAATAAGGCTAGGAGATTGGATTGCTACAAAAACAAATACATTTTGAAAATTATTAAAAGAAAAAGAACGAAACAAAAAAGGTATAAAAACGTAACCATGGTAACAACATAAAAAGTTAATTTCCGTTGTGATAAAATAATTTATTTCATCTTCATATTTTATTCTTAAGCTTAACCTTTATAGAGTCGTTTGGCTAGCTTTGCTCAAGGTAAGCCTTGAACTTCCGGGATTCTAAAAACAATTGTTACAGCTCTTCTAATGCTCGTAGAAACTTCAAACTGACATCATTCCTAGCACAAAATTTCAAGCTTTCGAATGACATAAGATTTGAAAATGTGTATGAAATATTTCCTCCCTCTTGTATCCCTATATTTTCGCTAAAAATTAGAATATAAAAAGAACGAAATAGAATTTTTGAAAAAACGCTTCGTAGTGCACAACCCCATTCTACCAACTATATTTGTGCCAAATTTTATGAAAATCAACCGAACGGTTTTGGCACTACGCGCGTAACAGACAGACAGAAAGAAAGAAAGAAACAGACCGACCTTCAGCTTTATTATTAGTAGAGAATATTATTATTATTATTATTATTTCAAGAGATGCACTTAACCTTTGTGCATAGTGACTAAAGTTGACTGTCTGCACATTTTGCATTTTTAAGCCTTTTAAGCCACACCGTAAGCATTTAAAAAATATTTTCTCTCTTGAGTAAAAATTCTCCATCACGTTTCTACATACGGCATTGTAATACATCTTGAGTTTTAGTTTTTAAGCAAAGTTTGATAAGAAAAACTTTACTATAAATCTATGAAAGCTATAGTTGTAGAGGGTGCGGCTTCAAACTTTCTCAGCATTAGGCTGATCTAGGAATATTGGCTTGAGGCCATCTTTGTTTTTGTCTGAAGAAGGAGTGAGAGAGGGTAACTCGATTAGATGAAACCAGCAAATCCGTAGTTAAGCAGCAGGATAAGCGAAACAAAATCGGCATTTTGTGTTCTAGTTTATTAAAGCGGAGTCTAAAACTCGAGAACAAATGACACCAAAGCATGCTCCATCCTCCAACCTAAATCTTACGATTTTTTAATAAAAATCATAGGTTTGTTTGAAATTCTTGGCTTTTAGGCTATAATGATGAAAGAGATACATTCATTGCCTAACTGTACTTTTGCTGTAAAACGTAATACTTTTATAAAAAATATAAGTTACGGCTAGTTCGTCTAAAAAGGAAAGAGCCTTTCTCCTCTTTCGCCCTCAAAAAGAAAAAAAGAAAATCATAAGCGCTATGCCACTGTATTTAATTTCTATCTTAATGTTTAAAATATTTTCTGCTCATCTGTCTAGTACTACCCGGAAAACTTTTGTTTTTGTATTAGACGATTTTTGCATCATTATTTTGTTTTAGAAGTAATTCCGAAGACATAATTCTTCTGAGATCAGTTTTAGCATTTATCATCCAATCTTTTACATTTTCGTTTTTAAGACTAATAATTGACCAACTACGATAATAGTAGTAACAAAAAAGTGGTACAATTTTAATAATAGCTATGTACCCGATCTTAAGTTTCCTTGCCTCGATTTTGGGAATTTCATGAGTACAATCTTCGGTTTTGTGTAAAAGTTCACTGGCAGTCCTGTTTGGTAAAGCTTGAGACGGAAAAAAAAATTAATAGTAGCCAGTGGCCAGTAAACCTAGAAATTTTAGTGGCCACTTTGGCTTTACTGGTGGCCACTTTAAACCAACTCATTATTTTTTACTCTGAAAACGAGTTTAAGCTAAAATGGACAATTAATTCAGTCCAATATGGGTTTAGTACGAAAAATTTCTGAAGCATTTTTGACGCAAAATAAGTAAGAAAGAAAAATGTTATGGAGTGAAATAGTTAGTTTTATTTAATTATGTTAAGGAAAATGTAAAGTAACGGTTGCTGAAATTGATGCTTTCTCCTTCTGTGGTGCGGACTCGCTTTTATTTTGCTACTAGGTGATAGTGTATTAATCGTCCCATATAATAGTTTTAAATAAATTTTTCTAATATCACAAAAATTAGAACATTGTTACGTGCTCGAAAAATTTTAGATAAACTAATCTTTTTTTCTTTTGATTGAATATCTTCATGTTGGGGTACAAAGCACTCCGTGTTCTTCGAATAAGTTTAGAAATTTATGTTCTAACAAAAATGCTTGTTTCGTCATTTTATTTTTTAATAATTTGGAAGGGTGGTGTTCAATAAAGTAAAAGAAAGAGAGGCTCTACAGCTAAAACTCTTTCCGGTGAATGCAATTGCTTGTGTCAATGTCATAAAGTTCATTCACTTTTGCACTTCCTGCGAAAATATAAAATACAAGAAAAAAAAACTTATTACGTAAATTAAATAAATAAATACATGCATTCTTTCTCTTTCTTTCTTTTTTTTCAAAAGCAGGTTGGTGGAACTGCCTGTTGCGCGCATGCTCGGCGGGAAACGTCACACAGTTTTACGGGATCGGATTCTATTTTTAGAATCACTCCGAAATCGTCTGCGCTCGCCGTTGTCAGAAAGCACTCCGACTTCCCCGAGAGAACACACGCGGGGCTGAAGCTCCTTGGAAAATCGTACAACGTGCTCCGAATTTCCAGAAGCTCTGTTTGGTCCCGACCGTCATTTTCCATTCCAGCGCGGAATAGAATAAATTCGGAATACATCGTCTGTGTGCAGTGATTGGGCGACCGATGGAATTCGACACGCTGTTTTGTGAGAGAAGTTCGGAAAGCTTTGCTTCGTAAATGAGATCATTAATGTTCAGATTTCATGGTATATTTGGAGAGAAGTGTTCGGTGTTGTTTGGTTTTACAAGTAAAAACTGGATTCGTTTCTGAGCGTACAAATACGGAATTATTATGACGGTACCTTCGGAAAAAGTCACATGGTAAAGTACTGTTTCCCATGATAGTCATAATGACCTAAGCTACGAATCACGGTTTTATTTTCTGTTTTTGAATTTGGTACTGATTTTGAGTTTTATGATTTAAAATTTCTTCTTGTTAGATCTATTTTGTTGAAGTGATATTATATTTGGTCTTTTTTTGAAAATCCTAAAAGTTGCTTGCTGTAAGCAAATGACAGATTTAGTTTCTAAGTGCACACACACATTTCAGATTACTCTATAAACTGAAGAAGTTTTAATGGCACTGAGTTATTTGTGAAGACCAAATTTTCAAAATACATGTCAGAGCTGGGCATGTTTGATGTATAAAGGAAATTAGGTTTCAAAAATGCGTTGTAAGGCATTTGAAAAAAAATATTGAATAAAATTTACTATTTTCAAAATATTTTTCAAAATTGTATAAATCAAAATATATATTTGAAGTTGTTACGATGTGAGAAAAAGTTTGCATAATAATATATGTAGCAGTAAATCAAAATTTATTTTCCACTTAGAAAGAGAACAAGCAAAAGAAGTTCTAAAAAATATATCATTCGTGAATAAATTACTAAGCCCCATTACAGTTCTCCCTTCAGAGCAGTTTGGACAATTATTGGTATACAATTACACCCAAGATTTTCAAAGAGAAACAATACTTGGAATGAATAACATGCCATAAAAGAAAACTCTTCAATTCAGTACTAGGTGATTTCATTTTAGAAATAATTGCTACATGCTTTTGAAGAAATATATTTAAAATGATGAAACAATTGTTTGATTAGTTTCATATCATTTGAAAATATTTCAAAATATTTTTGAGGAAAAAATGTCACTCCTAGTATTTGGATTAAAACGACTTCCGATTTCGTACAACGTGTTGTAGTTGCTATAGTAAGGAAGAACTAGAGATCAAATCTTAAACAGTTTTATTAAATAAAGAATATCATTTATTAGGCACTTATAATAGGTATTACATTACAAAACATCAATTACGTATGGTTTTTTATTTAACTTCAGAGATTATTTATGCTTTAAAAATATCTATTGATTTAAAAAAAACTTCTTTTAAGGTCTTGGTTTCTTATGCATAAAGAAGTATTTAACACATTAAAATTTTTAAGTTACCTTTTACTTTTTTGTTACGGTCGTTACTCAAGTCGACAGTACATGTTTTTAATAAAAGATTTCGGCATTAGTTTCTGTTGCCAATTGGAAAGAGAAACTGTGTGTTGAAAAACTGACTTGTCTCGGACCTCTTCCAAACTGGAGGACTTCGCGACGGCAGGATACAGCGGCGACAATAACAACACATCCTCCAAAATGACGGCCAAAAAGAGCAAAAGAAAACCGGCAAAGTCCGGCACTCCGAGTGGATCCGGACTTCCCAAACGGACTGGAACGACACATTCCATCAGCCGGATCCAGCTGTCGTTGCTCAACAGCGGGTTTTTGCCCATGAATGAGGATGAGAAGCTAATGCCGCTCATTCCGAAGGGAGCCATAGAACTTTCTTCTTTCTGCAAACACGTTTCCTTGCTGAGGAAATACGAGGTGCTGGCAAAGATTGAATATCAGGTAAGTGAACATGTTTTCATTCTATTTTCAGCTTTATTTCAGACTTAGTTGGGATGATTGATGAAATTAGAAATAATCTTTTACTGTTGTAATAACAATGACATTTACCTAGGAATAGGAAATAATATGTATTAACCTCAGTCAGGCACCCAAACCATCGATCATAGCCTTCTTCAAACGCTCGATAAGCTTCAATTAATGGTTCAGTTGCCTGGCTGAGGTTCAATTAGGCTGTTAACAGTTAACTTTCACTGCAGAAAATCGCAGTTAATCTTTTGCTGGTTTTAAATCTAATGACATTTAGCTAGGCGGTAGGGTTTTAATTGCTGAACTCTTTCTAGCCATATTCGCCAACTGATTAGAGCCTCAATTAGACACCCCAAACCCTCGACTAAAACTTCATGTAACTAATCAAAAGGCTTCAATCGATAACTTAGCGGTCTGACTGAGGTTCAATTCCACTGGTCACAGTGTTACCTTCACCGCGAAAAATTTCAAATGTTCTTTTGCTGTTGTAATAGCAACGACATTTGCCTCGGAGATAAGATTTTACTACTAAACTCTTAACAAGCCTTATATTTGCCAACTGATTAGAGCCCCAGCGGGACACCTCAACCATCATCGGACATCTTCTTCAACCAAACAAAAGGCTTCAAGCGACTGTTCAGATGCCTTGGCTGAGGTTCGAACTTGCGGGTGAATATGATGGTTAATCACTTATTGTCATGCTCTTATCTGTGAGACTAAAGGATATATATTGCTCAAACCACTTGCCGAGGTGTGACATTTTTATATTTGCACTTGATTCTTTAAATTGTAAACTTCAGCTTTTTATTGCGATATGTTTGACCATGAGGCACCCTCATGAATAAAAAGATGAAGTATTCATTTTCTAAAATGATTTGTTAGCGTTGCGGTTGCGGAAGTACAGAAATACCACCAACACAATTACAGATTACCATTCTTGAAATATAGTAAAACTTTTTAGAAAGTTGATTTTTCATATTATGACACATAATGGTTTCATATATGTTTGAATGAGTCATTTCAAAATGACAAGGTTAAAATCCCGAAAACCCAATGCGAATGTACGAGAAAAATATGTTTTTGTGCAAATGGGTTGACTCACTTTATAAAAGAGAAACTAGAAATATAGTTTTCAAAACTCCAAGCCGTCATTGTAACTATAATAATTTAATGTTTCTAGTGAATATGTATAATATTTATTGTTAAATATAATACTTACATAAATTGAATCATTTATGCATTTTTTTAAACCAATAATTGTATTTTTAAACATGTGAGATCGAATTTTTATCTCTGACTTTGTTATCAAAAAGCGTTCTTGATAACTAAGTTTATTCATTGTTAAAAATCGTTTTAGTTGTTTGGTACATTAAAACTGCATTATTGATAGGCTAACCTAATTTTCATGAAACATTTAATCTTAAGAGAGAGAAAAGGAAAGAAAAGAAAGTCCGCAATTTGGCTGCAGTGTGTGTATGTGCAACAAAAGGACATACATTCCCAATTTCACTGCTGTGCAAGTTATAATTTCTGAGAAAAATAAACCTCAGTCATAAAAAGCATCGTTGGCGAAAAATCCTTGAATAAAATGGTTTACTTTTTCAGAGCATGCTTTTCTAAAGTTTTTTAAGATCTTTTTCGCTTCATGCAATAATTATTTACGTTAAGGTACGTAATTAAGTTCCATAGCCCTATAATCCTTGAAAAGAAGCAGAGCTGGATGTGAAAAAGTAAACATGTCAGCATTTAATTTATTCCCGAGATTTATTGACCGAAATTTGATTGCGGGAAAAAAAGTTTTACAAAAATACATATGTTTTTACTGGAAATTAAAATTTTCTGATATTTGAAATAAATAAATTTTTGTGTAGTTATTTTCTTTGATAATAGTGTATGCGTGCGTGCGCGCGCATGTGTGTGTGTGCGTATGTGTGTGTATGTGAATGCTTTTTTTTTGAAAGAAAAATACGCTAATCTACTTCTTTGACATCAGAAATGTGTGTGTGTTTATGCCGTAAATGTTAAACATATAAGAAATTCACATTTTCATGCATATAAGGTAAACTTATTACTGGTTAAATTCTTTGAGTGGTAACGATTTTATGATTGCAAGAGGTTTAGAATTTTCGCATCGTTATAATATTTATTTATTCATGAAATTAAATGTCTGGTGATAAATGAAATAAACAAATACCTTTGTGCATAAATGTAAAGGTTGCATTTTAACGTTAAAAAAGTACAAATGCGCAGGGATATTGCAGACACATGTTTCGGCGTAACAAGGAACGCCTTTTTCCAGTGCAAAAAAAAAAGCGAGCTTATGGATGCGTGCATCCACAAGCTCCATAAGAATTATAGCGTGACTTTTATAGGTTCAATAAGGACCTTGACAAGCCGCCTCCACCTGTTTTGGGGGGAGGGGTAATAGGGCATGCTAATTGGCTGTGATTTGAGTTTTGGTCCTTTTCGTAGTAGCATTCAAAAGTTTTGCAACTCAAATCTATGCCAATATCGCTTCCGTTTCACATTGATCCCCCCCCCCCTCCGAAAAAAAGAAGTAAACATTATCAAAGTCAAAGCTCAACTTATCAGAGCTACACTAAATCTGCACTCGACCCTGAAAGAAATAGCCTTCTTCTAGGATTTCTAAAGTAAATACAGGGTTTAAGGTGAACTTATAGGTATACAACAAAGTTAAGAAGTTCCGAAGTAAAGAGAACTCCGATTTGTACCTTCCAAATGAGTTATTCGAACGTTAAATAAAATAAGAACTCATTTATTCTAGAAGGGCTGTAACATTAAACAGGATATTAGAATTGAATAAAAAATGAGTTTGAAAGGACTTTCGTAGAATGAAACTTCTGCACGCAACGGGAAGATCGATCCTTCAGGTAATTTAGTATCTCGTTTGTTCGGCATAATATTTTTTAAACCTCTTTTTCAGCTAATAAACTAGTGAAAGAAAATAAACCAAAGTTTGATTATTTTTAAAACGAAAATTTTTCTCTCTATCTATGTGAAATGATTGAACTGTTCACAGAAACCAAAATCAGTTTAATCAATCTTTAAAAACTTTACGGGGCGGGGGGGCATCCTCCCCTGGAAGAAAAAGAAATATTTCACGCTTTGTCCATTTATGTTTTCTATTGGTACTTACGTATTATTTCGCCGAGCATTTCCGTAAATACAAATTACACTAGATAACAAATAACAAACTTTTGACTGTATTTTGATTTTAAACAGTCAATTCTTAATGATTTTGGGTATTTTGAAGAAAAATAAAAGTTAATATATTTTTGAATTAGATCTTGTTTTCAAGATAAAGGATGGCGGAAAATTCAATTACCAATCGCTAATTTTAAGGTCAATTTAACAGGGAAAAAAAACCTGTGCAACAACGTAATTACTGTCTGGTTTTCTTAGGAAAACTTTCCGCGTATTTGCGCATGCGTCAGGTCTTCTCTGATCTTACCAAAATATGGAGGATAGGTAAGTTAACAATAAGGGGGAAAAGAATAAAAAGCATTTTGAGCCGTATCAAACAACGTAGAACGATGCTAATTTCAAATAAAGATAGTAGTTTAGTTGAATATGTCAAAAGTATAGCAAAAATGCAAGTTTTAAATTGAAAACTTCGGAAAGTTCCAACTCACAGTCCATCACCCCTGTTTTAAGTGGAATGGTTCGTGAGTGCTAGGCACGGCTTTCACGGACGGACAGTGAATAGGTCCTGTTTCATTCAACAACGCTTGATTTTCAGAAAGCAGCGGCTGTTTTTATGCAATAACTGTAAACGCTTCATTTTCGATTGTTTCTTGTACGTCAAAGAAGGAGCAACTCTTGTGATAGCCCAGCAGTAGTAGGCGAGCATTCACTCAGCTCAATGACCGTAATATTTGCGTTCCATTGCAGATATATCTTGAGTGAAACTTTTCTCGGGTAGGAAGGGGGTCATCGCTCACAGCTTCACACTTTTTAGGTAAAAATCCTGAAGTAAGTGGAAAAAAGGGGCATTTCTGACACAAATATTTCGCTAATGATCGCAGAACTTTTTTAGAATTTATTTAACCAACTGTACTTAGTTATGTACTGTCTTCTAAACTGATTAGAAATATTTGTTTAATTCCTTAAAAGCTTTCAGGGAGTTTTTCTCTTCTCCACCAAATTGTTTATCAAAAATAGTAGTCTTAACTACTGTGTATAACTGTAACTCAGAACCAAGCTAACGTAAGTTCATTTTCGTCATTTTTCGGTAGAGGAGAAAAACGATTGCCGAATACATCGTTTTTCCCCTCTACTGAAAAATGACGAAAATGGACTTACGTTAGTCTGGTTCTGAGGTACAAATATTTGAAAGACAGTTAAAAATTCTCGCCTTAACCTTTACTTCGAAATATCTTGGGGATTTCCTTTTTTAGTTTTAGAAAAGTTTTAGAAAACCATCTTTACTCATAGCTCTCACGGCTCTTCATTCTTTCCAGCAGAATAAACATGGGTGGAAGCAGAAATGGGTGGATCTACTATGGGCTCACGTACGGCATATCTCGCCCTGAAATTTAAATTTCTTGAAGTCCCGTGGTGCTTTATGTAGTGAGATTTTGTGTCACGATCAGAGATCAAACTTTGAAGGCGGTTAGTTCTTTGAGAGGTACTGTTATCTGCTGAGAAACATAGAACATTTGTAAGATTTCACTTCAACAGTTGAGTCTGTGTCTTGAATTCAAGAGCTAATCTCAACTTTTTTTTTTTTTTTTTTCATGCCTTGCGAGAGAAAACACTTTGTAATTTACTACTTTTGAGCCGAATAAATTTTTGGTGTTGGGTAGGGTTATTAACGAAAGAATAACTGCCGCCAAATTTTACCATCCTTAGGTTCGCCAAAATAAATACATCGCGTTAGGAGACTAAATCAGTGGCGGTCTATGCCTCATTTGGTAATGATTTTGGTTTTAAAAATACGAGTGATGAAATAATACGCAAATACCGTGTGAAAATTAATAGTCTAGTAACTAAAGAACTAACAAGAATAATAACAATAGCAATAGCAAAAACATTTTTTGTTAGGCGTTCAAATTATATATTCGTTCTTAGCTATCACTTTCTTGCTAAATGTAGAAAATATGTTGTTCGGAGAAGTTATGCGTAACATTTGAAATGCTTCATGAAGATTTAATATTTTACGATATTTATCGGAACGGATAAAAATTTTGAACATTAATATCAAATTGCAACGGAGCATTAGTAATTGATTTTATTAAATAGAAATCTGCAACATAAAACCACGTAAAATTTAATTTCAGTTTGATATGCTGAGTAATCATTTTCTAAATAAATCATATTTTTCGAGAAGATATTAAAATCGGATCAGATATTAGGAGTGCAATTTGAAAATTGAATTCACTCCGAATTGCACCAAGTGAAACGCGACGTAAAATCGCATTATTTATTCGCTGTTTAACCTCGGCAATAGTTAAATAAAAGATTTCAAGAAAGATCACCCCGCTTTCCTTTAAACGGAATTTGTAGAGCAAAATATTTCTCTGAATTTAGGAAAAGATTTCCTTCATGGCTTTGAATTCATTTTATTTTAATACCCTAGGCTTACCTTTTATGCAAAATATCCAATACACTTGTACAATAAAGTAAGCTTGTCGATGTTTATAGAAGTTTTAATATTTGTGGAATTTGTAGAATTTTTGAAACAATATTAGTGAACAAGTTACTGTCACTTGTTAAGTTACTGTCACTAAAATATTTCAAGGTTGTTGCGCATGTACTGATCTTTCTTTGGATTTTTTTTTTAAATCTTGTTGTTAGACTGTTAGTGCAGTTTTTTTTTTTTTTTTTTTTTGAGCTCTGTACATGTAAAAATCATGTTTTAAAAACATTGACATGAAAGTCCACAAATTAAATACAGGACATACATTTTAAGTTGCGAGAAACGTTTTTTTTTCGATGCGTGCACGACGAGAACACAGGCGTACTTCAACAGATTTTCTTTCATGTGTTTTTATTGTTGCTACGACGAAATCATTTTTTAAATTACTCAACTATAGTACTCGGTATAAATACTGTAATGAATGAATTAAACGAGTTACATTACAGAACTGAGCTTTTAATTCACCGGGATGCGACTGTTACATTAAATTTAGCTGCTTTTATTTAGTCTTTGTTTATTTTATACAACTTTGTTAATACAACAATGTTTCAAGGTAATTAGAACATGAATTATAATTTCTTTTAACTTATTTCATGTTAAAATAAAATAAGTGAGCCTTAAATTAATAATTCATTGTTAATCGTAATCTTTGTTGGGAAATACTCTTATTTAAATGTGTTAATTTTTGCTTCTCTATTAATCTATATATTCAAAATTTTAAAAAATCGTCATTTTTAGTCAAAAAAATTGAATTTTTATCATTTTGGATTTCTTTTTTAAATTTCAAAACCTCGCCTATGTGAATTCTAGTACATCAAGGAAGCTCTGTGCGAAGTTTAATGAAAATCCAACGAAAATTGCGGATTTGTATAAGGAACAAACATACATACATCCATTTTTATATCTTTTGATATTTTCTTCAGTTTAGTTCTGAGAACGTAACTTGAAGTCTCCACCCACTGTTTCCACAAATAATGTATTTTTATTAGTGTTTTCGTAACAGTAATGTCCCAGCATATCCGCGTTCTTCATTACTAACGACGCAAGAGGCTGAAGTTATTTCAGTGTCCCGCAAACTTTCTTTAACAAAAGCATCTTTAAACTCATTGCACTTTATTTGTTGACAAAACATGATAAATTACCTCCCGTGTCATGGTGACAGTCACGTAACAAGCTCTATGGAATATTCGTAGTTCTTGTTTTCTTGTTAGGACCGATCAGTCAATGCAGCTGCGGAAATAGCAGCTGCAAAAATAACTCAATGGTATAACTGCTGAGATGGGGTATTATAATCATGCTTTGAATGTCCAAGGATCTCTTCAGTAAGATTTTTGAGCATTGAAATAAACTACATATACGTTATAAAACATATCAACGATAAATCTCAATATTTGAGTAAATAAGATTGCTTATTGTTGTCTCTTTGATATCAGACATCGTAAAGGTGAAAACTATCTTCTTAGGTTACTAAATTGTTATCTTACGTGCATGCATAGGGAAAAATTAGTTGCTTTAACTATTCATATTTCATAAAGTTCTCAACACTATTATTTCAAATTTTAGTATAATGCTTCTCTTATATGCTATCAAGATTTTTGAAGATTCGGTAAGGTTTAACCTAAAACTGCTTGTTGTGAGCCAAAAACCTGAATTAATTTTGTACAACTGTTCGATTGAAATGTGGAAGTCTCTCTAGAAAGGAAGTGTGTTCTGCATGTTTTGTCTCTGCCTTTGCAATGAATATTATGGAAACTAGATATGCTTTTAATACTTGTAGAGTTTTTCCAGGGACTTTTGTTGAGCCCTTTTTCTTCGATCTACTCTTTTCCATTTAGCTATTCCACGGAAAACCCGACTCTTTACAAGCTGAAAAAAAAATCTGGTTTAAAAGAGTATTAGGTACTAAGTTTATTTTTGAAACTTCAAGCCATGTGTATTTAGGAATAATTGTTCAGTATTATTTATGATATTTTTTGAGTGGCAACAGAGCTTCAAAGATGGCTGACGCCAGCTGAATACGGTGGAGTAGAAACCTGCTCATTTAGAAGAAAAGCTTACTGTGCTTATATTAAGTTGGATACTTCTACTGTTTTATTTTAAAAAGAGTGAGTGTTTTTTACATTTTATTCCTTATTTTAAGGATTTTTCCACAGTACAAGTTACCCAGATCGATACCATTAAACTTATAGCCCTTTTACCTGCGTCGGGGGTTTAAAGTACTTCTACTTACTAAACAAATGGTTGTACATAAAAATATCAATAATACTCTGCCGTGCTAAGCGCAAAAGAGGTATCTGCAAGTCGAGCTAAAACTGAGATAAAACTCTTTAAAGTTTTGCGCCGTGATGTATTTGATTCAAATAAAACTTTTTCAGATTTTTTAAAAAATATTTCCCGTTCTCAGATGACCATACAATTTTGTATTTGGGTAAAATACATCACAAAGAGCCACCTGGTGGCGATAACTCAATTTTGTAAAAAAGTGCAGATACGACTTTTGTGCTTAGCACAGCAGTACTCACGTGGTTTTGCTCAGAACTACTTTTGTTTCAAATGTCCTGAGCGTGGCGTCACGTGTGGGGACAATTTTAATTACCTTATAACTAATTACTAAATTGAAATTATTTCAAATCTTTTTCAGAAATGTTTACACATAAGGTTACTTACAAGCTGTAACCATTTTCAGTTTCAGCTCTTAGTTTAGTATTAATTTTAAAACATTCAACTATTCTGTTACGTGTGGGACATGAAGATTCGTTAACTTTGAAATGTAATAAAATAACTTATACTGCCGTAAAATCATTAAAATAAACCATAAAATGAAAAAGACACTCATCCTTTTTAGCCTACTTTCCCGTTAAAAATAAAAGAAAGACGAAAAAAGTATTAAAAGTAGCTTAATGCATCTAAAAAATATCGCCAAGTCCAAAAAAAATCGCAAAGTTAAAAAAAATATCGCCAAGTTGAAAAAATAAAGAGGTAAAATGAATATCGAAAAATTAAAAATTTGAAAGTAGGGTATTGAGATGGGGAATTTGTGTGTCGGTCTGTCGGTCTGTCGGTCTGTCTGTCCCCCCCCCCCCTAATAACTTTTGAATGAACATTCCGATTTGGACAAACTTTTTTTTTTGTTGGAAAGATCTCGGCGAGTACAGCTCATTCCCATATTTGATTTTTTGATTTGAACAATTTTTGGTTCAACTTTGAGCCGTTCAAATAACCGGTCCCGCGATACTAACTTTTGAATGAACAGTCCGATTTGAACAAACTTTTTTTTTGTTCGAAAGATCTTTTCAAGGATACTTCATTCCCGTATCTACATTTTTGATTTGAACAATTTTTCGTTCAACATTGAACCGTTCAAACAAGCTCTCACCCCTAATAACTTTTGAGTGAACAGTCCGATTTAAACAAACTTTTTTTTGTTCGAAAGATATCGGCAAGGATACTTCATTACCGTATTAAAATTTTCAATTTGAACATTTTTTCGTTCAACATTGAACCGTTCAAGCAACCTTTCTCCACCTAATAACTTTTAAGTGAACCGTCTGAATTGAATAAACTTTTTTTGTTCGAAAGATCTCGGAGAGACTCGTTCCCATATTTTACTTTTCAATTTGAACCATTTTTCGTTCAATGATGAACCGTTCAGAAATTTTTTTACCATGAGCGCCTACTGGGAAATTTAAATTGAATGTTGATTCTAAACTTAAAGGCGGATTTCCTTCAAACTAACTTTGTAAGAAAACAGTTTTGATAAAAAATGTATGGTAAGTACTTTTCTGAATAATCTTCTGTGAGGACTCTGATTCCGACTCCGACTCCGCAAACATGGCGGAAATGCAGGCTCAGAAAAAAATGACTGACTGGGCAGACGACTTTTTGTTTATTTATTCATTTTTTTGTTTAATTTATTATTATTATTTTTATTTATTATTTTTTTTTTTTTTTTTTGGCAGACGATATTTTTTTTTTGATTACAAAAATTGTTCATTCACGAGAGCATTTTATTCTTTACTTATATTTAACAACTGGCAACGGATTAAAAATAAAATTCGAGATATTTTATTAACGAACGAGGTTTTTTTTCTTTCTTCGATAAAATGTGTTTTGATGTTCTTTGTACTTTTATTTTATTTTTTATTTTTTTTTCATTTGAAAACGATTGTGAAATTTTTCTACGGAAGAACTATAGCAGTTACATTCTTTAAAAGGTGCGACAAAACTTTATTTACTCGTTTATTTACTTTTTACGTGTCCTGATCATCTGATGAGAGGGGTATATTTTGCTTTTAGAAATCAGCTTTAAGTGTTATAAAGGTATGTTTGACATAATTTTCAGTTTCAAATATTCAAGAGAATATTGATTAGATGCTAGATTGCCGATGTCGATGTACGGGAAAGTAGGCTCGTTTAGTTCTTGACAGAACTTCTTGTTTAAAATGAAAAGGCAGAAACATCTAACTTAATATGAAAACAAAGTAAAATCCCGTTGAAATGAGCATGTTTTTGCTCTACAGCATTCAGCTGGTGTCAGTCATCTTTGAAGCCCTGTTGCCACTCAAAAAACGAAAATACTGGAAAATTATACTTGAATTTATGTGATATGAAGTTTCAAAAATAAACTCAGTACTTTGCATCCTTTCAAAAAAGGAAATTTTCCAGGTTGTGAAATGTCTGGTTTTCCGTGGAATGGCCCCAATATTAAACAAAAAACGGACAAAAAACATAAAAGTGTAATAAATTTAGAAAAACATACTTTCAAGTTAGAGAAAATACTTTTCACCGGACATGGCAATGATAAGATGACAATTTTCCAGTTTAAAACCGTTTTCAAATATCCTGTCCCATTGTAGCAGCACTTACTGAAGCGTCCCATTTTCTGAAATTAACAGAATGGAATTAAAATTTTCTGAAATTGACAGAGTGCTTCAACGAACTAAAAAAGTAATAAATAAAATAAAAAAGTTTTTTTTTTTTGAATTATACACTTGCATGTGTTTGGAGATGGTAAACGTAACGTTTTTGAGGAAAAAATAAAATAAATGGTCACCTTGGTAATGATCGCTTACGCGACTGGTGATAAGGTTTCTCATTAACCCCCCTTATGCTGCAAATGTTGCTTTGTGATACAAAGAAACAAGCTGAATTAGTTCTTGTAACAGATGCTTAGCCTTCATCAAGTTGCCTAATAGCTGTTTTCATCGAGTTTTTTTCCCGAGTCCAGACAAAGATTCGGTCTAGATACCTTCCTTAATGATTCTTCTGAAAATTATTTCCAAGAATTGCAGCGAACCTCTTACTTATCACAAGGGACTGACGAAGGAGATGGATGATGGAGATACGGTTATAGATGAAATTCAAATTGATTTTGTTTCAAATTAAATTTATTAACGAATGCGTTGCTGGAAATAAAGGGAAAAGAACTGTACACTATAAAAAAAATAGATGTTGTTTTTACAGTATAATACAGCTAATTTTGCAGTCATTTTACAATAATAAACTGTAAAATTGCTAATTTTACAGTAGTAGACCGTAAAATTGCTCGTCTCATAGTTTATTAGTGTTAAACTGGAATCTCTGCTCTCTGCTGCCAGTATTATACTGTTGTTTTACAGTATAATACAGCTAATTTTACGGTAATATTGTTATATTTTACTGTGATAAACTGTAAAATAGATAGTTTTACTATTTATTACTGTGCTTTTAAAGTTTAAAGTGGAATCTATGCTGCCAGTATTATACTGTTAAAACTTTTAGCTTTTTTTTTGCAGTGCAGTTTCGTTTTCCAGTTTAAAGAACAGTGTTTTCGGAAATAATGTTATGAGTTAAGAAATAATAATAGTAAACTAGTTTAGATACTTTAGAGCTTTTTAAAACACTTTAAAAGAAAGAATATTTTCCTTTTTAATACTATTTAAAATAACCTTTTCAATCTACAACACTAGTTTATATGAAAACTGGTTTAATGTTAAATTACTCAAGATTATAATCACAGTTACTACTTCTTTTGTGACAGACTAAATGTTGAACAATACTCGGCTGGAGATGAAATACGTCCTTGATATTTTTACTCTTTCTTGCGTGTTCACATTGAAATTTACAGAAGGAAGTCATTATTAAAACATTAAAAAATGTCTTTACAATGCATTGAAATAATCACATACTTAATCAGTTTTGTCCCATAAAACTTCATAATCGTGCAAAATTTTTATTAACACGTTGCATCTTGGTTTTCATTTAAGTAATACATTGGAAACTTCAACGGAGAACAAGAGAAGCAAAATCTATCAAGAAAAAAAAAGAAAGAAAATAAGGAGAAAATTTGTAGTAAGTTATTTAAACCGCTAAAACAACATGTCAAATGAATTTCGCCATTCCCCCAGACACGTTTTTTTTTCTTCATTTTTTACTGCACACTGCATAAAATTGCATTTATAATGTTCTTCCCTCACTAAGAAAAACGGATAAGCTTGAAAAAAATCAAGCTAATGGATTTCTAAATTGGTTTTGGCATCAAAGTGGCCTTCAGGGATACGTGTCGTTTTTCCCTAAAGAAGCTTAAATTTCAAGTAGAATGAAGATTTTTTTGGAAAAGGGTAAACTTAATGCACGGACTATTGTTCCCCAGGTCAATTTGTAATTTCAGAATGTTAATGCATGCAACCGGAAAATACATTTTGACAAGAGCTATTGACAATAATCTGATACAATAGTGAGGTTAGTCCAATTTGTTTCCATGCAAAATCGAAGATTAAATACTTGCTCAAATGTGTTGGATTTGCGTATAAGTTAGTGGCGCAAATAAACAATAGAGTAGGATAATTGTATACAATCTATATGTTGTTGTTGTTTCTAATACTCGAGTAGATGAAATCTCCTCTATTTAAGAGGAGGAAAGATACGGCTTCCTTTTTTAAGAGCACCATTTAGATGGAAGACCGATTTAAGCTCAACACACATGCCATAAGGACCCGTTCATAGGGTAGGCATCCATTCATAACTCACTTTCACACACACACAGAAAGAACAATGACAGGAGAGAGGGAAAGTACGCCCATGCCCCAGCCGGGGCTCGAACCCGGGGCCACCGCATCGCGGTCAGACGTCGCTGACCACTAGACAAGGTGGCCGGCACAATTTATATGTAAACGGTCGTATCCATTAATGAAAGTTAAACTTTTAGAGCGTGAGAAAGAGCAGGGAAGCGCAGCTAAACTGATTTTGGGGTAAAGGAATCGTTGTCCGGAGTCAAATGCTTTTCAATATCTTTCAAATTTTCCAAATAATTAAAATTAATGTTCCGGGAGCTTTCCATTCCTTTTGAATCACACATTATTAGTTCATAGAGTAGTTTAAAAGTAGGGCATTTCAGTTAGCATTATTATGTTAAGTAAAGACAGGCAAGAGAAACAACAGATTAGCATTCACTTTCTATAAAAATCTTTCCTACATACTGTCAGTTTTCCAGCTTTTAAATACAGTTTTACTTACTTTTGTTATTTTTATTCGACTAAAAACGGAATTTTTAACTAATTGTCACAAATAATAAATGCAAACTTTTCCATTACGTGCTAAACATATTTTAAGCATAACGATGCCTCAACGCAACTATAGGCAGGAATTTTATGTAACTAAAATTTGAAATTATGAGGCCTTTTTAATTCCAAAAAAAAAAAAAAGTATGTGGTTCATGCAAAGAAACAGAAACCACTCGTTTGCAACGAAAATATTTTCTCATTACCCATTTTTCACTAGAAATGAGGGGAATAATTATTGCTCTCGACGTAAAAATGGGTTTAGTTTCTATGTAAGTTTTATTTTTGTTCAAGAATTAAACTCATATAATTTCAATATGCATGAAAACAGGCATTACAGTAAAATTCCTGAGCTTTATTTTAAAGAGAACAAAGCTCTCTCTTACAATGTAATTTTAAAACTTATTGTTTGGATTTATTCAATTAAATAGGATAAAATAAATTTAGGCACTACCTAAACATTGCTTTCGTTGTTAAATTATTTACTAGCAAAGAATTTCACAGATTTTTTTCTACTGCTGTAGAAATTTTAAATCATAGTTACAATCATGATTTTTCTAAAGAAAAATAATTTCATGGATGAAAATTCATAGCTGTCTTTATTTTGGAAGCTTAAAATAGAATAAAGGAATGAAAGTTAAAATTTTACTTGAATTTTATTAAAACGAAATGTATGTTATTATTTTTTTTTCATATTTTTCGCACGATCTTTTATTGAACATAGCTCTTTAGCAGTGGTCGGAAGTAGCGCGCTACAAGTAGCGAAACTACTGTAGTAGCTACCTTTTTTAGTAGTTTGTAGTGTAGCGCACTACTTTTAAAAAAAAAAGTAGAGTAGTGAGTAGCGCGATACAAAAAAATAGTAGTTTGTAGCGATTTCTCTAAACTACTTTTAAATTAAAAAAATAAATAAATAAATGAAAAAAAGAAAGAAAAGAGAACGAAGGGAAAAAAAGCAAGATTAAATTGATTCTGACTAGTGCAAATCTTGCACGAGTATAGCAGCGGATGCAATGAGAAATAAGAACCATAAAAATATGAGCTGATCTTAGATACATCGTTTTGACGAAATACATTCTATCTGTTTGATATCATTGGTTTATTTACCATCATAATATTTATATTCCTTCAAATAATTTTCATGCTCCTAAATATTCCCTGGCAAGAAATTTAAAAAAAAATAAAGGTTGAATTCTTTCAATCTTTCAACTTTTGAATCCTTTATTGTGGCGAATATTCGTACAAATTGCAAAAAAAAAAAAAAAAAAAATCTAAAAAGGACAAATTTTAACAATAAAAAAAGTAAAAATAAATTCAAGGACAATTCATAGTTCTATTCCATATTTAAATGAGTTAATTTATTATTGTAAACCACTTTTCGAATTTTTTCGGTCAATCCTCAAACGGTGTATGCTTTTTATTTATTTTTTAAAAAGTAACGAAGTAACGATTACAACTCAAAAGTAGTTTGTAGTCGCTACATTAAAAAAAAAGTAGTTGTAGCTGCAGTTAACTACATTTATAACAAAGTAGTTGTAGTTGTAGTTCGCTACAAAACAAATGTAGTTATTCCAACCACTGCTCTTTAGTGGGATAAAAGGCTATACAATTGACTAAATTAATTTCTATAACGCTGCGATTGTTTGAAACGTTTATTTTATTCTTTATTTATTTATTTTTTAATAATTTGAGTCATGGGGTGAATATTGGGGTGGGCCAAAAATGACTTTTTTTTTTATTTTGATGATGGGGATTATGGAAAAGGTGCCATTGGAGGAGCAAAGTAAACACAAAAAAATGAAATTTTTTGGTCAATTTCTTAATCTGCCTCATACGCGATGAAGTTTGGAAAAAATGCAGGTTTTTTTTTTAAGTTTTAGTAAATTATTATCAAAAAAAAATTCTATTTTCGATAACGGGTAGGGTGTAAAAGGTGCCATTGTGGGCATAGAAATTCCATTAAAAAATGATGTCTGTGGTATAATTACTCCCTTTTCGCTGAACTAATTTGAAATAACCACATTTTTTGTCACATATAATGCATTTTTAGATGTTCGGTGATAAAAAATGTTTAAAAATAATTTTAAAATCTCAAGAAACTGCATTTTTTTTCCTAACTTCAACGCAATTGCGGCAGATCAAGAACTTGACCAAAAAATTTCAAATTTTTTTATGTGCACTTTGCTCCCCTAATTGTACTTTATTCGCAATACCCACAGGGCCTGATTACTGAATAGGCCAAATTGGCCGCGGCCTAAGGCCCCCACAATTTAGGGGCCCCCAAGTGGCTAAAATTGTTGTAGTCGATGCCTAAATTTGTTTTATTCCATGCCTAAAATTGAAAAGATTCATTATGGGGGGCCCAAAAAAAGTATTTGGCCTAGGGCCCCGTGATATCTTAATCAGGCCCTGAATACCCATCATCGAAACAAAAAAAAATGTCTTTTTCGGCCCACCCTGGTGAATATGCGATTCCAATGACTAATTTTCAGTTTGCAATGTGAAAGAGTGATTTTTATAGAAAAATAGAAGTACATGATTGATTTTGGCTTCTAAAATGATTTGCACAGATTATGTAAACGAATAATGGAGTGCATGATAAAAAGTGCACAAATATCCGCGGTGAATTGAAATATCAGTAATATCAGTACCATAAAATAAACTTATTTGGTTGCGAATGACATGGCATAAAATGAATAAGAAAAAGACGCAGCATGCTTTAGGTGATCATTTATTTGTAACTAGCGGTACCCGCACGGCTTTGCCCGTGGTATAAAATTAAAAGTTCATTTGTAAAAAAATGATATAGCAGAAAAAAATACTCTATTTTAGTTATAATTCAACTATAATTCCTTGAAAGTATGATATAAAAATTTGGTATGGACCCTACACTACTTCCTTTTACGTGTAAATTTCTTAGTAGATGCCTTAAGTGCTAAAATAGTGCTTGAAGTGAGTAAGATAACAATTCAAACATTTGCATCCCTAGTTTGCCACGAAACAATGCAAAAAAATGTTTTACAATGATTAATCTCCTAAATATCGCCGATTTTAACATCATTCAGTAGATTTTTCGCAAAATATCGCCAATAGCGCCAAATTGAACCCAAAAAAATTTTTTTTTCGCTAAATTTATTGCCAACTTGGCGATATGTCGCCAAATTGGCGTCAAACACTTGGTGACCAAAAGCTTGGCGAGATATCGCCAAGTGGTCGCGCCAATTCATATCACTTTGGTCTGCATTGAAAGCCCTGATTACCCCATAAAAGGGGTAAATCACCCCCTTGGGGACATTCGAATGCAACCCCAAAGATAGGTGCACAAAAATAAGCCAAAAGAAAAAATAAGAAAAATTTTGTTGCTCACAGAAACCAACAGAAATCTTACCAAAGTTTAAAAGAAGAAGAAAGTTTTCTTTCCTAACTTCAAAAACAAAATAATACATTTTCCGAAATGACATACTTTAGAAAGAACGTTGCAATATCGCAATAAGATAGAAGTAAATATACTGAAATAGAATTGAATGCCAAATTGTAAAAAAGTCGCCAAAAAAATAATTTTTAATATTGTCTTTCATTATTTATTAAATGCAATTATTGCTGCAAATTACAGTCCAACAATAAATAATCACATTGCAAAAGTATATTTGGAGCAATTTTTTCTTTTAAACTCAACTGATCCTAAAAATTTTAAGTATTAGTCATAGAAATTTCGTGCATTATTCTTCACAATGATAATAAAAACAATAAACATCGACAAAGATCAACCAGCAAACGATAAATTAAAAGCTAAATTCGTTCACTCAAGCCATTTGCTGCAATTTATATTGAAATAAATTAATAATGAAGTAAAATATGTTTTGCAGACGATAAATTTAGAATGGTATCCTGTATTTTAAGGAAAGGACTCGATTTCTCATTTGATTGACAGGTGCCATCTTATCACGGTTTTTAATATTTCATTTGACTAATTTTAATAAGGCTTGGAGTTTGGATTGTTACAAAAACAAATACATTTTTAAAATTATTAAGGGAAAAAGAACGAAATAAAAACGTAACCATGGTAACAACATGAAAAGTTGATTTCCGTTGATAAAATAATTCATTTCATCTCTATTTTCAAACAAATTTTATTCGCGAGCAAAGCCATTTTAGAATCGTTTGGCTTGCTTTACTGAAGGTAAGCCTTGAATTTCGGGATTCTAAAAACAATTGTTACAGCTCTCCTGATGATCGTAGAAACTTCGAAAAAACGTCATTTTGTGCAGAAAATTTCAAGCTTTCGAATGACATAAGACTTGAAAATGTGTATGGAATATTTCTTCCCTATTTTATCGAATTTCCTCTAAGAATTCGAATAGAAAAAGAACGAAATGGAATGTTCGAAAAATCGCTTCGAGGTGCAAAACTACATGCTACAAACTAATTTTGTGCCAAGTGGCATGAAAATCGACCGAACGGTTTTGGCGCTACGCGCGTAACAGACAGACAGACAGAAAGAAAGAAGGACAGACAGAACCACCTTCAGCTTTATTATTAGTAGAGAGTAGAGAAGACTTCAAAGCGGGATATTTACTAGTTTTAAGCATTTGCGCGTGTTTTTAAATGAACAAATGGCTTTTTAAAAATATAGTTTATGACAGACAAAAACAGAAGTGAGCACTCAACAGATAGGGATTGATGTTATTTTTTTAAATTGCAAATTTGCTTGAGAACATTTGCTGTTGATTTTTTTTTTTTATTTGTCAGAACTTTATATAATTTACTTCTAAATTAAACATTGCTTCAAAAACTGTGACATGATATTATGTACAAATGTGCTTTTTGCTAACATAAATTAGTCACAAACAAAAATATCCTTTCTATGAGCGCATAAAGTCCGGACAAACATAAAATGTCTTATTATATTATTTCTCTAATCTCTCTTCCTAATTTCTGTTGCTACGCAAAATCTTAATTATTTCTTTATCAAATTCCAAGATTTATCCCTCATTTTAGAACCTATTGTGCAGGCTAATAACGAAAAATAGACCCATGATCTCTTTACGAAAATGTCAGAAAAAAAGTTTTTTCCCCTGTTTTTTATTAGCCTACTTTCCCGTTAAAAATAAAAGAAAGAGGAAAAAAGTATTAAAAGTAGCTTAATGCATCTAAAAAATATCGCCAAGTTAAAAAAATATCGCCAAGTCCAAAAAATATCGCCAAGTTAAAAAAAATAAAAAGGTAAAATGAATATTGAAAAATTAAAAATTTGAAAGTAGGGTATTGAGATGGGGAATTTGTGTGTGTGTGTGTCGGTCGGTCTGTCGGTCTGTCTGTCTGTCCCCCCCTAATAACTTTTGAATGAACATTCCGATTTGGACAAACTTTTTTTTGTTGGAAAGATCTCGGCGAGTACAGCTCATTCCCATATTTGATTTTTCGATTTGAACAATTTTTGGTTCAACTTTGAACCGTTCAAATAACCTGTCTCGCGATGCTAACTTCTGAATGAACAGTCCGATTTGAACAAACTTTTTTTTGTTCGAAAGATCTTTTCAAGGATACTTCATTCCCGTATTTACATTTCCGATTTGAACAATTTTTGGTTCAACATTGAACCGTTCAAACAAGCTGTCACCCCTAATAACTTTTGAATGAACAGTCCGATTAAAACAAACTTTTTTTTGTTCGAAGCATCTCGGCAAGGATACTTTATTACCGTATTTAAATTTTCCATTTGAACATTTTTGGTTCAACATTGAACCATTCAAGCAACCTTTCCCCACCTAATAACTTTTGAGTGAACCGTCCGAATGGAATAAACTTTTTTTTGTTCGAAAGATCTCGGCGAGTACAGCTCATTCCCATATTTGATTTTTCGATTTGAACAATTTTTGGTTCAACTTTGAACCGTTCAAATAACCTGTCCCGCGATGCTAACTTCTGAATGAACAGTCCGATTTGAACAAACTTTTTTTTGTTCGAAAGATCTTTTCAAGGATACTTCATTCCCGTATTTACATTTCCGATTTGAACAATTTTTGGTTCAACATTGAACCGCTCAAGCAAGCTGTCACCCCTAATAACTTTTGAGTGAACAGTCCGATTTAAATAAACTTTTTTTTTGTCCGAAGGATCTCAGCAAGGATACTTCATTACCGTATTTAAATTTTCAATTTGAACATTTTTTCGTGCAACATTGAACCGTTCAAGCAACCTTTCCCCACCTAATAACTTTTGAGTGAACCGTCCCAATGGAATAAACTTTTTTTTGTTTGAAAGATCTCGGAGAGGCTTTCCCATACATTCCCATATTTCGCTTTTTGATTTGAACCATTTTTCGTTCAATATTGAACCGTTCAGAAAAAAAAATTAACATTAGCGTCTACGGGGAATTTAAGTTAAATGTTGATCCTGAACTTAAAGTCGGATTTCCTTCAAACTAACTTTGTAAGAAAATGGTTTTGATAAATAATGTTTGTAAAGTACTTTTCTGAGTAATCTTCTGTGTGGACTCTGATTCCGACTCCGCGAACATGGCGGAAATGCAGGCTCAGAAAAAAAGACTGAACGTACAGACGATTTTTTGTTTATTTATTCATTTGTCTTATTTTATTTATTTATTATTATTATTAGTAGTACTGCAGACGATTTTTTTTTGTGACAAAAATTTTTCATTCACGAGAACATTTCATTCTTTATTTATATTTAATAACTGGGAACGGATTAAAAGTGAAATTCGAGACATTTTATTAACGGACGATTTTGTTTTTTCTTTTTTTTTTTTTTCTTTCTTTGATAAAATGTGTTTTGATGCTCTTTGTACTTTTATTTATTTATTTATTTATTTTATTATTATTATTATTATTATTATTATTATTATTTGAAAACGATGGAGGATTTTTCTACGGAGGAACTGTGACAGTTACACTCTTTATAAGGTGCGACAAAACTTTATTTATTCGTTAATTACTCTTTACGTGTCTATTTCATCTGATGAGAGGGGTATATTTTGCTTTTCGAAATCAGCTCTAAGTGCTAAAAAGGTATGTTTGACATAATTTTCAGTCTCAGATAATCAAGAGAATAATGATCAGATGCGAGAATGCCGATGTCGATGTACGGGAAAGTAGGCTCGTTTAGTTCTTGACAGAACTTCTTGTTACACATTACTTCAATGAATAGGATTTAAAAATTACGGTGCATTAGCGTGGTTAGATAGAGTGTCAAGGGTGTGATGGGATATGGGAGGGACATGAGTTAGAATCCCGGTCGAAAAACAACCCATTAACGGTTTTTTTTTTTCAGCCGACTTCTAACTCAACTTTCCCATTAATATGAATAGCTATTTTTTTCCTCCAGCCCGTTTGTGTTTTAAGACAGTCAAAAGTAAAAAAAAAAAAAATGCGGAACCTTTAGGACATTTTTAGGGAGGGGGGGGGTGTAAAAATAATATTTCGTGTTTTAAAAATAAAATGTTTCATTCACCTTCAAAAACCCGTTATGTTTTTCAACTTTTGGTAAACTCTAAAGTCTTTAACTTCGTAATATAGCTACTTTTATGAGGGAGGAGACATCAATGAGAAAATGGTTAGTTTTAAACCCAATTTTATTTTACTCAGAAAAAAAAAAAGAATCCTTAGAGTACTATCGAACACCATTTGATGCTGACAATCCGATCTTGTGGAAATACTCTAGGCTTGTACTTCTATCTTAACCCCGACTTGGAGAGGTAACTTTCTGCACATAAAATTTAGAATTTTTTTTTTTTTTTAGAATTGTTGATAAACCAAATGGCTGTATTATACGCTATTTGTTATGAAGAAGAAAAATTTGCAATTATTCTCGTGTGAGATGAGAAAAATCGGATGTAGTTTTAAAATTTTATTTGCAAGAATTTACCCCTACTTCAATACATGTTTTCATTCCTCAAAAACCATACGACGCATCAGCAAGAATGGTTTTTATCTTCTCAAAGAACTTTGAATACTTTCATTTTTAGTTTAAAGCTTTGGATAATAGCTTTTATTCTGTTGTATAACTACACAACCCATTTTAGAGAATCTATTAGATTATCATTTCAAAAAGCGACTCTTTCGAGAAATAATAGAAATAAAATGGTTAGATACTGTAGTTTTTAAGAATGAAAAAGCGGAGTAAATAAAGAGAACGGGAAGCAAAAAGGAACAATTTAATCATGATTGATAGCGCCAAATTCTTTCTCCCTTTTGATCAACAAAAGAAGAATTTTGGAATGCTGAAATCGTCACCCTTTCATCACTCCTGTTTTACATCAGCTCAAGGAATTTTATGTTTTTCTTGTTTTAAAGCTGGATGCAGCTTTCTTAATAAATTCAATATTTTTAATCAATCTAATATTGTTTCTTTTTTTGAAGCTGGATATGCTTTACAATTCAGAGTAAATAAAGCAAAATTTTATTGATTCATATTGATTAGTTCTAAAATCATTTCAAAGTAGTAAATATTCTTATTAATTAGAAGAAAGGTCGAGTTTTGCACAGTAATGAAACTAAACCGTTTCTAGGAACAGAACATATTTTGTTATAATTGTCACCCTTTCATCAATCCTGCTTTAAATCAGCGCAAGGAATTTTTTGTTTTTCTTGTTTTAAAGCTGAATGCAGCTTTCATAATTAATTCAATATTTTTAATCAATCTAACATTTTTCTTCATCTGAAGCTGGATATGCTTTACAGTTTAGAGTAAATTAAGCAGAATTTTATTGATTCATATTAATTAATTCTTGAATCATTTCAAATTAGCAGAAAAAACAGTATTAATTAGAGAGAATATAGAATTTGACTCAGTAATGAAACAAAATCCTTACTAGGCACGAAACATATTTTGTTAAATCGTTTCATTTAATATGAATGCTAAGTATTTTAAATCTTTTAAAATAACCTTTGGATGGTACAAGACGAGTTTTAATTACTGAACTCGCTAGCAAGGGAGAATACAGACGACCATTTTCTAGAGAGGGGGAGGGAGGGAGGGTCATGCTGAAGAATATAGAGTTTTGGGTACGAACATTTTCTGTAACTGCTTTAGTGTCAATAAAATGCATCAAGTTAGTCAAAAATAAGTACGGAATAAACGTTACTAATAAATTTCATAAGAAATGAAATGAAGTTAGTATTTCAGATATTTACTTTTAAAAATAATTAATAAATTGAAAAGGTTTCTGCAAATCCTTTACATTTTATTCCTTAAGCATTTGAACATAGTGTAATGAGTAAAATATTAGAGGGGGGTGGAGAAGTCGTGACCCCCATGATCTCCCCTTGTATCAGCCCCTTCTCACCAGTAAGATCATTGATCAGAAAAATATCAAATTTATTATGAATTAATGTGTGTGTGTGGCTGGCCCGTCATTTCAAGTTTTTCTGTGTGTGTGGGGGGGGGGGGGAGTATCAAAGGGTGCAAACACAATGCAATTTCATCGGAAAACAGCAAAACCACGCCCACTTTTATGTTAACACATTGATTTCTCAAAGTGTTAACATATAAGTCACATTGATTCAACAACTGATTTCTCTCTGGAGGGAGAAGGACAATTGACCCCCCCCCCCCAATGACGGGCTTGCTGTATGTGTGTGTTTTGGAAAGTTTAAAAGAGAGGAAAAGGCTGGAGGCTCAAACAAAACACAAGGAAGTTCAATGGCATGAAATTCGCGGAATAGAGAAATGCATCAATTTCAGAAGAAATTCAACTAAAAATACTATGCTATGTAAAATCAAGAATGGAATTCTTAATAAATCAAGGAATTCGTAAGAATACACTGATGAAATAGGTTAACAAAAATTTTCACTTATTGATAAACCAATTTAGGTTCCGCCGTGTATAAACACAACGATTTTTTTTTTTTTTAGGGTCCATAAATCAATGGAGTAAATTTTAAAACGCCACCGTGATGGGAAAATGCAACAAGTTTTGCTGTTGTAACGAAAAAACATTTCTTTCAAGTACGGAAGTTATATATTTTCTGATTTTCTACATGGTTTTTAAATTGTACTCATTCGTTAATAAATTATTGACCTAATTATCATTGCGCAGTCCCACTTTAAATTTTGGTATTTGGCATGTGCTATTTACATACGGCAGATTATTAGTCTCTCCTAAGAGTAACAATTGTTTTCAAGATTAAAGACTATCTCAGTACTTTTCTTTTACAGTACTGTAGAAATAGGATATTCATGGAGATTTGAGATTACAACATGGGATGAATGCGCTAGCCGCCTTCAACGGCTTGTAAAATTTGCCTGTGGCTCCGTTCAGTACCTCCTTCGCTCCCCCGAAGCACCAAAGTGCACTTCACATACTCCAGGGTCCCCCGTATCTACCACATCTCGTGGTTTAACCGGGATAGGACCCTGAAGAGCTCTCTGTTCTTTTTGAACAGACCAAGGACCGAGCAAACCCTTGACCCAGCACTCCCCAAAGGTATCGTTTCACTTGGAGGACTTTGTGACCACGACATTTTAACGTCCTCCAGCCACCATTAATCAAGACGGTGGATCTTCCATCGGCTGGGATCGAACACGGGTCCCTCCGCTCACGAGTCCGACTCTTTACCGATCGGGCTACCACGGCCCCACCAAAGTACACTGCCGGTCACCCTGTTTAGTGGTCAGAGATGTGTGGCTCGCACCCCAAATTACCAGCCTGGCCGGCACAAGACAACGACGACCAAAGTACACTGCCAGTGCAATTCAGGGGCTTCGCCTCATTCTAGTCGCTTGCGGTTGCCTACGTTAGCAAAGACATGTTAATTGATGTTTCTAAGACGAAAATTACATTTATTCGAATGAAAATACGAGAAAAGTAGTACATCACATCTGAACGTGTCTGTCTTACTGCCTGAGATGGAACATTAATTTATCAGCATTACATTTAATTGATAAATCTTACTTTTCATCGCTCGAACCAGGTATCATTGCACCAAGGTCAAGTTCTTGGTAGCTTCACTTTTCGCGCGAAGCGGTGTTGGTTTAAAATCGCCAACTCAGAGCTCTGGAGATTTTGAAGCGAATGAAACGTCGCTGTAAATTCATGTTTTGATTAATATCTCCTTTAATTAAAGTCGTTGAAAAACGAAAGCTGTCTAAGCATTGACGCCTCAAAAATTATTAATCCTGGTTAATAATTTTTGAGCCTGTACCTGGCAAATACCCTTTTGTACCCTTTTGTACCTGGTTCGATCGTCAATTTTCTGGCGTTCGGAAGAATTTATAGTTACATACATTTGCTGATAGATACGATGGGATTTTACTACAGTAAGTTATAGAAATGTTTAAAAACACATTAATGTATTTCTGAAATTTAATTAACATTGTATTAAATTTTAGGATCTGTTCTGATTTGTTAAAATTCTGCACAATGTTTTGTTACTTAAATTAGGTTCTATCGTCAATTTTCTGGCATTAGGAAGAATTTAGAGTTGCATACATTTGCTGGTTGATACGATCGGATTTTACTACAGTAAGTTGTAGAAATGTTTAAAAACATATTAATATATTTCTTTTTTATTTCACAATTTTAACATGTCTTAGAGCATACAATTACAAACTTAACATAACAAATATCCCAACAAAACATTTTTTTTCCTTTTTTAAACATAAAATGAGATCTTTTTTTTTAAAACAAATTTGAGATATCATAGAAAATACATATTCATTTTAAACATTGGTAAAAGAATAATTCAGAAATAGGAATTAAAAAAATCCCTGGGGTCCCAAAACCGATAAACCGTTTAAACGGTAGGTGCGGGGGACCTCAGGGTGTCAAATGTCAAATTAATGTATTTCTGAAATTTAATTAACATTGTATTAAGTTTTAGGATCTGTTCTGACTTTTTAAAATTCTGCACAATGTTTTGTTATTTCTGCGAACTAGTATCGATTTCGTAAATCTACAAGTTGGACGAAAAACTTTTACGTTTTGTTTAGAATAATATATTTTGATTGACGAGTTTCCTTCGCTAATGTCGTAGCTTCAGGACATTATGTGTGTGTGTGTGTGTATTTCTTTATTAAAGGTTAATGCATAATGCATGTAACATTTCCCTTCAGATGGTAAATCAAATTGTTTACTCTATTTCTAAGCTATAACAGAATATTCATTCTGACAGAGATAAACGAGGCGCATTTTAAACTTCTTATTCAGAAGCTAGTAGGTAAGGAATCATTTCTGGAATTTCAGTTTCGACTGAACTTTTTCGTGAATGCTTCTTTAAACATTTTTATTCATACAGATGTGGACCTATTTTTTTCATGTACGTTTGATAATTCGGATATTATTTTCTAGTTCTTTCAATCTTTACAGTATCGAAAAAAATCGTCTTCACAACATTTTCTTTACGTTTAAAAAATGCACTCTGAATGTCTCTTATTTATTTTTATTGACAAACTGAAATAAATGAATTAAACCTCTAGAATGAAAAAAAAAAAAAGATTTATCATATCTTGAATTCCAATTACGATTTTCGCAACCACAAATTGCGATAAGTGTGTGTGTGGGGGGGTGGGGTGAGGGTGTCTTGTGTGTGGTATGAGCACCACCACCCGAAAGAGTAAGGGCCTGTGGACTCCCTCTGTGGCATATTTAGAGTTCAATCTGAAAAAGGGACTACGCGACATCTGAAGTCCAAAAAGAAAACAGACAGCAATTTGATATTGATCAGAAAAAAAAACTTCATTCGCACGTTTCAGCTGAAAAATTAATATAAGCATGTTATCTACATATTTTACTATTTTCTTAGGAATTCGCTACAATCTCGCTGTTCCCAGATAAGATAATTTTGCCTGAGACAAATCATTGAAGATTTACACAAACATATCTCTACACATGTTGTATATCAGTACAAATAATACCATCTATATATTTAATCAGCAACCTATAAGTGTTTTCCTCTGGGTTTGTAAGTAGTTAAAAAATTAGCTTCTTTGAAAGTTTATTTTTATCTAGTGTGATATATTTTAGTCCTGATTTCTAAATTTTAGTTGAAAGGATTTAAAAACAATGAGAATGTACTTCATAGTTAGTCCAAAAAGTATTAACCGAAATTTGCATAGCCCCGATTTTCATTTAGAAGAAACTACTCAATAATTAATTCACGTAAAATCTAAAATTCACACCGAAATGAAATTTCAGATTCTTACGCCGGTTTGCCGCAACTTTGAAATAGCTCGGTTGTAAAATTGGTCCACAGCGAAGAACAGTTTTAGTACTTTATCCCAGTAACCATGGTTCTCTTGAAGTAAGAAATTCCCGCCTTGGATCACGCTAGAAGCTGCATTTTCTGCATTTTAATGCAATGCAAAGCTTCAGTCTGGCACTGTTTTGGGTTTAAATGTGTGGAAATGTCATTTCTTTCCATCCCTTTTCTTCTGGTTTACTAAGTTTTCGTTGCTGCCTTGGCACTCTGAAGAATAGTTTTCATTTGAACTTTTAAAATATTAAAAACTCACACTTTAAAACAGAATATTTCTTTCTTTCTTTTTGAGGTAGCATTCCAGAGAAGAAAAAAAAAAAATAGATTAGTTATTTTGTGATTTGCAGGGAGGAGGGGTAGGGAAAAAGTGTGCATATACTTAATTGCTTATTGCAAATTTATCTTAAAACAGCAACTTATACGTAAAAACGTTAGCTTTTAAAATACGGGTGCAGGGGAGCATTGAACCTTTTGACCCCTATAAATTTTGGGCTGTTGCCATATCTAGATTATCGAAATGGTGCGGGAAAAAAAAACGATAATAATTATCAGTATTTAAACTTCCTTTTCAACAAATACCTTAGAGTTCTGATACATGGCATGCGCAGTGGACGTGTTAAAGAGGTATAGTCTAACTATTAAACTGGATAGGATACTTTAGCTTTATGAGTTCGAGTCAGAACCTTACGTAGTCCGGGAATGATGGTTATTATAACACGAATATTGATTAACACGATTTTTTTAGAGTTATAACTATGAGGATTTTCATCTTAATTATCAGAACAAAATGCTCTAATTGCCATTTCAAAAAAAAAAAAAAAAAAAACTGGTAAAGACGGTTTATGACGATAGAACATGGCATGATGGCCTATACTTAAAAGTTCTAGGTTTTAAATCAACAATGTATTACTAAATATATAAAGTGATTTAATACAGAACTTTTGGCTCACTATACTGTTATTTTCGTATCATTTAATTGGTATAAATTTCTTTTAATATACGTTTTTATTATTTGATACGTAGTTTTTAAAGTTTTAAAAAGATTGAAAGTCTTTTTATTGTGAAAGACCTAGAAAGAGAAACAGGGGGAAGTGTGTAAAATCATACGCGCTTTAACTGCATGTTGTTCATTTGAATCGAGAGAAAACGTAAGAGGAAATATGGTATTAAGAAAGAGAAGTAAAACACTCTTTAGAGCATGATATCTTATTATGAACTGTCGGCGGAAATTTAGAAAACTTTATGTAGGGTGAGAAATAGATTTAGAACTATATAAGGAGCAATTATTACGAAAAAAAATTAAAAAAAGGTTGACAGCGTGATAAAAACACAATCCATGGCATAGAGTTCAATTCCAGAAAACGGACTAAAGGATATTGCTGCAGATGCATTTTGCTGGCTTGATAGCGAACATCATTGCACACTGTGGACGGACAGTGTGGGAAGAATGATTGTCGGATGCACTGGAAGAGGTGCTGGGTGTGGGGAAAATTCTTTTTCACACTGACAGCACAGATTGATATTGATGCCACTATTCCTTCAAAATTTTTCGGTTTCAATTTATACTGTTAGTAATAACCCAAGTAGCATCAACTCATCGGATTTTGCTCGGCCGATCAACTAACTCCTCGTAAACTGATCCTGTAACGCACGATGACATCGTTCCGATCAGTATCGGAGCACGGTTTTCGATGAGCTACTTTTCATCGGAAAGCGATATACTTCCGATCAACTTTCCCGATGAAAATTAGCCGAGCTATATTTCATCGGAAAACGATATCCTTCCGATTAAATTTCCCGATGAAAATTAGCCGAGCTATGTTTCATCGGAAAACTATATACTTCCAATCAAATTTCCCGATGAAAATATGCCAAGCTACAGATTTCATCGGAAAGAGGTCATAATAATCAAATTTTCTGATGAAAATTTTCCCAATCTCAAATTTTTATTAAATATGCAGTGTTGGTCTCATTAATCGTAGACTTGGTGGCGTGGTGGTAGAGCGTTGGCTTTCCGCGCCGATAACCCGGGTTCGATCCTAGAGTTGGCCAGTCGCACCTGGTTGGGGGGCAAAAGAAGAAAATGATCCAAAATTAATCGCCACGGAACTAAACTGCTCGTATATTGACCCAACTCTCATCGTATTTTGATCCAAAATTCATCGCCACGGAACTACACTGCTCGTATATTGATCCAACTCTCATTGTATTTTTGTCCAAAATTGATCCTTAATTCATCGCCACTAGCTACAGTGCTCGTATATTCATCTAAATCATATCGTATTTTCATCCTAAATTCATCGCCACGGAGCAGCACTGCTCGCGTATTGATCTAAATCACATCGTATTTTCATCCAAAATTGATCCTAAATTCATCGGCCCGGGACTGCACTGCTCGTAAATTGCTCCAAATCTCATCGTATTTCGAGCAAAACTCATCGGATTTTGCTGCTCGCCGGATTCTGTTTGGCCGATGAGACATATTGGAGGAATTCCCGATGAGAACTCATCGAAATCCGATCATCGGCCGATGAAAACTTCAACGAGTTTCGATGAATGGCCGATCATCGGCCGATGAGATTGTGCTGCTAGAGAAGAATCGCTTCTGAAAATCCTTAGTTTTTCCTAAAACTTGTTTCTTCCTTCCTAGAAAATTTATAGCCAGCTTCACATTAAACTTAACATATGGTTTAGGAAATGTGCTAGTTCTTGCTGAAATTGGATTGGTGTATAAGATAAGCCAAATTCTATTAACTTTGTGGATAAAATCTCATCAAAAATAAATCCCGATACATAATCTCGGCCAGCTTATAGCAGAGAAGAAAACGATCGCTCCTCTTTAGAGGGACTCACCATTGTAAATTTTCAATTTTGAAGTTCAAAAAAGACATTTTTCGACTATATTTAATGCTAGAAGAAGATAAATTTAAGACCCTCATCGGGATACATTTTGCAATTGAAGTCAAAAATATAGACGAGATCAACGTTTGTAAACCAAGATGTGTAGTAAAAGATAGTAAAATCCATTGCCACTCCTTTAAAACAGTTCTAGATACGTCCTTGATTTAATGCTATATGTGATAATATTAGTCTCACTTCATTTTATGATGGTTTTAGAGCAATTTTGAACGTAATCATATTTCCAAAATGCACGATGCTTGTAGAAAGTGGACTATTGTAAAAGCATTAACTTTCGCAAACCTTTAAACTTCGCGAGCCAATCGTAATCGTGAAAATTGAAGACTCGCGAAGTATTTTTTTCAAGGTGCTTTTTCGAGCTTTCTATTCCGTTCATATAAAACTCGCGAAATTTTCAGCTTCCGAAATCACCGATCTCTTTATTTTCGCACAAATAAGTTCTTTTATACACTGCAAAAAATGAACTGTTGTTTTAACGGTATAATACCGGCAGCCGAGGTTCCAATTTAAAACTGTAAAATGCACGGTAATAAACTGCAAAACTAGCAATTTTACATTTTTTACTGTAAAGTCAGTAATTTGACAGTTTATTGCCGTTAAATTTAGCTGAGTTGTTCTGTAAAAACAACAGTATAATACTGCAGCCGAGGTTCCAGTTTAAAACTGTAAAATGCACGGTAATAAACAGTTTAATTAGCAACTTTACAGTTTATTACTGTAAAATTAGCAATTTATAGTTTATTAATGTAAAATTAACAATTTTACATTAACTGTCTGGTACTATAAAATTAGCTGTATTGTACTGTTTAAACAACATTAATTTTATACAGTGTAGTATTTCAACCAAAAACGTTTTTTGTTTTACAGCTTAAGCAAATTATTCTCCAGCATCGAATCCTTTACATTGTTAAAACAGCTTTCTAATCCATTGATCCCAGATCATTATTTCCGTGCTATGCAGCCTTTGAATTTCGCCCAATCGATGGATTTTTCAAGCTACAATGAAATGATCCGAACCAGTGGATTTATCTTCCGGCAGACAAGAGCAGCCACGATCGCAGCGCAAATGTTGTTCCCATGCGGAGATGAAACGTTTCCTTGTTATTTATCTGACAAATATCGGTCAGGATCCAGCAGTGATAAATGCCCATCCAAGATCTCGTGTCATTTAATAATTGATTCCCTTCTCTTTGTATAACGTCAGAGAATGCCTCTAAGTCTATTTCAGCCCACGATATTCGTTTCATTGCGTTGTAATTTAATATGAGTTAGTCTTCATTTTCCTTGCTAATTTACTTCTTTGGAACTGACATTCATGTTTATTTTTCGTAGTTAACGTTTTCAATGTCTATCTACTTATATTGAAAACTGAAATCTTTCTATGTAGGGTGAGTTCTGGTAAGTGCATACCCTTTTTTGCAAAGTTCATGTTCTCAGGGATGCTGCTCTGTTGAAAAAGCTTGTACACTCACAATTTTTTTTTAGTTTTCTTTCCAGATCCTTTACTAAGATTTTCAAGCATATAATATGTTAAATAAACCATAAGCATAGGTTTTATGACCTGGTTTATGACACCTATTCTAAGGTACGCACTTTCCCTACCTAGCGGGGTAAGTGTGTCCGCCTTAAATTATGTGAATATGAGCTGGAAAAAACTTCTGGCACATATTAAATATGTTAGGTAGTTGCCTTGGGATAATTCCTAATACTAGAGATCAGCACTTGCTTGCATGGATGAAATGCAATCAGTGATATTCCACGCGTCTTGCGAACAACTGTGATTTAAAGATTGAGAGAGTTGTGTCTGTGATTCTTCCTCTGTCCTTTTAATAAGACCAATTGAGCAAATGTAAGTTGTTTTTATTTAGTAATAATCACTCATAGTCTACATAGTTTATCTTGGTTAAATACATTAATCAGTCTGTGGACAACAATTCGTTTTTTTTCTTTTTTTTTTGAATAAATACGGTTTTAAAATATTTTTCTTATTAGAATCAGCAGCAGTAAGAAAAAACACAAAATAAAGAGCAAAAAGAAGAGAATAATTGATCATGATGTGATACTTGTACTTTTTTTTTCTTGTACATTCAAATAGTTTTTCACAAGGTGTTCTTTAATTTTCTTAAATATAATTCATTCATTACTCCACCTTCGTTTTTTGAATCTGTTGGTTCCTTATTTAGTGTTTCACTTAATTTCATTGCTTCATTTGTCATTCTAGTTTAAATTAAGTACAGCTCATGATCGCTATTTTCAACGAAAAATTTACTAACTGATATCTAAAAGCCAATATATTTCAGAGGTAATGAATAAAATTGAAATCTTATGCCGCATTCAATGTTAATATAAATACTTGATGGAAATGACGTCGGATTTATAATCGGTTTATAAAAGAGTTATAAGCAAAATTAAAGGTGAATTACGAGAGTCGTATTTTCCACGTAATGGTACACACTTGCCTCATCATAATGGTACGCACTTGCTCCGCACAATAGTACGCACATGCCTCATGATAGTGGTACGCACTTGCCCCATCATACTTTAAAGAAAGAGAAAGTGCGTACCGTCATATTAACAAATTTTAATTAGAGTATTTGATCAAAATACCCCATGTATGTTATTAGTAGCTATTACTTAAAAGAAACAACTTGCATTTCTTGACTTTAATTGCTTGGTATGACTACAAGAGAAACTGAAACAAAACCTTCTCAATCTTTACTTAAGAGTTTTTTTGAAGACATTTAAGTTATCCCTGATTGTGTTTCGTCTGTTGAATCCAGGCCTGAATTCTACCTATTGAAATTATCACCAGACAGTTATCTAACATAGTCGATGTGTTGCAGAAGCCATTTCAAGACAGTGTTCATATAATTCCCAGTGGACGCACTTACCCCGTGGACGCACTACCAGAACCCACCCTATATATATCCTGCTTCTTTCTCCTGAATGCCAATGGAACTGAAAGTCGAACCAGGTACCGATCGATTCGTAATTTTTCAGGCTTCATTAGCTTTAATTGACATGATTCTGAAGAAATTGAGAAAAAACTTCAAATTTTTACAAATTTAAAGTGATTTGTCCTAAAGGATTAAATTTGTACCTCAGAACCAGACTAACGTAAGTCCATTTTCGTCATTTTTTGGTAGAGGGGAAAAACGATTGTCGAATACATCGTTTTTCCCCTCTACTGAAAAAATGACGAAAATGGACTTACGTTAGTCTGGTTCTGAGGTACAGAAATATGAAATTCATCGTTATAAAACGTGGTTGATATGAAACAGTAATAATAATTATAATGAGAATTTTGAATGAAGGCTGAACTGAATCAAACATGAAACTCATTATCGGGATACGTGCAAAGTACTACTAATGTAAAGCTGAAGAGTTGGTTTGTTTGAAAGCGCTATCTCAGGAACTACTGGTTCGAATTGAAAAATTATTTTTGTGTTGAATAGTCCTTTTAATCAGGAAGGTTTTTATGCGAAATAATATTACGCTATATGTAAGAAGTTATTATTATACATTAAAAATAATAGTAGTCGAAAAGCACGAGCGGATTAGTTTCCACACTTCTCGAGAGATGACGTTCATTTGAAGCATTGTTTTGACAACTGTGTCTAGAGGATGCTGGCAGCAGCTATCCGTCGTGGCGGCGAATTTTTTTCTATTCTGAAAGCGGATGCGTCAGTTGAGACCGCTGCCATTTTTAAAGTAGCCCTGCAGCGCTGGGCCACGCAGCTAGAAATTACATAATCTTTCAAGTTTCTATTGGATTCGATTTAACTTTAGTACTTCAAGTACTGAAGTTACATCGTGTCGTTTTGCATTTCATTTCAGTAGGAATAATCCGAGAAGATGCATTATAATAGGGCTACAACAAGTGGTAAACTTTTTTTCTACATGCTCCCAGCTCTTTAAATAACAATTGAGCAATGTAATACATGAGTCCTAAATAATTCCTAATTTTCAGTCCTGAAGGAATTACAAAAACGTAAATATATAAAGGTTTCAAAATGGTTGTCACGACGTTGAAAACCATTTCAAAACGTTTATGAAAAGAAGTAAAGAAGTGTGCTGCTTTGGATTAGTATTGAATGTCATTTGGACTGTCCAGGATACGTTGTTTTTTGGGTTAAAAAAGTTTATTATTCCACTTTAGGTCCAAACATACTTTGTTTGGTGAAACTTAAACGCCTTGTGTGTGTGTTTGTATGTGTTTGCAGAATGGGAATTTGCTTTTACAATTTTAAATATTTCGCATGTTAGTTTACATAATACTCTAGATGTATTTCGCTGCGTGCAAGTAAGCTTTAAGAGTGCATAATTGTTACCGTAAAATGGGGTGAATCGGAACACTTTTCAGCTTAAATTGTAAAAAAAGTAGTTAAAAGATTTTTTTTTTTTAATTTGATTTTTTGGGTAAAAACTTCGGTCTTGCTTTGCTTTTGATACTCCAAGTAAAGACAAAACATTTCGAACAGATCTTATTCATATATATAGGAATTTAGGGGTGTTCCGAATCACCCCGCTGATAGGGGTCAATCGGAACAGATGTTAAAATTTTTATTTTTTTCAATTTAACCTGTAATAGGTCTCACAAACACGAGTAATTTTGATGGGGGAGAACAAGAATTGATAGTTACTGTCAAATAAACGTTTATTTTCTATACCAGTAAAGGTTTAATAATTTGTCAGAATGAAAAATAATTTTGAACTTACGAAAAATTAAAATTAATTTTAAGAAATGCTTTTGAATTGAAATACAAAGATTTAACATAAATTGAAGTCACTCATATGTACTTGGCCTTAAAACTAGCAGTTGTGGCTTGACTTAAGTATTTTCATAACATCTTCTGGGATGAATGCTGCTTTTTTTTTAGTTTCTTGAAATCTCTGGGTTTTGGGGATTGTCCTGTAAGATTTTCCCACTTATTCATCACTGTCTGTGTTCTGGACTTTGGCTACATAAAGTCTGCATGACTTTCCCCCATGTATTTTACGTAAAAAGAATCTCCTGGAGCAAAAATCTTTTTAAATCTGCAACTTTCTATCATTCTAAGATCTAGTTGCTCACGAGAAGGGATAAACAGTAATAAATCCTTGTTCTTGTCTTGAATAGAGAAATTGGGGTTAGAATCTGGATTTTTCAAACAGTTTCTTTTAAATAAGTTTGAACTGGAACAACAGAACCAAGTGTTCCGATACACCCCGCAAATTTTTTTCCTATGTCATTTTTCAGTATTCTTCATTTTTATGACACAATTTTTAAAAAATGTAAATTCTAATGTGGTATTTAGTTGCTCAGATACATGCATAATTGAAACATATCACTCTTAGGTTTAAAACATAAGAAGGTTCGTTTCTGCATATGAAGTTTTACAATCTATGAAAATGTAATGTTTTCTAGCATTCCGAGTGCAGCCCTCCTTATAAGCCAGTCGCGTTGCCAGAATGGCAAAAGTAATTTTTTCCTACTTCCTATGATCATACCTTTTTGAAAAAAAATTAATAGCGAAAAATACCCAATAGTATATTTATGAAGAATTTCTTTGTACTATCGAAAAGTTTTGTTCCGATTGACCCCGCTGTTCCTATACACCCCATTTTATGGTACAGCTCTGATCCTTTTTCAAGTTCTCGAAGAAAGCACTTGTCGTTCAATTCTCGACAATAAGCACTGAGAATAAAATGTTAAAATTATTATGTATGCCATTTAAAAAATTTTTATTATCATGTGTCAAATGCTAGTTTTTAAAGATGCTTCGAATTTTTGAAAATGAAATTACACTTAAGCATTCATTCAGTGATAGGTCTACCCTCTAGTCTAGAAGAAGTTGCAATTCCTAATTGAAAAAAAACCGGACCACTAATTTTGAAAAACTTATTTTGAACTGTTAATTCAGTTGTCGGACTTTACCCTATTATCTGCGTTTCAATTTACATAAATGAACAATGCAGTTTTCATCATTTTTAATACGCTTTAATTAGTTTCGCATGCGGATTTGTTTGTAGGTATGTATGCATGTAACTCTGAAGAAAAGATAAAATTCAAGTTCTTTACAAACATAAAAGTAATGTATTTAATACTATTTTTAGTACTAAAGGCTAAACTATATCACATGTTGATGTATTGAAAGTGCATCTAAAAGCGTATTTTTTAGTTTTTTAAAACAAAATTAAAGATTATTCATTTTCAATCCTTAACTATTTGGCACTCATCGTTATCCGAGCATTAGGTTCGGTAAAATCAATTTTCTCTGCTCATGATAGTCGACTAGGAGTGATCATTATAATCGATTAAGTAAGAGTTATGTGTTAAGTAACACAGGAGGATCACTAAGCATTTCATACTACATCTAGTTAATGGTTTCGTAATTAAGCCTCAGACGTTAATTAAAAACTGCCTCACCTTTTATGTATACTCATATTTTTAAAATTGGGAAATCATAGACTATCTTGCAGGCTTATTCGATTATTATTTGTTTATCAGTTATATTCTATAGATTTAAAAAGGATGTATGTGTGTGTGTGGTATAACGTTTGACAAAGGGTTCTTTGACTTTCTGGAATTCACATAATAGATTTTTCCTTACATAAATCTAGTCATATCCTAATTTTACTTATTTACTTATTATTTATTAATTTAACGTTTTACTTATTTACTTATTGATTTTTAATTTTCTGATTATATGATTCTGACAATAACTTTTTTTTAAAAAAAAAGTTAGTTTTAAAGTCATAGTCAATCTTAGTATGTGTTGCAGAGTTTATTTTAGCATGAAACTTACTTTAAATATATGATTATGTCCTAAATTTAGCTAGATCTTACAAAGAGTACTTTAAAAGCATTGATAAAGTGAAAGACAAATTTAAACACGCATTCTATTGTTGTTTGTTTTCATATGTGGGCTTAAAGCTACAAAACTTCAAAATGCAAACGCCTCATTTTTTTCTGCTACCTTTTACTGCACTGCATTTTTTCCACACAAAACAAAATGAACATGGGAAAGGAAAGAAATTGGCAATCCAATTTGTGCATCAATATAGCTAAAAGTATCTTGACTTTTAGTAGCGTATTTGCTGAATTTGTGCATTCTGTTTATCTGTGTTATAGTAAAGATTTTTCTTTAAAATGATATTCAGTTTACATTTCCGTCAGAGGCAATGAAAACGGAAACGCTTCTTTCGAAATGTTAAGAACGTGTCAGAAAAGTTTTTTTCTGCCTCGGAATAAAAAAGTAAAATTTTGTTCAAAAGCAGCTAACGAATAAAAATCAAACTTTGAAAAAGATTTTGGCAAATTTTGAATTTGAAACAAATACTTGTGTTCAACGTAGAACCTAATAGATGGTAATTATTTTGTTCTCCAACAAATATAGTAGAACCTCTCAATAAGGACACAAAGGGGACAAAACATTTTATCCCCTAAATAGAGGTGTCACATCTTCGGTGGTATGTGAATTGATGCATTGATTTCATAATTTTATAAAACATAAATGTAAAATAAACATTTTAGAATTAACTCTGAAAATATTTCACATACAGTAAATAAAAATACAATTCAGAATCATTCAAATTTAAAAAATCATTTTTCTTTAACTGAAATTTATTCAAAAATTTGGCCATTGCAAAGTTCTGTAATTTACTATCAAAACTGTTTTTAAATAGTTCAGCTTTATTTTGTTATACTTTAATTTTCTGTAATCTGGATATTCAAAGGCTTTCACTGTTATAAAACATATAGAATATATCTCTGAGGAGAAAACATTTGCTCTGTTAAAAAAAAAAAAAAAAACTTTTTCATTAAAATTTTTAACACTGTAGTCTAGGATGCACATTGGCTTCCATACCGTTTTAGGATACAGCACAGCGTATTTCTATCAATGGAAGATCAAATTTTGAAACGTTAGTAATATTTTATCTCATTTTAACGAAGTAAAAAACATTAACTTCGTTAAAATTAAAAAAAAAGTCACTTTTTAGCGACCTTTTCATTAAAAATTTTAACACTATCTAAAAAGGCTGCACATCGGCTTCCATACCGCTTTTCTAACCAAAACAACATATTTCTATCAATGGTATAAGCTCTAGAAAATAAAATTTTGAAATGCTAGTAACATTTGATGTATGAGAAGCGTTATCATCCCTAAATATAAATCATAGTAAAATGAATCTCCAGAATTTCGCACATGAGGTTACATTTTCGTAAAATTTCGTTTATTCTGATTGGTTGACACAAGGCTTGACCTGAATTAATGCGTATCTGGATTAAATGGGAAAAGTACCGATCCAAATTAATGAATGCTCGGAATAATGGGGCCGTTTATAGGGATATTATGGAACATATTAGTTATAAAAGAATAATATATTCAATACATTCTGCCTGACGCTTTTGGATATTTAATAAATGAATTGTGTTCTAGATAAGCAGAAATTCGGTAATTTCACTTTACGAGAAAAATAATAATTTAATTCATTAAATCCAATGCAAGGAACAACAGAATGAATTATTTTACATTTTAAGCAACAGAAAAGAAATTAGAAACTTTTACGTTATAGGTAGGTCCCCTGACACATTTTTTCCTTTGGTGACTTTTTCCATTTTATATATCGTCGCTATGTTTAGTCAAAGTTACATAGAAACTACTTGTTTGAAAATACCATTTTCTGTGTTTTAATGAACTTTTACACAAAACAAGCCGTTAAAAAATCAAAAACAAAAAGTTCCATCAAAATGAAAAAAAGAAAAATGAAAAAATGAAAATATTGCCGAATAATTATTAATACTTTTAAAATAAAAGTTACAGTTTATGTTTTTCGAATATATTTTAGGGAAATATAATGTGGGTTTTAGTTTTTCTCGTGTGTTGTTTTATTCGGGTCCTGTAAGAAGCTTGCAAATGATGTTCTTGTTAAACTTTTTAGGGCAGTGTCTTTTTAGTACAAAATTAGTTTTACAAACTATCAAATACAAATAATTCCCTAACTATATTTTGTTCATTTTCATCAGAATAATGATATTACCGCCCAGTGATCTATTTATAGATCACCTCTTTTCTGACTCCTCACTGAAAACTATACCTTCTAATTATTTCTTATTCTTATTGGCTGGTTTCCTATTGAAAATTAGTTCAATAGGAAACCAGCCAAAAAGAATAAGAAATGATAAAAAAGGATAGTTTTCAGTGATGAGTCTGAAAAGAGAGGATCTTTAAATATATCACTGGGCGGTAAAGGGTTAACAAAAAAAAAGTTATTCTTAAAAAAAGTACCTGTAATACTAAAAAACTTCAAATTCCCACATTCCGCCAAAACCTTACAGTGCTCAAAGAGTTAATCTATGAATAAAAATGGCTGATTAATTGCACTAATTTTCCAAACTAAAAAAAAGCAACGTCATATTCACTGAGCTTTTATTTTTAAGTGACACAAATTATGCAGAAGTAATTGAATGATAAAAGGTAAAAACTCAGATTAGTTTGCAATTGCTAAAAATAGAAAAGACACCCTGAATGTTAGCATATGCAAATAAATTTGCCTTCCAATTATTCCTTTATTTGACATCTTAACTTGCGTAATGACTTTGTTTTAATTAGGTTTTTAGTTAGGATTCCAAACTCATTTTGACATTAGGAATTCACTTCTAAGTGGAAAAGTTGAAGAAAGATGTAAATCCGTTTGCAGTAAGAGCAATTAGTCAGGATCATTTATTTTCATTATGATTTTCAAAGTATTAGGCAGTCGAAACGGGAAATTTCAGTTCCAACTCTAATTTTATTTTACTGAATGTTTTCGGATGAAAGACACGTACAATTTCATTGATAAAGTATGCATAGAAGGAAATGGTGACTCAAGAAATATTTCAAATTTAATTAAAGTAGTAGAAATGTTTTTGAAACTTGAAAATTAAGTTATTCGTAGTTAGGACATGAATTTATTTGAAAGATAAATTAATTTCAGATCAATATTTCTGTATGCAATCAAAACAAGTAAAATTTGACATTCCCTGTGAAATAAATATTCTTTACTACGAAAAGTAAATCAATAAATCAATTTTAAAAAGAGAGAGAAGAAAATCGTATCGTATAAGTTTTTTTTATTTTTGCAATAATGTATAAGAAGGTTGCCTGTATTTTTAATCAGTAAATAAATATTTTGAAGAAAACTGTACAACATAGTTACAGTTTTGAACCTACAACGTGTTTATGCTCGTAGATAATATGTGTCTTTTCTGTTTTTCAGAGAATGAAATAGTGCATTGTCTCTAGTAATGTCTAAGTTATTGCTTTAAGCAAACGACAAATATTTTTAAAATAGTTATCATTTTTTTTATAAATTACAAGTCGTTCTTTCTTTACCATGCTGTAAGTAGAGGTTTTAAGTTAAAAATCTCTTGGATAAGTATAATTTCAAATATATTACACATGGTCTTGTTCAAATATATAGGGTTTTTTTTTCGAAAACTAATCGAGCATCATAGTTCCCTCAGCCACTTTCTTTTGTCGTCTTTCGGATATAAGATCCTAACTTGCTGTAAAATTCAATTATGTAAACCAACTCGGAAAAAAAATAATTTAAGGCACTGTTCATATATTCTTTTCAATTATGTATTTACTTTTATTTATTTGTTTATTATTGACTTTAAAACCTTGCTGATGCAGTTAAGCTCTGTCTTCTAAGAAAAATCACCGGTTTTATGATCAAGACAAGTGCTTCGGAAAAGCCGCTGATGAATACGTAAAAATAAAAAGTAAAGTTTATTTTAATTTTTCTTTTTCAGCATTTAGCAAAAACAAAAGTGCTCTTATTCACGTAGTAACTTCAGCTTTTAGTATCGCATGTGAGCTTTTCTCAAATTTAGCTCATACCTTTTAAGAATTCTAGAAACAGTAAATAAACCTTAATGTTAATTCAATTTCGAAAAAAAAATAAACTGTTTGATGTTCTATTAAAAAATGCGAATAGCTAAATTATGATCTTCATTTGGAACACTGAACGTTTCAGTAATGTTTGAACCTGAACTTATATCTGAAATCACTTAAAAACAAGGTTCGGTGTAGAAACCGTATAAAATAGGAGATTTCTTCTATCGGTCAAAACGTTTTGACTAATAACAACACTGCATTCAATAACACTGGTCGACAGTGGTTCACTAACAACAACCAAATTATTATTTTTATTACGTATTCACATAGTTATTTAAATACCTGCAAGTAAAAAAGTCCCACCACGTCTCAATTTTCCGTAATAAAAAAAAATAATTTTTTACTATTTTTTATGATTTTCGCACCAAATGCCTATTTTTGGAGGGAAAAGGAGCAAAATATTAACTCCTAAATTTTTTTGGAGGTGAAGGGAGACTCAAAGTCCGAAATCATGACCACCGATAACAAAAAGGGGGGACAAGGGGAGTGTATCCCCTCAAAATATGCAAAAAATTATGAAAAAGTATCTTTTTATTCTGGTTTCTTTAATATGACGTTTTAAAAATTTTTTCTGGTGTAAAATCAGAGTATAACACCCCCTCCTATTATTCCTATGCCTCAAAAAAATTTTCGCGATGTAAAATAAAAAATAAAAAAAACTGATCCTATGACTGACGCACGCTAAATACGAGCTAAAGTATTTACGGCTTTGTATCAGAGGGGGAGCGGGGGGGGGGGGCTTTCGGCAAAAAGTGGAGAGTAATGGAGAGGAAAGGGGCCATATTTGGATTTTGGAGATAATTTCACAAAAGAACCAGCCAAAATACACCGTCTTTCTGAAGACCTGCGATGTGTCTCGTATTTAGCGTGCGACAGTCATAAAATCGGTTTTTAATTTTTTTTTTACCACGCGAAAATTTTTTCGGACGTAGGAATAATAGGAAGGGGTCCTATCCTCTGATTTTACATCGATTTTTTTTTAAAACGTCATTTTAAAAAAACAAGAATGAAAAGATCATTTTTGGTGATTTTTTGCTCATTTTGAGGGGGTACCCCCCCCCTAAGAACCCCTTCTTTGCTATTAGTGGTCATGATTTTGAGCTTTGAGTCTCTCTTGAAACTTGAAAAAAAGTTAGGAGTTAATATTATGATCCTTTCCTCTTGAAAAAAGGTGTGTTTGATATGTTTTTTCAGTTATGTTCAGTACTTTTTAGAAATTCATAACAAAAAAACTGTACGTGCTACAGCTTTTTTACTATTATTTCTGAATTCTACACTGCAAAATTAGTCAAAAACAGTTAATTTCATCTTTGTTAGCGAAAAAAAGTGAAAATTTGTCGACTAGTGTAATCAGGCCCGTCATTTAGGGGGTCAGGAGGGGGGGGGGGGCAATTGCATGCCCTTGACTTTGGGAAATCAATGCATTTGCACATATGTGGGCGTGGTTTTGCCACGTAAACACAATTGTGTAAAACACAATTGTGTTTTACACAATTGAGTTATGTTACATATGTGTTTACCTGACATGTAAAACGCAATTTTTATGTGAAAACATTTCATAAATTTTTCACACATTGACGTCAGAAAATGCTTTGTATTTATCGGAAAATGAAATTTATGCTATTGTAAAATGCTTTTTTTTTCATTCAAACGGTTTAAACTTCTTTGAAAACATAATGTAGGGAAATAAAATGCAATGATGTATGATGCAGATTCAGTTTAATTACAGTACATATAGTTTGCATAATTTAACATATAGTTTGCATTCAACAAGTTGTTTATTTTCATGAAACGGCGAAAGCCTTTGTCGATACTTCAAATAAAAGCTTCCTGCGAAAGCAAATGAGTCTACCACTCCTTTAAAAGTCATTTTAAGTAGGCTTGTCATGCGTAATAGTTTAGCTTTGGCATTACTGGGCAAAGTCCGGGCTTTTAAGAATTTTATTTATGGCAAGGATTTTGTTTTGAAAATTAAAGAACATGCTTGTTGAACAGAGTTCAACTGGTGTAATTTGGATGATTGTGAAAAAATTATTGATGAAATTAAATATATTCTTATATATTGATGATATATTCGATGAACATACATTATTAAACTAGGTAATAGAAATGCAGTGTACTTTGAGTTTGATTTTATTAGTACGAACTGCCGGTGCCGGATTTACCATGTCGCAAGTGTTAAAATTTAGAGGGGCCTTCAGGACCATATGGACCCAGAAGGGGATTGAAAAATTCTGTGATAAAAGTTTATCTGATAAAAGTTTTGCATAATTCTGTGATAAACAAAGGGGCCTCTAAAAATGTATTGTGACGGGCCCCAAACCTGTAAATCCGCCACCGAAAACTGCTTCAATGAATCCATAACACTATAAGAGTTAAATGAACATACATACATAAAAATAACGCCGAAACAGATAACGACTCTAAAAAGTGAAAGCTCTTGCAAGAAATGTTAGGAGCTTTCATCTTTCTCCCCTCAATTCATATCTTTTTAATGAAATAACATTTTTGGGAACGAAGACTTTTGTCTTTTTTTATAACCACACATTGAATCAGTAATGAAAGCTCTCCAAATGTCACTTCAGGGGATCTTAACCATGGAAGTGTCCATCAGGAGCAAATTCAATTAAAAATGAAAGGATCTTCGTCAAATAACAAGTGGGTTGGAGTGTAAAAATGGTTCGCAATGACGACGAACAGTTTTTTTTTTTCTTTCATCTCTTTTAAATAAGAAGAAAATTACTGGCTGTTACTCTTCTAAAGTGCTCAGTCGAGGTTGCCTATTCAAATTCAATTTTTGATTGCGGTTTCGAGAAACAAAAGGTAGATTTTACACTAAATCATTGATGCTTTCTTGTGTTGCCAAAATGTGAGCACAAAACATATGTGCATATTTAAATAACATATTTATGCAATTATTTATGTTATATCAAACCATTTTATTTCCACAACATTTTACTTTTCGTCTTTGTTCTCTTTTGCGACACATATTTCATATGCTATTTTGATCCTTTGTATTATAAATTTGACCGTAGAAAATTCTCACAATAAAGACATTGTTCCCAAATTCTTAAAGGCACTAAAGCGTTTTTTTTGTGTGATACAGGGTAAATGTCCTTCTAAGTAAATAAAAAGAGCTTTTTAGGAGGAAAATGTTTTCAGTAATGTTTTTAAAACAGTTCGTTAAGTAAATAAAAGTGGAAATGCAAATAAAACAGTGTATAACATTCAGTTAAGAGAAGTTTATAAAGTAATGCTTAAATATGTGTGAGACATTTGGGAAACATTTCTAACTTGCTTTCTAATTTATCAATAAACTCTTTTTCTCTTAAATGTGCAAGTGAAAGTTACTATGACGCAGAACGAGTCAGTATTATGCGATATACATTTATTTTTTCAAAAATGTGTGGAAGTAAAAAAAAAATAGCATTGTGTAACCGATGCCAATTGATTTAGATCAAGAATCAGTCGCCCTACAAAGTTCAATGCTATTTTTAAAAGGAAGATTATTTTTAAATGTTTCAGTTTTACATTTTTGACAGGCTTTTTTTTTTTTTTGAAAAAATACTTATATCTTTAGATTGAGCTAGAAATTCATTTTGATCACAAAACAATTTAATGTCGTTTCGTTTAAACGAAATTGCTTGTACTTTTCATGTTATGTTTTAGAGCTTATGTGGTGTATTAATCTGGCTAAAAGTGTTGAAAAGGACGTTCTTAATTTTCAAGTGTGCCCACTCATCCAAAAACGATGACATACTCCTCAAGTGCGATGAACATCCCTCCAAGAATGGGACCCCTATAAAAGGAAAATTTTCATCTGGAAGATAAAACGCACAAAGTTACGAAAACAAAGTTTGTGCAAAGTTGAGTTATTATTACTATTTTTTTGTAATAATTCGTATAACGGGATTGTAATTTGTGGACTTATCAAATGAAAATATTTAAAAGCAGTATCTAGGTGATTTATACCTCTAAATAGAGTGTAAATAAAGAGAAAGATAGTGCCTAAGTCTGGTTTGAAAAGTGAACATAGTCGCTTAGGACTACTATTTAGATAGATACCCTCAGAAAATTAATCTTTCAATTTTTTATCACACTTTTGATCAATCTTTACGTATAAATTTTTGTGAAAAAAGGAAAAGAAAAATTCTCAAAATAATAAGGAAAAGATTAGAATCCAAAGAACAGAGTTAAGAGGTGATTTTCCTTTAGATAATGAATCTGAACTAAAATAATATCGCATCTAAAGTGATGTAGATTACTATTCCAAAGATTGCAAAAAAAAAAAAGTTGTATCCTTGAAATAAGATATTTCTGTTAAATATTTAACCAACTAAACTTTCTAACTCTATATTAGTTGCCCCATGAAACTAAACGCGTTTCTTTATTATTCAGACTAATGAAAATGACTTTATAAAAACGTATTATAGTCATAATAATTTTGTGATTAAAAGATAACGTACATGAAAAAAAAAATGGAAATTAGTTATCCATCTTTACCTCTACGGAGATGTCGGCGAATAAATCTAGAAGACAGCAAGTGGTACGGGAGCAAAAATAACAAAAAGCAGTGTCGTAATTAAGAAAAAAAGATGCGATGAAAAAAAGATGTGGAGAAGTAGAACAATTGCTTGATTCGCTGGAAGCCCTCTGAATGTGACGTCATTTCGCCATTCTTTTCGCTGCACCGAAATAGAATAAGTCGTTGGCAAAAAGAGGTATTCCTGTTCCGGCCTTCAATACCTATTCTGCTTCAGTACCCCGACATTGTCGTCGCTAAGACTGAAATACATTTGGACTTTTTTTTCTAGAAGTGATTGAATCTTTTTGATTGGACCAACCCCCAAAGCGATTTCCGAAAATCGAAGTATACCTAAAATCAAGTGACGGAAAATAAGACATGTGTCTCCTAAATGTAAATAATTTCGAGACAAAAATGTTTTCTTACCTTCAAATAAAAGGCAGGAGTAAACTTTTGTGTTATAATTAAAGGGCTTGGGAGATCAAGGGGCTATGTGACGAAACAGAAATTGCGAGTAATTTAAGTTCAAAGTTTTATTGATGCAGTTGTTGCAGCTTTTTTGTTTTCTGGTTTTGTCGTTAGTGTGCGTATGAAATTGGTCTTATGAAATCTGCTTTTTAATGTACGAAGTTTTATTTGCTTACTTGTATCCATTGCTTACCATTAAGGAGTATTTATTTTTTTAAATGTAAACATAGCCCCTTCATCCTCCAAGCCCTTAAATTAATAGGTTTTTCGTTATGGCCTTTACTCCCATCTACCCGATTTCGGTTTTTATATTAGATAGGGTAAAATATATTGATATGTCTGTAATTTATTTTCTTGTTTTATTTTTATATTTTGTGTGAAATAAACTTGAGATTTAAAACCTTGGTTGAATTGAGCTGAATTGAATAACCTTTCTAATATCTGAAAAGAAAAATAGGCATATACATGCTTAACGTGGAGATTTTATTGTCTGGGACACAATTTTGAAGTTTGTTAGATAGAGGAAAAAAGGATATATCTTAGATGTAGAATGGAATGATTACTTCTCCAATTAGTTTATCATTACAGATGTGTCCCTTTCAATATTCACGTGTGATGTATAAAGTAATAACAATTACAACAAGATAAAATAAAAAATTTTAATTCTTCTTTACAATAATCTAATTTGTTTTCCTAACTAAGGAAACGAAGGTAGCTGAAACTTACATAGAAGATGAGGTAGATTGCGTAAAATAAGAGGAAGGGATGGACAGAATTGTCTTGATTTAAACAAAAATATACTTATTATAACTCTTCGTGTACTGACTGTTAATATCATTATGTACATTTTTACATCATTCGCGCAAGCGGAATACATGTCAGGCTCGGTGCTCGGTATCCGTCCCACCAAACTCAGTTTTGTTTAATTTATTTATTTACTTTTTCTATCTCTGGAGTGCTAAAGTTTATTAATACTCGTTTACATAAGTGGAATTTTGTTCAAGTTTGGCAAAATTATCAATTGGCAGAGACGTGTACCCGATTTGAGAGATCCTCTTTTAAAAGAGGAATCTTAACCTTGTGTCGCTTTGAATTTCATGGCGATTTTTTTCTGTTTATGCTGCAATTTTTTGTTTATATAAAACTATGGTGCTTTCTGGTTATTCCACTACCGTAACAGAAAACTCCGCGTAGAAAATAATTGCTCAGAAAATAGTGATTAAATAGGTGGTCAGTTAGTCATGGAAATAGTTTGATGCTTTTCAAAACACGAATTGAAAATTTTACGCCATTCATTTAATGTTTGTTCTCTTTTGGACATTTTTCTTCACAAACTTGTTCGGAGTATACCTTCAGACAATTGTAGTCTGCTACAACAATCTGATGTTTAGAATATAAAAAACGATTAAATCTGATATTCCAATGCAATATTTCAATTTAATTCATTTTGATTAAGTATCATAATTTAATGAATTTCTTTGACTTTGAAAAACATTCTTTTTTCGAAATTATTTAAAATTAAAACTAAGAATTCTTGTATTTGAAATGCTATTTTCTTTTTTTGAAATGCTACTTGTTTGGAATGACATTTTTACCTCACACAAAGGAAGAACGATCAAAAAATTAAAGAATGATTTTTAATGACATTTTAAACATATTTCCGTCGAAGTATGCGGGAATTCTGGAGAATTTCGGGATAAATACTGCAACATCATTATATTTACAGCGTTTTGGCAGGATAAATGTCGCTGAGTTTTCTTTGACAGTATAGCCAAGAATTCTTGCAAATATTTTTCTAATTAAATCTCTGAATAATTTACTAACTAAAAATAACGTTTAAAAATAACTTCCAGAATATTTGCAGAACTCTATTAACAGGTTACTGGCAAAATGTCAAATTTAAAGCATTGAGTCAGGCAGGATTATAAGCATAGAATACAAACAGTACACTGCAAAAAATGAACTGTTGTTTTTACAGTATAATACTGGCAGCCGGGGCTCCAATTTAAAAATGTAAAATACGCAAAAATAAACAGTAAAACTAGGAGTTTTGCAGTTTCTTACTGTAAAGTTGGAAATCTTACAGTTTATTGCCGTAAAATTTAGCTGTATTATACTATAGAAACAACAGTATAATACTGGCATCAGAGGTTCCAGTTCAAAACTGTAAAATGCACGGTAATAAACTGTAAAATTAGCAACAGTTACAGTTTTTACAGTTTAGTACTGTAAAATGATCGATTTGACAGTTTATTACTGTAAAATTGTTAATTTTTACAGTTTATTACTGTAAAATTAGTAATTTTTACAGTTTATTACCATAAAATTAGCTGTATTATACTGTAAAAATAACATTCATTTTTTAGTGTAGTAGCATTTGGTAGAAAAATCACAAATGAATGGCATACAATTAAAAATGCTTCAAATAACTTGATGTACAGTAAACACTTATAGGGCCTTACTAAGGAAAAGTCGTAACTGCAGACGAGTTCAAAATGTGAAATTGCCGTTTTAAAGTTTTGCGCCTCCATGTTTTTGGTTCAGATGTAACTGTTTCAGATAATTTTTAAAAACATTTCCTAGTTACAAATGACTACAAAGCATTGGTTTTATTTGAGTTATGTGACAAAGAGGCACCTGTTGATCGTAACTTCATTTTGGTAAAAAGTGCAAGTACGACTTTTGTACTCAGCATGGAAGTTATACTCTTTTAAGGATCAGCTCTAAGATTGTTTCTCATATTTCAAACATCAATGCTCAAATTTATTTTACCGCTAAATTACAGCAGTACGGTACATAGTTAAAGTATAAATACATTGACATAACACATTGACGGTAAAAAAAAAAAAACATGTTGATCAATACATAAAAAGATATAATTAAATAAATAAAAGTAAATAATTTAAAATTGCTTAAAAACATGGTGTTCTATAATTTGGGCGTAAAAAAGTAATTAAGCCTCAAAAGTGGCTCAATTCCATAAATTTTCAAAACTGACTTTTTTCATAACTTGATTTTTTTGTCAATTTTCAGCGAATTCTTCTAAATCAAGTCAAAAACTGCTGCCAAAAACTCGCTTTACTTCGAAACCCCCTCAATCCATACTTTTGCCATAAGTGTAAAAAAGACGGTTATCATCAGCAGCATTTTTATAATATATTCTGCATATTTTTGATTATTCACGCATAAAAGTCAGAAATTGAATAAATGTCATAAAAAAATTGAAGGAAATATTAAAAAATTGAAATAAAAAAGGGAGGTTTTACTTCAAACCGGCTCATGCCGCAGTATGGTAACATCAACAATATTATTATAATAAATTGCTTAGTTAACTCGCATTTTTAACTATAGAGGTAAAAAAGAGAGAAACCGCATAAATTTAATTATAAAGTTGTACTGAAAGATTGAAAAATAAAAATATAATAAGGCCAATTTACTGGAAAACCAGCTCAACCCAAACCATTTTTGTCTGACGTACTGCTTATTTTAAAACGAAAAAAAAAAAAAAAAAAAAGCTATTGAACAAAATAGCAGAGTTTTTTTTTTTTTTTTTTGTCTCTCCTGCGTAAAATTTTAAAAATATTATTGAGCTGATTTTGATACCAAACGTTTCAACTGTGTCCGTAAATTCGATCGCCAATAACATCTGTGATAGATTTTTGCAACAACTAAAACTATAATTAAGCATAAAGTAGCTGAATATCCATCGTATACGAAATACTTTTGTAATTTTTGAAGAACACACACAGGAAGGATTTTCAGCTAACTTTAGAGCAGACAAGGTACGACGTATATTTTTTCGAGTTTATCTTTACTTTTCTTTGACGTCAGAAATCTTGTCTCCGCAAATAATGTGGATTCCAAGACAAGCAAAGTTGTCTCAACAAATGAGGTCTGAGAGAGTTTTCTGTTTTCTTATGACGCGCAACGAAATTTAGGTGCAAACTAAAAGGTTTTTTATTTTCCTCGCATTATTGGTTCATAGCTCGATTCCTACTTTTGTCTGATTTTAACGCACGTTTTGTCTGAAAACCTGACTGAAAATAGTACTTCATAATTCTGTACCTCAGAACTAGAGCGACGTAAGTCCAAAAATGGCTATTTTCTCTTTTTTGCTTCATTGTATGTAGAATCTTATTCCACATCGACTCATTAAAACAGTATTCTATAAAACAAATTCCTTCACAATTATTTAGCAGCGTGAAAAGAGCGCGAGTCCCATCCTTTGCATGTATTCGAAAATCGTTTTTCCCCTCTACTGAAAAATGACGAAAATGGACTTACGTTAGTCTGGTTCTGAGGTACAGATTTAGGTTTGCATTTGTGCACAACTCAACACAATTACATACATTTTTAATTAACAACTTGGAAAACCTTGATTCTCATTTACTAATAGTGCAATAATTGATCTCAATGACAAGATGAAAAAGCTTTTCATACTTCTTATCAACCACCACTAGAATGCACAAGAGATATCCATGGAAATATGTACCTCCTGTCACTGAGTTTTCGAATGTTATGTTACACATTTACTTAACGAAAGAACGGTGATATATTTGAAAAAATTTTTAACGATAAATAGAATTATGAAATTTATTATATAAAATTATTACTCATTTTCTTACAGGATGAATTTTTTAAATTTTTTTGATTATATTTCTTTTCTTTTTTTAACCCTCCGTAGGGCGCACCAATCTGCCACTCGAAATCGGGTACACCCGGCCTAAGAGGCCACTCATATATTTTATCTTGTCTTCCATAAAACAATGCTAATACAAGAAACTGATCGACTGACTGAGGCAAGAGCAGTGTGTGATCCTAAAAGATAGGACAGTAGAAGGATGGGTGTGGTGCTGGGCCTCTTTTGGTAAGTGGAGGGAGAAACTAAGCCTTGCCGGCCTTGAGGAATGCTGCGCCCGAAGGAGGGTTAAAAACTGAAGCTATGCTTTTATCGCACGCTTGCACCGGGAGTAAACTGAAAAAAAAAAAGACACAAAAGTCGTTCCGTCTAGTACCTTCAATTTTAACTCATAGTACACTTGATCAAGAGCGAAGCCGTCGTGGCTCAATCGTCCAGCGTGTTCGATTAACTGAAACGTTGGTCTGTTGAACCCATTTGGGAGTGTGATAATTATTTTATTTATAAAAAAAGGCACTTGTGAGAGACTGGCCGACAAAAAATTACGCTATTGTTAAATAATAGCTATTTTTCCAGATGTTATTTCTTCAAATATACTCATACTACTACTACTACTACAACTATTAGGTTGGTGCGTATGAAATGTCGGATTCTCTTTACATGCGGACGTTTGTCTCCCTGTTTTCGTTATACTTTTGTCTTTGGCATAACCTCATTCATAGTCGTATTGTCCATTGCCAGAAACTCATTTCAGCAAAATAGGTTTTCTCGAAGGTCTTCTCTTTTGTTATTTCTTTTAAGTTTATTGCCGATGTGAATTCTGCCGACATTCGCGTCATTTTCTTATATGAGTACAAACTTGGTAATAGTGCTGCAAAAGCTGCACGCAACATAAACCAAGCGTTTGGGGAGAATACGGTTAACGATCGGAAAGTGCAGCGTTGGTTCGAAAAATTTCGGACTGGCGATTTTTCACTGCAAAATGAGCCGCGCGGAAGACCCAAAACGTCTGTGAAGAATGATGACCTGAAGGGTCTAGTGGAAGCGGATCCAGCCGTATCAACGAGGGAACTTGCTATCAGGATTAAAGTTGACCATACAACGATATTGAGACACCTTTCTGAGATTGGCAAGGTTAAGAAGATGGACAAGTGGGTACCGCACGCACTGACAGAGCGAAATAAGTTGGATCGGTTAAACGTATGCTCATAATTGCTAACCCGATTTCATTGGTATATAAAGTTCTGCAGCATCCACCATATTCACCGGATCTCTCGCCGACCGATTTTCATTTTTTCAAGCATTTAGAGCTGTTTTTAAGGGGCAAACACTATGAAAATGTAGACAGTCTTAAACACTCGATATCAGAGTTTATTAATTCTAAAGACCAAAATTTTTTTTTAAGACAGACATCTACGCTTTAAAATCTCGTTGGGAGAAGTGTATTGAAGTGAATGGAGCATACTTTGATTGAATAAACAGCTTTTGAAGAAAGATATGCAGTTTTATACAATCACTTAAGAATCCGACATTTCATACGCACCAACCTAATATTATTATTATTATTATTATTATTATTATTATTATTTTATTATTTTATTATTATTATTATTATTTTATTATTTTATTATTATTATTATTATTTTTATTATTTTATTATTTTATTATTATTTTTATAACCATTATTATTATTGTAACCATTATTATTATTATTATTATTTTATAACCATTATTATTATTATTATTATTATTATTATTATTATTATTATTATTATTATTATTGTTGTAAAAATTATTATTATTAGTAGTAGTAGTAGTAGTAGAAGTAGAATTGGTAACATGTCTTACTTGCTGTTTTATTTTTCTCTTCTGTACATGGAGAGGGTCTAAAAAAATTTGTGCAATGTGCAAAAGAAACCAAGGATTGGTTAATTTTTTAGATCTCTACCTTTATCAGATAATACTAATAATCTGACTTTTTTATGTTCTTTCTTGCCGAATTATAACTCGTGTTTCCCACAAAAGGAACTTCTTCGTAAACCAGCAAACAAAACTATTTCTCCGTCGTAAAAGAAAACCATCGTAAAACACAGCAAACAATTCTCTAATTAATTGGCAAACTTGGTGTAGATGCAAGTTTGGAGAGATGAGAGCAAATAAAACCTATCTACTTGCTCTGGTTTTCCCCAAGTGATACCCTCAGGGGCTCTGCGTTTCTGTATTTGGAGTTGATTAGCGTTTTGAAATGCCAGCTTCACTGTTAATGAATTTGTTTTACAAACATTTTTCAATTTTGTCAGAGATATCTGCTATTATATTCTTTATGACAGATGAATTACAAAAGTAAATTTGGTTTTGAGATTGTTATCAATTTGAGACTTCAATTGGTTTTATCATATGAACAGTTTGCTGTGAAAATAAATTTAAGTCTTCAAGATAAAAATTAATGTTTTAGGCGCAAGTCATAGTAGAAATACGTAAAAATTTTTGCTTGAACTAAGTTTGATTTTGCTGTAAATTATTTTTAATTTTCCTTATTTTGAGCACCCTTCTCGAAATAAGCACATTATATACGTTTTCTACTCAAACACAGTTCAAACCAAACTCAACTACTCCAATACTACTCAAACCAACTAAGATACTTTTTTTTTTGCTATTAATACTAAAGACGAATCCTTTATCCATACCTTTATTATATAAGGAATAAATAACCAGTTATAATGTTTAAGTACACTGTAAAAATGAATATTGTTTTTGCAGTATAATACAGCTAATTTTATAGCAATGAACTGCAAAAATTGCTAATATTACAGTACTAAACTAAAATTGCTAATATTAGTGATAAACTGTAAAATTGCTAATTTGACAGTTTATTATCATGCATTTAACAGTTTCGAATTGGAACCTCTGCTGCCAGTATTATACTGTTGTTTTTATAGTATAATACAGCTAAATTTTACGGCAATAAACTGTAAATTTTCTAACTTTACAGTAAAAAACTGTAAAGTTGTTAGTTTTACAGTTTAGTACCGTGCATTTTACAGTTTAAAACTGGAACCTCGGCTGCCAGTATTATACTGTAGAAACAGCTCATTTTCGCAGTTTATTCAATAAATTATAACTTAAACATGTGACTTTGGACAGGTAAAAAGTCATTTGCAATTGTAATAAACGCAGTTATGCGCACTCTCAATAATTTCAAAAGGTAATTAGTAAAGATCTTGAAACATTACAAAATAATAATTTAAACGCTTTGGTTGTCTGTTTCGGTGAAATAAAACTTAGTTTGTCTATTTGCTTGTCATAAGACAAATATAGTTTGTATAAACATTTTGTCGATAGTTTTTCTTTCGTTTAAAAATGAGAAACTTGAAAGATTATGATTCCATAACATGAAGATAGTTGTACACGCCATTTTATTTTTTAGTTAAAAAAATATAAATTGTAATGAGAAGAGGTAAATGCAGAAACAATTATATTACATTGCTCTTTTTCAGTTTACTGTAGTATTAGATTGATGGTCATATTTATTATACAGTGTGCTTCCGTTTTAACTGCAATTCGTTTATTTATCCCAACCGTTCATTCAAGATGCAGACTTCCAAATGCAAAAATTGTCAAAATTAAATGCAGATTTATGGTATTGGAATTTTGAAACAGGAAAGAAAATTAGTGGGAAAAAAACAAAATCAAACTTATATAGAAGTTAGATCCCATAACGTGATTTAGGGAAATATTCTCCATTGAGAAATAACTTCAAAACAAATCATTATAAAGATTTGTGATCAAAACACAAGGAGATACATGCAAAACACCGCTTACTGCTTAATATTCAAGCAACTGCAGAGTGGTTTGGGAAGAGAATACTGTAATGAATTGAGCGACATTATTTATCAAAAAAATGCTCGAATTAATTATCAATAATGTTTAGACTATTCTGGGGTGACATAGAGTTGTCCCATGTGCATGGGACCTGAGTGAAATATTGGTGGTTGGTTGGTTACTTTAGGTTTTTTGGCACAAGAGCCTTCATAGGCTATGCTGCGCCAAACATGCTGTAAAATATTGGTGGAATATCATTCATATACAGCGTCAGCGTACTGCAGTCTACAAGCTATGCAAAGGATAGAAGGGTCATGGTGCAAACTGCAACAGTAAACTTCTTTTTTTATATTTTTTTATTTATAAGAGGTACTTTTTTTTTTTTTTGCTGGAGGGCGGGGTACTCATACATGGTGAAAAAAGATGGACGATTGCGCTTCTTAAGGCATTTTCTTCAATTTTGTAATTCAAGGGGTGTGGGGCTCAGATAGATCGAGTTTACTGCTCAAATTTTCTAAATTTGGCCCTAGCCATCTTCTTGCCTTTTTAAAACTATAGTATTGCCTCATTAAAAGTATGGTGGCTTTAGTGAAGCAATTTTGTTTACTTGAAAACAATGAAGAAAAAAGATTTCGAATGTTATTTAAACGTTGCTTTTGCTGAGAAGGAATACTGTTTAGTCAAAGCAGCGGCTTGATAAATACTATTTAGACTCTATCGATAACTACACACTGTAAAAAATGAATGTTGTTTTTAGAGTAGAATACAGCTATTTCATAGTAATTTATTGTAAAAATTGCTAATTTTACAGTAATGAACTGTAAAATTTCTATTTTTATAGTACTTAAATATAAATTTGCTAGTTTTACAGTAATAAACTGCAAAATTGCTAATTTTACAGTTTATTACCGTGAATTTTACAGTTTTAAATTGGAACCTCGGCTGCCAGTATTATACTGTAAAAACCGTAGTTTATTTATTGCAGTACAGTGAATAGATGGTATGCAGGTTTGAATGAGATATTTCTGAAAATAAAATATAATTTTGCTCAATGTTTCTTTACTGGTTTATTGGTCAGGCTTAGAAAGATTTTAGTTTATGAATTCCTCCTTTTTTCGCTCTCTCTTTTCCTATTTCTTCTATAAAATATTTCGACTTACCATTTGAAAAAACAAAAGTTACCAACGCACTTTTATTTCTCTCCAAAAGGTGTGCTATAAGAAATTGGATTTATAGATCAGACAAGTAAAGAATGTATTTTTCTAAACCAGACAAAGCTCTTGCTTTGTTTTTTTTTTTTTTTGCCTCGGAATATCGCACGTTTGTCTAAGTGGCTGAACTTTATTGAATGTTTGTGCAGTAAACAAGCTCAGGTTGAATCGCAATATTTGCGGAGAATATCTTCCTGTCTCGAGCAGCAACGAAGCGAATTCGGGAAAACCATAGCAAACGAGATTTTCCTTTTGAAGGAAAGAATGATAATAAAAGAATCCTTTTTCCATTCCCTCATGTTATTGTTTCCAAGCCAGAGTTAAGTTGCTATAAATTAATGAATGGTGACCAAGATTAGATCCATGTTTTCTTGAGGTTATTTTTATAGCTTTCCACAGAAAACTCTAATTTATTAGATTAAAAACATCTACGTTCTACGTATTTTTCTATTCATATGCTCCAATAATAATATCTTTTAACCCATTAAGCACGATTGATATGCGTCTATACTTCGACAAACATTAAAAAAATAAATAAAGTTTATTTAAAAAAGCGATTAATCAGCATCATCATTACTATTATTATTATTATTAATTTTTTTGTTTGTTTTAAAATTTTCAAATAATTACAATTCCCGAGATTTTATTTATTTATTTTTCTTTTTTGAAATCGTAAGCAAAGTTATTTGCGCACTAAACGAAGCCTTTCTGAATAAACGTTAAAATAAAAGAACTGAAAAATGATTTTAGCAAAATTAAAAAAAAACAATTTAAAATATGTCAGTAATATTAAGTGGTTGCCTAAAATTTCGAACATTTTTTTTTTGTCAGAGACGAATTTGCAAAGACTCCACTATATCATGCTTCACTTTTCTTTTTGATCAAACTGTCGTTCAACCAAATGTTCAGAATTCAAACTCTTTGGTGACTTTTACGTCGCAGGTTCATAGAACATCGTGGTTCTTTTTTAAATAAAAGGCAGATTTTTTAAAATATCCTATTTCAAAATGTTCCAAAGAACATAATTCGAAATGAAAATGCATACATGAAGAAGCTAAATGCATATTTCTTTCGTAATATTTTGAAGTTTGCAACCTCAACTGAATTGGACAAATTTTCAATTATGATACAATTGAATAAATCGCGGTCTAAAAAATTTATTTTTTATCATCTATTTATGCTGTCAATTAAAAGGGATTCATTGCAATTCTTTAACATAACACTGTAATCAACGTGTACTATTCTAAATATTAAATTATCATTATTAAAAGCATTATTTTATATTACTTTGAAAGTTATTTATCCGTATATGTTTGTCTTTTTAAATATTCCTTTGAATAAACTATAAATGAAAAGTTAGATCTCACATGAGACGGCTATTAATGAGGAAAAAAAAACAGTTTTCCTGCTAAAACCATATCAGCTGTTGGAAGCGGAAAATTTGACAAATAGACGCTCCTAAATTAGTTAGAAAATGAGGAATCATTTTTCAGCTATTCCAAACTGCAATTTTTCAAATGGTGTGGATTTTAATTAAAATACTAGCTCTTTCGATAGTCATACGTTTAAATTAATAATCTTTGCAACGCCTGTCTGTTAGCTAAAGGGACGTTGGCAACTTTTAATATTTCCGGTTGTGTTGATGGAGTACTTAATCATGCTCCTGTAAAAAGAAACATCAGTGATTTCTAATAACATAAATGTTAGAGAGCCATTAATTTGGATGGCGTTGGATTGTTGAAATATTTTGAGTTCAGATATGAAGCGGAAAAGTGGAGATTTAAGCCATGCTTTAAGAAAATTCATTGTTATTGAGCAGCTAAGTGATATTTCGAGTGATTGTGAACAAGCAAACTCATGATGCATTAACAAATTGACTGCCTAAGGATGTGTGACGAATAATTTGTGTACAGCTTTGCATGGTACTAATCTGTGCACTGCAAAAAATGAATGTTGTTTATACAGTACAATACAGCTAATTTTATAGTAATGAATAGTAAAGTCTCTAATTTTACAGTAATAAACAGTACCATTGTTAACTTTACGGTAATAAACTAAAATTGCTAATTTTACAGTAACAAACTGGGAAACTGCTAATTTAAGTTTATTACAGTGCATTTTACAGTTTTAAACTAGAACTGCTGCTGCCAGTACTATACTGTTGCTTTTACAGTATAATACAGCTAAATTATACGGCAATAAACTAAACTTTTTTACTTTACAGAAAGAAACTGTAAAGTTGCTAGTTTTGCAGTTTATTACTGTGCATTTTACAGTTTTAAATTGGAATCTCGGCTGCCAGAACTATACCGTAAAAAAAAAGCAGTTCATTTTTTGCAGTGTGAAAAACTTGTATGACGTATGTACTGAAAAGAAAACTAGTCATGAAATGCAAATTAAATTACTAGTATAATAAACTACTTGTTCAGGAAAAGAATTGTATTAATCTGAGTAAACATTGACGAATTTACTTTAAAGAAAACACAACAGCAAAATTAACTGAAATTATTAAAAGTCACGTACTTAATTTGTATGTATTTGGTTTGAATTGTATTTCCAATATTTTAATAAGGTATTGTATAAGGTATTTATTAACTTCTGAAAAAAAACTGAAACTGAAAAAAGCATTTGTTTCCTTTTTAATCCAAATGAACATTGAAAGCCTCCTTCTCGTTTTTGAGAAGCGATTCTTCCAAAGAATACGGATTCAAAACTGAAATGTGCAACCCTTTCTCCAAAATCCGGAACTATAATAACAAAAAGTTTAATTCAAACATCAACATTTCGTATTCTGACCCGCTGCAAAGAAATGGCAAATTTTTGTTTCAAAATGACCTCTTGTAACAAATGATCGCACTTGCAATCAAAAGCAAAACAGAACACCGCGCAGTTAGCTTTTTTACTTAATCTTAGTTAGGACAAGCATCACGAAACGAAAAAGCCTTAAATAAGAAAAGTTTTTGTAAGTCGAAAGCAATTTCGTTTCGTCTACGTAAGCTGGTGAATTTCTGATTTTATTTAAGTCTTCTATTTGAGTTATGTTTTAGCGTAAATTTCTTTCCGCGGTAGAATCTCAATATTCAATTTTTTGAATATATAACGCTTTTAAGATGTTATTTTCCCTCTAATGCATACATTTCGTGTAAAGAAGACATTTCATGGTGTTATTTTATGACTTTATTTGAAATGTTTATTGAAAACGTATGTTGGAAGATACATTACTATGGATGAAACATTTATGAAAAAGTTTTTTCCCCCCAGTTCCTGATACATAAAAATGACCAAAATATCGATACAAATCGCTTGGCTTATGTTAGCATGTAATTCGCATATTTAGTTTTAAAGGAAGAAAAATCGCTAAATTACGGGATAAGCTTCAAAAGTATTGAACTCATTTAATGCCTGTATATATATATATATATATATATATATATATATATATATATATATATATTATATATATATATATATATTATATATATATATATATATATATATATATATATATATATATACAGGGTGTCCACTCCTATCGTGGACCAATAGCTAATTTCTAAACCGTTAGAGATACGCATATAGTTCATTCAGGAAAAAATCTCCAAATTACGAAAGGAATTTTGAGTCTATTCAATGTTTTTCAAAAAATCAAATTTTGAAAGAGTTACGAAATTTAAATTTTTATACAGCCCCCCAGTCCTATCAATCATATTTAGTAAAACATTCTTGATACTGTAACGTTTAAAACTAAAAAAAAATCACTGTTCTACCACAAAAATTGACCGAGTTATGACGTTTTGAAAAAGAGTCGAGTTTTGAAAAATCGAGAGATCGCTCCACCGATGACGTCATGAAATAATGCAAAAGCTTGATTTTTCAAAACGTCATAACTCGGTCAATTTTTGTGGTAGAACAGTGATTCTTTTTTAGTTTTAAACGTTACAGTGTCAAGAATGTTTTACTAAATATGATTGATAGGACTGGGGGGCTGTATAAAAATTTAAATTTCGTAACTCTTTCAAAATTTGATTTTTTGAAAAACATTGAATAGACCCAAAATTCCTTTCGTAATTTGGAGATTTTTTCCTAAATGAACTATATGCGTATCTCTAACGGTTTAGAAATTAGCTATTGGTCCACGATAGGAGTGGACACCCTGTATATATATATATATATATATATATATATATATATATATGTATGTATGTATGTGTGTGTGTGTGTGTGTGTGTGTGTGTGTATAAAATTCAAAATTCAGTTAAATATTTTGTACTTCCCCCGTTAGTAGTTACATGCTGAAAACAAAATTTACTTCATAATGATAATTTACTGTGAAAAACGTTTTTCAAATTGCTAAAATTTAACCTCTAATAATTAAATAGAATCAAACAGTGATCGCTTTTTTTTACCCAACAGTTTTCTTTTTGTATAAAAGAGATTTTTCGTCGTTTGTGATCACTTAAAAAAAGGTATACTTAATATAGTTTTCTGATCCTCAGCAGGAAAAGAAATGCAGTTTATAGTACAAAATCGATACTGGCATACAGGAAATTTGTCTTGTACAGACCTGAAAGAACTTGTTGCGCATAAAGCATATGAACTAGATTTTTTGTTTATTTGAACCAAAAAAAAAAAATTAATTGTAATTTTTTTAAAGTAAAAGGAATAAATAAATCCATGAGTAATATGAGGAAAGAATATGTGCTAAAAGCACACATACGTAAGCATGCACGAGCGTATACACATGCGCACAAATGGACGCAAGTACGAGCAAGCGTGCGCAAGCGCGCGCAAGCGCACACACACACATTCATGTAACTACTGTCAAAATTTCTTTCCAATATTGCTGCCTTATCTGCCGACAAACTAAACCAGACTCATAAATTTTTGAACATTTATATTTGTGCATAGTTTGAACATAAGACTCTCTTTCAACGAGATAAATGATGGTGTTCAAAATAATGCATTAATGCTTTCAGTAAATTTATTAGCACATAATAGATGTTGTTAGAAAACAGCTCTTGCATTATTGCTTTCGCAAAAGGTTTCTCCTATGTCTTTTGATTTACGGCCGGTAGCTAAAAAATAATAATTCTGAAGATGTGTCATTTTTGATATATCCCTGGAGTATCCGAATGGGACCAGGAATTTTAAGGGAACATCATATTTAAGTGCATAAACTCTTCTTGCTAATAAATCACTGTGTATTTCAAAGTTAAATGAAATATTTCGCCAAAGATTTTGCAGCGCTTTCTTGTTTAAGCTGGAAAATAAAGAGAGAGAGAAAAGTTTTTGAATTTAATTACTTCAAAGTATGAATTTGTGTGCTTAAATTGTAAGATGCAATTTTTGGGGCTTTGTTGAAATTATTAGTTTTTTTCTAGCATGTGTGTGTGTGGGTGTTTTTTTTTTTTTTTTGTAAAATTTTTTCTGAAATTAAGCCTTATATATTTTAGGTAGTTGGGAATCATTAGCTTTATTAGTTTAAAATTTACAAATCCATTAAAACTATAAATAAAACGAAAATCAAGTAATAAACGGTAATTAGAATAAAAAAATAAAAGAAGGTTAAATTTTCTTTAAAAGTGGGACTAATGAAGAAAATAAGAAAAAATGAAAACATAAAAGAAAATCGAGTATTTGCCATAAAATCATAATTCCAAATACAAAACACACACAGAAGGGATATTTCTATTATTTGTTCAGATCATTTAACAGTGTTTCGTTCAAATTTGGATTGCTAGCCGCTGTAAAAATATCTTTTCCCTTGGAAGAAAAATCGTGATCTTGTGCATACAACATCCCACTCGAAAGGGCAGTGACATCAAATTTTTCTTTAATGCGAAACCTTCTTCATCGATTTCGAAGATGTTTTTTTTGTCCCGAGATCTCTTCTCTATTCCTTTTGCGCTGGACAATCAATCACACTGTTGAACACAATGTATCCTCGGGAAGTATTTACAGCAGAAGAAATTCAAAGAAAATTCATCTCACGCAACTGGAACTGTTTTTTTACTACTTTTTAAAAGCAATGCTCTATTGTGGTTGAAATTGTTCTGCACATGTTTTATATGCATCATAAAATTTAATGCTGTGTTACATTTTGAGACACGTGTAAATTTTTATCAGAACATTCTCTTAAGGGAAATTCCATTGTAACAGATTAACGTTCATAATAGGGACAGCGGTTTTGCTATTTTAGAAAAAGCTTTAAATAAGGTAAAGATAGTTATTTTCTGAAAATTATTTAGAATCAATAGCTACCAGCAACATTGCCGTAATAGACTACTACAAATGACGACTGTTGCTACTTACTGTTATATGTATGCCCATCACGAGCAAAATAACTAATATACCTTCATAAAAACGATATATCTAATCCTCTAAATAAATGTTTAGTTCCACATTGCAAAAAATGAACTGTTGTTTTTAGTGCAATACTGGCAGCCGAGGTTCTAATTTAAAACTGTAAAATGCACAGTATTAAACTGTAAAACTAGCAAGTTTACAGTTTCTGACTGTAAAGTTAGAAATTTCATAGAATATTGCCGTAAAATTTAGCTGTATTATATTGTAAAAACAACAGTATAATACTGGCAGCAGAGGTTTCAGTTTAAAATTGTAAAATGCACGGTAATAAACTGTTAAACCTAGCAATTTTACAGTTTACTACTGTAAAATTAACAATTTCACAGCTTATTATTGTAAAATTAGTAATTTTCAGTTTATTACTGTAAAATTAGCTGTATTATACTGTAAAAACAACATTCATTTTTAGCCTACTTTCCCGTTAAAAATAAAAGAAAGACGAAAAAAGTCTTAAAATTGGCTCAATGCATCTAAAAAATATCGCCAAGTCCAAAAAATATCGCCAAGTTAAAAAAAATATCGCCAAGTCCAAAAAATATCGCCAAGTTAAAAAAATAAAAAGGTAAAATGAATATCGAAAAATTAAAAATTTGAAAGTAGGGTATTGAGATGGGGAATTTGTGTGTCGGTCGGTCTGTCGGTCTGTCGGTCGGTCTGTCTGTCCCCCCCTAATAACTTTTGAATGAATATTCCGATTTGGACAAACTTTTTTTTGTTGGAAAGATCTCGGCGAGTACAGCTCATTCCCATATTTGATTTTTCGATTTGAACAATTTTTGGTTCAACTTTGAACCGTTCAAACAACCTGTCCCGCGATGCTAACTTTTGAGTGAACAGTCCGATTTGAACAAACTTTTTTTTGTTCGAAAGATCTTTTCAAGGATACTTCATTCCCGTATCTACATTTTCGATTTGAACAATTTTTCGTTCAACATTGAACCGTTCAAACAAGCTGTCACCCCTAATAACTTTTGAATGAACAGTCCGATTTGAACAAACTTTTTTTTGTTCGATAGATCTCGGCGAAGGATACTTCATTACCGTATTTAAATTTTCGATTTGAACAATTTTGGTTCAACATTGAACCGTTCAAGCAACCTTTCCCCCCCTAATAACTTTTGAATGAACATTCCGATTTGAACAAACTTTTTTTTGTTCGAAAGATCTCGGCGAGTACAGCTCATTCCCATATTTGATTTTTCGATTTGAACAATTTTTGGTTCAACTTTGAACCGTTCAAACAACCTGTGCCGCGATGCTAACTTTGAGTGAACAGTCCGATTTCAACAAACTTTTTTTTGTTCGAAAGATCTTATCAAGGATACTTCATTCCCGTATTTACATTTCCGATTTGAACAATTTTTCGTTCAACATTGAACCGCTCAAGCAAGCTGTCACCCCTAATAATTTTTGAGTGAACAGTCCGATTTAAATAAACTTTTTTTTTGTTCGAAGGATCTCAGCAAGGATACTTCATTACAGTATTCAAATTTTCAATTTGAACATTTTTTCGTTCAACATTGAACCGTTCAAGCAACCTTTCCCCACCTAATAACTTCTGAGTGAACCGTCTGAATGGAATAAACTTTTTTTTGTTTGAAAGATCTCGCAGAGGCTTCCATACATTTCCATATTTCGCTTTTTGATTTGAACCATTTTTCGTTCAATATTGAACCGTTCAGAAAAAAATATAACATTAGCGCCTACGGGGAATTTAAGTTGAATGTTGATCCTGGAACTTAAAGTCGGATTTCCTTCAAACTAACTTTGTAAGAAAATGGTTTTGATAAATAGTGTTTGTAAAGTACTTTTCTGAGTAATCTTCTGTGAGGACTCTGATTCCGACTCCGACTCCGAAAACGTGGCGGAAATGCAGGCTCAGAAAAAAAAATGACTGACTGTGCAGACGATTTTTTGTTTATTTATTCATTTGTGTTATTTTATTTATTATTATTATTATTATTTTATTTTTGGCAGACGATTTTTTTTTGTAACAAAAGTGTTTCATTCACGAGAACATTTTATTCTTTATTTATATTTAACAACTGGCAACCGATTAAAAGTGAAATTCGAGACATTTTATTAACGGACGAGTTTTTTTTTCTTTTTTTTCTTTCTTTGATAAAATACGTTTTGATGATCTTTGTACTTTTATTTATTTATTTATTTATTTTATTATTATTATTATTTATTTTTTTTGAAAACAATGTAGGATTTTTTCTACGGAGGAACTGTAACAGTTGCATTCTTTAAAAGGTGCGACAAAGCTTTATTTATTCGTTAATTACTTTTTACGTGTCTATTTCATCTGATGAGAGGGGTATATTTTGCTTTTCGAAATCAGCTCTATGTGCTAAAAAGGTATGTTTGACATAATTTTCAGTTTCAGATAATCAAGAGAATAATGATCAGATGCGAGAATGCCGATGTCGATTTACGGGAAAGTAGGCTCGTTTAGTTCTTGACAGAACTTCTTGTCTTTTGATTTATTTATGAATTCAATTTCTTAAAACAATAAATAAAATTGATTAAGCAAAATGCGTGAGCTGATGCGTGATTTAAGCAACGATGCGTTAAAATACTCATCATTGCTTCGAATATTTATCTTCTTTCCTTTCAAAATTTCCTTCAATTTAAAGATGCCCAGTAGTATTATTTACCATTTACGTATATATAAATACTTATTAGTTTTAAATTTCAACTAATATCTGCAAAAGTAAATAAATAAATAAATAATCGTACGAACTTATGCAATAATGATTTCACTTATAAATGCTAAGCTCCGTAGGGAACGAAAATGGATGTTGCAGAGGAAACTGGTAACTCTGCTACTAGAAAAAGTACTCAATTCATTAAAAAGACAATTATATATAAGTTGCAGGCACCCTTGGCCAGGCTAGGAATCTTGATGGTATTTTCCCGTAGCTGCCTTTCTACGAGCATACCGTCCCCCTATTTCCCTCCGTTCTGTCTTGGCGGCAAAGTACGTTAAAGGGGGCAATTTGTAGTGAAAACCATCGAAATGTGATATCGCTGATGAGGGTCGCGACAGCAAATGAGTAAACAACCCATTGAGCAGTTACTCTTTTATTGGATACCATAAATCTAAACTACTTACGAGGTGGAGCAGGATCTCGTTCAACATAATGAGGTGTGTCGAATGAGCGTTGGAAATGAATAGGGGCAATTCCACGAAAAGTGGTCCTAACACACCAAAATTTTTTCCCCCCATAATACAAAAACAAACCTTATTTTTTGACAAAAAAATATCTACTCTTTTCGATTCCAGCATCAATTTTAAGATAAAATTTTTCTTTTCTCATATTTTAGCCTTGTTTAATAACATTGAAACAAATTTTAAAAAAAAATGCATTATTAGTGAAAAAATGTCAGAGAATTTTTTTCATCTAATAATCAATTTTTTTTTTGGAAAAACTATCAAATATCATGAACGTAGATCCTTTAGTATGATTATATCTCATATTTTTTGTAATAAAGTGTTTCATAAGTTTTTAACCCCTCAAAATATGCAGGTTACTTTTTTTTGGTCACACACGTAAGGCAAAAGATAGAAAAGTTTCCCCCCAAGGTCTAATTAGGGGACTAAAAGAAAACTATCTCATATCATAAATTAACTTGATACATAACACCTGTAACCTGACGTACATCTTCATCCATTCGGCAGAAACGTTTTAACGAGGCTCTTTAAAAGCTGTCACACACGTAAGACTTTTGAATGGTTTACCTCAACCCTTCACTGCACGGTGTGCCAGATCTGGCACAAACCAAATAAACCCTCATATATTCCAATGACTTTTTAAATGCAGTTAAACTGAGTTTTACGCCCCTTCTGGAACATTGCTATAACAGTTTAGTGTGATGTTTATGTACTAGTTAGTTGCACTAGTCTAGGTATTACAGTTCTTTCTTTTGAAAAAAATAGAGTGTCTGCACTTCCGTTAGAAGTGTGTTTAGTCATTATTTCCTTTGTTCTAAAAATGTTTTAATACACATAGTGGCAAATTTGTTTGTACCACTTATGGCACAAAACACATTGTAGATTATTACACTTATCGGCATACAAAGCATATGCTATGTGCTTTGTGCCATATGTAGAACAAACAATTAAAACATCATTTTTGGTGCACCTTTTGAAGATAAATTTTTTTCTTCATTTTTCCTGAACTCAGAGTTATTAAAAGGTAACATATGACTTTTTTCATGAAAATATAAAAATCGTGCAGTGAAGGGTTAAGAGTCAGGTCTTTGTTTGAGAAACTTTCCCAGGAACCGATTTTTTTAATTTAATTTTTTTTTTGTTAATCTCCTCTGATTACATGTAACATGTTATATAAATAAATTATAAAATAACCTATATATAATTCGTATACAAATGAGAATTAATTTCGTCTTCATTCTTTATTTTGTGAACACATCTTTGCAATTTAATTATTTACTAGCGGCAATGTCCAGCAAAATCAGATCTTTCGTTTAGGGCAAAAAATCAAATATTAAACAAGTGGTTCCGTCCGGAACTGAACGAGCCTACTTTCCCGTTTGCCAATTTCAAATTTCAAATTTGGTAAAATATTCATCCGAAAGATAATGGGTACGTGGGGGGTGGGGGGCAATTCGAAAAGTCAAACATGAGAATTAATTGTCCTCGCCGAGATCTTTCTAACAAAAAAAGTTTGTTCAAATCAGACTGTTTAACTCAAAAGTAATTAGCGGGGGACCAGTTGTTTGAGCGGTCCAAAGTTGAACAAAAAAGGGCTCAAACCAAAATATTAAATGTGAGAATTATTTATCCCCGCCGAGATTATTAGAACAAAAGAAAAAAAATGTTCAAATCGGATTGTTTACTCAAAAGTTGTTAACGGGGGACAGGTTGTTTGAACGGTTCAAAGTTGAACGAAAAATTGTTCAAATCTGAAAGTCAAATATGAGAATGAGGTCTCCTCGCCGAGATCTTTCGAACAAAAAAAAGTTTGTTCAAATCGGACTGCTCACTCAAAAAATATTAGAAGAGGGGGGCGGGGGGGGGAGGGGAGGGGGGAGGGGAGGGGGGAGGGGGTAGAGACAGACAGACACATATATAATGCTGATAGCTATAATTATGAGTTGTGGAAGTTGAATTGACTTTAAAATGAAGACATGCTGCACGCGGTCACACACGTAATACTCTAGTGTCACACACGTAAGGAATATTAAAAATTTTTTATTGCTACTCTACGAAGTTTAGAAAAAAAAAAAGAATATGTGGAATACTTACTTAGTATACTTAGACACATGCACAAAAATCACCGTTCATTTATCTTTTAAAACTTCACAGGAAATTACACAATAATATCAGGTATAGCTTATTTTCAGATTTTCCGAGTCACACACGTAACTCTATTTAAAATTTTATAAAAAAATTCAAAAGTGTCCTATGAAAAAAATAACGCCGCATTACAACTTTTGCATATCTTCTGTTACTCCAACAGCAACCACTAAGAAATATATAAAAAATATCGTCCTGGTTTTTATTGTTATTTGCAAAGAAATGGCGTCAAAAAGTCACACACGTAAGGCTGGAATGGCCCCATAGCAGACAAGTAACGAATTAAGTATCCCAGCATTGAAATATATATGATTTCAAAAGTAAAATAGACATTGATCAGTCTAAAAAGCAGAAATGACTACGACGAGTAGGCTGCATGCAGATAGCCAAGTTGTTCCGATTGGGTAGAAAAAAATCAGCATTAGCTTTAAATCGGTATAATTGCATAATAACTGTAAAGCTGTAATCTGAAGATTTCAGTTTTACCCATAGACTCCTCTGATATTAGGGCTTTACCGGACGATGTCTTTAAAATAGTTATTTTATGGATAACAACTCAGTATCTTCTGAGTTCATTGGAAAGAGCATTTAGTTTTAGCTCTTATGCAGTGCTACGAAGAGATATGAAAATGTTCATGTGTTTCTACGGGAGCAATAAAAACAATAAAAGTGTTAACTACATAAAAAGCAGAGCTTAATCATAATACCTAGCTGCCACTTAAATTTGATGATCTATTTGTTGTAATAAGTAAAACATACATATAACTTCTCCTGTTTAATATTAACACATCTTTGTAAAGTGTGGTTTTGAAATTCACTGGGGAGATCAGGCCTAGAGGATATGCATTTTACAGTTTGATTTTTCTAGTTTTTGTTATCAATGTTACCTAGCAAAATAAATTTTTTTTTGCAATACTGTTACTATTTTTCCACCAAATAATGATTTTACAACCTTTGTTAACATAATTGTTTTCATAAAAACTATCGTGTTTTTTTTTTCGAAGTATATTAACGAAACTCCAGAGTAGCACAAGTGGACACACCAAAGAATAAACCGTTATGATGACGTAATAACCTACGAAATGGTGTTTTTAAAAGATGTTCATAAGAAAGACTCTCTCAAAATATTTTAATTCGAGTTGGTTGATAAACGTATTTTTTTTTAAGTGAATACAACCTCAAATATGGCTATCTTTTCCGAAATAAGCTCTTTTTAGTATTCTCGGACGAATTTCCTTCATCTGTATTTTCAAGTCATGTTTTAACAATTCTGGAAACAAGAAAAAAAAGTTATAATTCGTAAGTTAAAGTATTAGCGTTATTGACTTGACCCGAACAACTCCATTATGTTTGCTTATAAGCGGTGAAAAAATAGCTTCTAATTCCTTATTGTTTATGAGTAAACATAAAGCAACTTTAGCAAACTTCTATTAAGTAAAATCATTAATTCTTTATGTGAGAGTTGAAAGCAAACGTGAAAAATTTACTTTTCTAAACAAGAAACAGTTTTTTACGAACAACACGCAAAAAAGACAATTTCTCCTGTACTATAGGAGCACGATCGTGATAATACATTTCGAAAAAATATATTTGTACAAAAAAGAAGAAAAATCTAAGAGATTAAAACAAAACGAAGAGATATATCAAACCGATTCTTTTTCCAGTGTTAAAGTCACGTGACACTAGTTTACAGTAAAAATCGGACTGTTTATTAACTTTCGTAATGTTTTCTACTCGGCACTTTCCTTTAATGAAAAAGGAAGGATGTATGCAGAAAATGTTTAAAAAAAAAACAGATATTAACCTTCGACCCCCTCCCCCCTTTGAATTAATTATAAAACATTTCTAATTAAAACCGCTACATTGCATAATTAAGGAATATTTTAAGACAAAATATTATTTTCGTTCAAAAACTTAAAAATCATGCGGCAAACTTGCTTAAAACATTCCAAAATAGAACATCTTTTTAGAATATATTTCCACAAAAATGATTTCATATCCTTAGGTTCTCTTTGGGGTTTGTTCTTCTTTTTGATTTTAAGGTTGTGGTTTTCGCAATAATTTTAAATTATTTTTTAGCCAATCCACGTGACGGAACGAGACATTTGGAGCTGTTTTTTCAGTAAACTTTTATTCTGTAAATACAAATACGCTAGGAATTTTTTGTGTTTAGCAACGGCAAAAAATTGGTCATACGAATTACGTAGAAAATTTAAAACTAGTTATTTGTTTGAAAATAACCGAATTTTAAGGATTAAAATGCTTGTGACGGAACGGGACTCGTATGAGTCCCGTTCCGTCACAGGCATTATATTGCTTACTAGCTGCGTAGCCCGGCGTTGCACGGGCTGTAATGTAAAGAAGGCAGTTTGAGAAAACTACTCGCCACCAAGGCGGCTCGCCGTTAAAGAAATGAGGAAAGTTTAAACAGTTTACTCGCCGTCAAGGCGGCTCGCCTTTACAGTAGCGAGGAAAGTTTCAATTCACTACTCGCCGCCAAGGCGGCTCGCCTTTAAAGTACCAAGGAGAAGTTTAATAAACTACTCCCCGCTAAAGCGGCTCGCTAAAAAGCTTTCCTGCATCAAAGAATCAATCGAATTATTTGCACATGCTTCCTCAAAAATAAAGACGATGTCAAGTAGCGCATACTTAGCACTCTCCCTAAATTACAAATAAAATTCCTTTCCAAAAACAATTATTTCCAAACCGCTTTCTTCCGGTAAAATTAATTGCAAAATTCTAAACGAAAAAGTTCTTTTAATATTTGGATCGAAGCCAGAAAAAGTCCCTTCTAAAAACAGCAATTGCAATTTTATTTAAAAACACATTTTCAAAATGGTACCTGAGAAAAAATATGTCATTAATAATTAGAATAAAAGCAATAGTTAGAACTTTGTTATAACACGTATTCAAAATGACAATGAAAAAATAACACTCTTTCATTTTAAAAAGTTCAACTTAATTAACGTTTTAATTCAAAATCGCAACGGAAAGAAATAAATATCTTGGGCAATGATTCAAGTGAAACAGCACTGCTATCGCTTCGAATTGCAATCGCTACTGGAAGTGAATTACATTATCATCAACTTAAATTGGCATGACGTCACTACGGGTGGAGCCAATAAGAGCTCACAAGCACTCAGCGATCTCCTCTTATTCGCCAAGTAGGCTGTGACCTTTTATCTAGCTCGTTTTTCATAGGCAAACGTCACACTGACGTCACGATGTTTTTATCAAGAAACGTTCTAATGTAATTCATTTCCAGTAGCGATTGCAATTTGCGATGGCCTGTTTCACTTGAATCCCTGCCTTGGAATTTTAAATAGTTCAATAATTTAATTAACGTTTTTATTCAAAACGGCAACGGTAAGAAAAAATGTCTTGGAAGTTTAATCATTAATTAGGCTTAATCGCTTTAAATTTGACTACTTATTAATTAAACATTCGCTTTAAATTTGACTACTTATGGATCGCAGCCAGAAAAAGTCCCTTCTAAAAACAGCAATTGCAATTTTATTTAAAAACACATTTTCAAAATGGTACCTGAGAAAAAATATGTCATTAATAATTAGAATAAAAACAATTGTTAGAACTTTGTTATAACACGTATTTAAAATGACAATGGAAAAAAATAACACTCTTTCATTTTAAAAAGTTCAATTTAATTAACGTTTTAATTTAGGGCCGAATTCAAGTGAAACACCATTGCAGTCGCTTCGAGGCGATCGCATATTGCAACCGCTACTGTAAGTCGAATGCAAGTGAATTCGTTTCACTTGAATCCAAATTTTGGAATTTGCGATTGCATTGGTGAGTTGCGATCGTCCATGTTTCACTTGAATTCCTGCCTTAAAATCGCAACGGAAAGAAATAAATATCTTGGAATTTTAAATAGTTCAATAATTTAATTAACGTTTTAATTCAAAATGGCAACGGTAAGAAAAAATGTCTTGGAAGTTTAATCATTTATTAGGCTTAATCGCTTTAAATTTGACTACTTATTAATTGATATCTTCGCTAATTAAAATCGTATAATTATATAGATTGAAACTAATGAAGCCTGAAAAATTACCTATCTATCGGTACCTGGTTCGACTTTCAGTTCATTGGCGTTCAGGAGAAAGAAGCGTGACATAGAAAGGGATAGTTAGAAAGATAGTTAGAAAGAAAGATAGTTAGAAAGATACTCAGTTTTTAATATAAGTAGATCCTTGAATCATTTTCCTTAAAACTATGAACTAATGAATTTCCATGCAATTCTCATGACAAATCATAACCCATTTTAAATTATTTTTGCCCAAATAATTTAAAATGGGCAATGTTAATAATTTTATTTATGGCCAAGTTTTTTTTAACATTTTTTTTTTCAATTTCTATTTGCTTAAAACTCTTACTTAGAATGGTTTACATACATTTTAGGCTTAAAATATTTCGCCGTTGCCATATTTATTAAGTTATTTAACGTCCTGTTTATGGGATATTTTAAAGATATGTGAACAAAATACGACCGTACTTGACTTTACTTTTGCAAAGTAACATTATAGAAGGCATCTGGGATCAATTTTAAGCAAATCATTTTAAAATAGTTACATTTTATGAAAAATAAATTCGCAACAAAAACTTACTCTCTGTGGCTACCCATGCTGAATCGTTGCTTGACTGATTTGTCTGAAAATAGCTGTCAAAAAATAAACTCTGATGTCCAAATAGTGGCTCTAACTGGTTTTCTCAATAAGAAGGACTATTTAACTTGTGAAAAGCAGCTTTAGTAAAATGATATACCCATTACAAGTATTTGTATGATGCAGTAACTAACAAGCGCCCCGTTTTTAGGCTACTAGGCATAAATGGGTTAACTGTTGCTACAAATAAAAAATTCCTAGCTTGTTTTATTTGTATTTATGCAATAAAATCTACTGACAAAACAGCTCCAAATGTTCCATTCCGCCACGTGGAATGGCCCTTTTATAAATGTTACCCAAATTTTATGAAGATAGGCTTTCGTTATTGATTACTTCCGCTTTATAATATTCTGTGAAACATTAAGCATGTCACTGAACTTTTGTTGTCACTGGTTGCTTTCCTTTCTTTAGAAAACATGAATAAATTTTAGGTGAATTAATGGAGGAGATTCTTTACTTTCGAACTGCTTAGTCTTTAGGAAACATTCCTTTATTTCTCCCAAGTAAAAACTTTTTACTTTAAAATACGACTCGACAACTCAATTCATAACGGATAATAAACAGCGTTTTTTTTTTTTTTTTGATCGAAATTGCTCAGATAAAACGAGTGGTAAAAACCCTTTCCACAAATAGAATCAGCCATCCGAATCTCTAACAATAAATTCACCCCACAAAAGCATTTACTATGAATTATTCTTGAATTGAGAACTCTTTCTCATCGATTTAGAACAATAGTTCTGTTTGATTTTCGGCTGTTTACTTCCTGAGATTTATCATTCGAAGTGACAGGAGGGTTTCTGCGGGGAAAAAAACCTTTTTTTTTAAATGTGCGTATGCTTCCCCCCTCCCTATTTTTTTATTTTAAATAAAAGGAGTTAAGGGTAGAAGAAGCGTGTTTCTTTCATCGAGGAATTCAAAAATAGTACGTTTCTCTTTGATTTAATTTTGAAGAGGAAGTTGACATTGAAAAATGAAAACTTTTTTGAGGTAAACTTATTTAATCTAAGAAATAATTTGGAAACGAAATGAAAACATGATTTGTTTATTATAGACAAATGCAACTGCATTTTGAAAATAAATTAATGATGACAGAATTTTTTTTAAATTCTATTTTTGATTCAAAAGTTTGAAAACATTGTAAGATATAAGTTTGGGTAGATTTTTTCAAACAGATATGAAGTTAAATATTTTTAATAGCATACACTACTTACTACATGGGTAAAACATGTGACATAGAATGAATGCATGTATTTTTATAACGTAGAATTTATACCATATTTCTCTTTTTTCCCTCAACATAAATCATGGGTGTAAAGAACTTTCAGAATCCTTAGCTTAAAAATGGTAAAGAAAGAAAATACTTGAAACTAGATTAAGTGGGTTAATTATATGATAGCTTAGAGCACAAAAAATCTTACACTAACTAGAGTTTTTTTAAAGCATGTGAAAAGATTTTTTTTTACTATTATTATTATTATTATTTTATTTTTATGTCCTAGAATATAAAAAGACATGAGCTTATAAGATTTGTGTTTATATTAAAAATATCTTCTTAATCTTAAATGAATAAATGAATTTTAATGGTTTGAATAATAACATTTTAAACGAAAAAAAAACTATGGCAGCAGGTGATCAGTAATTCATAAATCAATATTGTACCGTTTTTAAAATAATACCAGCAATATTTAAAAACTGACATGTGGAAAAAGGGAACTCATTAAAAAAATCATTCAAAACAATTCAAGATAAATTTATTTTTCTCAGTGTAATGTTTTAAACGTAATTTGTTTCAAGAGCAGAACAAAGCGTTTATTGACCTTTCGTGACGGTTATGTACCATAACATTTATTTTTATGTGAAGTATAAATAAAAGTTTAAAATATTTTAAACCCTCTCTCGTTATTAATATGCTCTTATTAGTTTCACATCTTGGTTTGTTTGTTTGTTTGTATGTATATATGTATGTAACTCTGAAGAAAAGTAAACTTCACGTTCTTTGCAAATATAAATGTACACTGCTCAAAACAATTAGGGGAGCAAGCAAAAAAGTGAAGAAAACCGTGCAAGACAGCCACGGATTGGCGTACAATGGACAGTACGCGTGTATCAATGCACAATACAGAAAAAAAGACCTAAAAACTTTGGAATTAATCTTGAATTCTTTGAAAATGTGGAAAAAACATAAAAAGGTGATTTTGGGCAACATTTTGGTTACATGTAAAAAACGAAAAAAAGGTACTGTTCAGACATACTGTTCAGACATCATTAATACTAAGGGCTAAACTATATTACATGTTATTATATATTATAAGTGCATGTAGACTTAGCGGATATTTAATAGTTTTGAAAATCAGAAGGGAAAAAATCAGAGTATTATGAAATCAGTTAGAGTAAGTTTTTAGTTTGATTAACTCTAAAAGCGTATTTTGTAGTTTTTTAAAACTACAATTTAAATTATTTTTATAAATAACAAGAAATTTTACAGTAAGCGCATCATCATATTCTCAGCAATTCAACCGAAATTACAAAAGCAATACTGGGCAAAACCCTCCTTTATAGCTTTTTAACGAAATGTGTAGACGAATTTTTAAACTTCGTAATTAACTCTGATGACTTTTAAATGCGCTACGTTAATTTTACTTTTCCCCGCTTAAAGTTTATGGTTAAATAAACGAAAATTTTCGCAATTGATAAATGCTCTTTAATGAACTGAAATTCCATTATCGCTCAAACTCTGAAACATTCAGTACTTTCCACTTCATATTTCATCAGAAAACGGTATGAAAGCTAACGACTTCAGCGGCTTAAAACAGTTTTTCGCTACTATTAACATTTTGCAAGTCATAAAATATCGGAGAACTACGAACGGGACATTGTTTGTAGCCATTTTTCTTTTATAGCCGTTGCCCTCACAAATTACAAACTGCAGCCGATCCTCGACCTTATACACTTATTTTTGTACTCGAAGCTTTTATTACTACTGTCATTTTTCCCTCTCAACGTTAGCTTTATGTTAATTGCTGGCAACTCGATTTTCCCCAGTTCATTTTGTGTTATGAAATGAATTTTATATTTTGGTGTATTTTATTTTCTTTATAATCATAAGGCTTGTTTTTAAAGTCAATTAAGTGACGTAATTTCTGGTAATATATATTTATCAATTATTGTTCGAGCAAATGTTTTAGTGGCTGTTACCTTTCTTTGCAACACTGCAATCATAAGTCAGATTACATTTACTTTTTCTATAAAATATTTTCACTTTAGATCCAAACTCATCTTTTGAAGGTTAAATATCACAAGTTTTAATTCACAGCAATGAGTGAACACACTTTTTTTTCCCTCGGTTGCATTATTTTTTTGCTGTATCTGTCAAAGAGGCGAAAACTTTTTTTCCCTCAATGTAAGTGCAATTATTTGCAAGACTTTACAATTAAAAAAACCCTATTGATTATAAAAAAAAAGCTTATCTAAAAAAACCTTTTCTTGTCCTTTGACGATTTTCTCAAAAAGCCTTGCCAACAGATATTTTGTTCTTTGGTACTTTATTACATTACACTACACTTCACTGTCCCTCGTACCTATACTACACATGGTTTAAAGTGTCAATATTGGGGTTAACTCTGAGCCGAAAAATCTCTAATCTAGCACAACAGAGGTATTGGCTAGTTGAATAATCCGCTTCGATGAATCAAATCGCGAAAACAGAACAAATCTAGCTTTGTAGAGAAAAATACAACGTTAAGGAGGCATAGATAAGCAGGGATACTGCAGACACGTGTTTCGGCGTTACAAGGAACGCCTTTTTCAATGCAAAAAAATTTTGAGCTTATGGATGCACAGACATCCGACAAAAGCTTGTCGACAAAAGGGCTTTTGTCAGATGTCTGTGCATCCATAAGCTCAAAATTTTTTTGCATTGAAAAAGGCGTTCCTTGTAACGCCGAAACACGTGTCTGCAGTATCCCTGTTTATGTGTGCCTCCTTAACGTTGTATTTTTTTCTACATCAATAGCACAAAGGTATTTGTAAACTTTAAATCTAGTTTTATTCAATTAGCCGCTTTATTGAATCAGAATTGTTTAGAACAAAAGTGAGTCATAAAGTAGCTGTCACTATGTTTTTAAAAATAAGTTTATTTTTACATAAAACTTTTTTTTAGATAAATGTTTTTACACGTAAGAGTGTTATATAGTTCGAGCTAATTTGAAACTTGATCGAAATGAAAGAGAGTTTAAGCAAATGGAAAAGTGTTTGAATGTTCGTTTTTGAATTTCATATTTCGGTTGACGTAGTCCATCTCAAAATGCAAAATTCAGACAAATGTCACAAATTGTAACAACATTTTCCTCGAAAAATGTGTTCCCCTGCTGTGAAATGCGGTTCGTCGCCTCCGACCTCAAAAATAGTCCACCCCAAAGAGCCGAAATCGACTGGAGCTTTTTATCTCCGTAAACAGATGACACACTTTCTTACTTCACTCCTCACACGTCAGTGGCTGTTAGAGAAGACACTAAAATTTAGAGTCGCTCGAAATATGGGCCGCGCCATCTGGCGACCTATCTCCTCGGGAGCATCAAACCTGGACCAGAGGGGATGGATGGCTCTTGTCATTTAAGATTTCTTGTCGTTTATGAGGGGCGCATTTTCACGAGACATTTCAAATTTTTATGTCTGAAGAACGTAGCATGCTAAACTCCATTCAGTTTAATACCGATAAACATGTTTTTTTTCTTTTCTTTTACTTTATTTATTTCTTTTTCTTTTCTTTTTAATGGTGTGAAATATTGTGTTTCATAGGTCAGTGAAAAAATAAACGTAGATATATCGTTCAGCAGCAACTGTTTAAAATCTCTTGCAAATGTGTTACTTGTCACGATAAAAAATAGCCATTTGGGTGGCCAAACAAAAAGAAAAAACAATGGAGCGTTTTGAAACTTAGTAGGATCTGTCCTCAAAAACACACAGTATGCCCAGTTCACGTTGTAAGAAAATGCTGTTTATTAGGAAGATGCATACTGAAAAAAAATCATATTCAGAAATAATATTTCTTTGAATCAGGACTTAATTTCAAGCAAAAAGGACAGGAGCTTTATGGTCCTTGCATTTTCCTTTCTTTGTCTTTCTTTACACCTAAATAGGTCGAATTTTACCTAAAATGTTGAAATTCACACGAAATGGAAAATAAGTACAGGAGCTTTGCTCTAACACTCCCCCATGAAAACTAAGCCCTGCTTTGAGTTCATAGGTTAATAACTGTGCTTGATTTTTAAAATAGCAAAAAAATTTAAGTACAGTACGTATTCCATTATAAAATGCTCTGATCTGTTTGAACAGGCTATATCATTGATTTCTGCTCCACTTAAAGCGTTTCTCATTAACCAAGTGAAAATCAGTTTTGTAATTAGGCTTGACTCATTAAAAATATTTGAACATGTATGCATAGTGTAGCATTTCTATAACTGTTTTTAAAGAACCAAAATAAAATTATAAATAACATACTGCGTAGGGAAGGGAAAGGATATTATCTGCAAATTTTTCATTGTGCTGGCTTGTTTCTTTGGTTTCCACTGAAAATAAAGCACAAAAAAAATAAAATAAAATAAAATAAAACTCCAATATACTATTAGTGCACTCCTATTCAAGGCCGTATTTAAGGGATGGATGTTCAGGCACCCCCTCCGAAATTTTTCAAGACTATTACAAAAATGCTTTTCATAGTTTTTTACTACAAAAATTATTATTGCTATTTTGTTGAAATTTTCTTATTTACTTTGAAACTGTATTTGAACATTAAGGACCCTATTGTTCCATTGTAAAGTACAACAATTATAATACTACAAAAAACGGTTTAACATGAAAAACGCAGCAAAAAATATATTATCGGAAAGTTATTTTGTCATTTAATATATTTTCAAAAATGTGCAAAAATAGCAAAACATTTTTTTTTAATCCTGCGTGAATTACATATTTTCAGCAATTCCACTTTTATTTAGCAAATATTGGAAATCACTTAATGGAAAAAGAAGGAAAAATAAAGGGAAAAAAATGTTTCGACTTGATTGGAAAATTCGGAAATGGTTTTCCTTGAATAATGCTTTATTGCAGTAGTTTTAAGCTTTCTTTTAAATTGATTTCCATTGTTTTAAAACTTATTGAAAAGCATTTTATGCATAAAGTAATTGAAATGTATTTCCTTTTTGAAGTTTTTCATGAACGTAATTAACTACGAAAGCTATTGATTTTTGAGTCTTACATTATTTCCGACAGTTTTCGAAAAGAAGGAACAAATGCCGTGCGATATTAAATTTTTGCTTAATGACTTTTAATAGTAATAAAAAACTAACATTATTGAAGTTATTCCTTTTAATCTTCGTTCGCTTTGTCTTAAAATGAATAAAAATTATTTTGTCTAATGAACTCCAGAAATGTTTCATATGAATTGGGTAACTGTGCGCCACATTTTATTTCTGCTTAGCTTCCTTAAGCCTATTTTAATAGGGTTGTTTCATCTAGTTGCATAAAACGAAGGGAAAACTCCTAAAGTATTATTGTATGCAGTTGAACTTCATGAATTCGGGCGGATGGGAGATCCAGGTCGTTTAACTTAATAAAAGTTTCGATTATATATAAGAACATATACACTGAGCCGGAGGAACATTAACCCTCCACTGTAAACAGAAAATATTGTATTTTGAATTCAATAAAATGAAATATAAAATATTTTAAGAGAAAATTACGAAAATGTATTACAAAGATGAAAAATACTGCGTGGAAAAATAAATTATTTGCTCTAACTCGTCTTTTACTCAAACAGTACGTGCATCTAAATGACTTTCCGGACTAAGCGGAGTATGGTTTATCGGGGTCCAGCTGAATGAAGGTTTACTGCAGTTGTCCAAAATTAAGAAAGATTTATTACTAAAGCCACTTGATATGAGTTATTAACCTGACTCATCGTTAGCCGAAAACTCAGGGTAATTTAGAGCCACGTAAGAAACGTGCTGAAAGTTTAATTTTTTTTTTTTTTTTTTTTGCATAAAGACAAATCCATAGTGAACAACAAAGCTAAGCCTCACGTGGAGCTGACTTAAAGTTGCATTGAAAACATTTTTAAAAAATTAAATCTTACTTTTTTGTCATTGGACGTACTATTACCAACGCCTCCTAAATACTAAATGCCTACTACTTTCTGGTTTTTAGTACAGAGCAAAATTTCTCCCTTGGTTCACAACGCACTGCCATCTATCGGAGCTCTTCGAGACAAGAGAAATTAACGATTATTTGAAGCTAAATTTAAATTTAAAAATTAACCTGTCAAAAAAATGTGGTTTAAATATTGTTTGGATTAATCACCATAACAACGGCATCATCGGATTGCCGCAAGGTGGCTCTCAAAGTGGAACCAATGTCTCCCGTAGCGAAGTAAATGCAGTAAGCATTTAGGATTTAGGAAGCGTTGCTATTACTAAGTAAACTATTGCAGATTATCAGAAATTTATTCAATAACTGTAGCAGCAGAGTGCAATATGGGCCTTTTAATTTGTTTTTTTACAAGCATACTAAGAATTTGAAGTTTTACAAAGTCAACGGGAATGGCTCAACGTTACCCTGAAAATCTGTACTGAAACTTATTTCATTTATAATATAAGTTCCAGCTTAGCTTTCAGTTCAGTTTTACTTAGATACCTGCACAGGACCTGATTACTGAATAGGCCAACTAGGCCGTGGCCTAGGGCCTCCACACAATTTAGGGGCCCCAAATGGGTAAAATTGCTGTAGTCAATGTCTAAATGTGTTTTATCCTATGCCTAAAATCGTTACTAAGCCTCAGTACAGGGGGCCCCAAAAAAGTATTTGGCATAGGGCCCCGTGATATCTTAATCGGGCCCTGTATCTGCATGTGTATGCGTGTAAAAATAGCGTAATAGAGAACTATCTTTATTAACTCACGATTCAAAAAGAAAAGGGTGTCATAAGTTTGATGTGCTTATCTGTAGCTCCTAAACGAATGAACCGATTTTGGTAATTCTTTTTTCTTTAGTCACTTGGATGATTAAAACTGCCAATAGGTGATTTGCAGTTATCAAACACGAAAATTATTTAATAATTATCAAACACTGAATTATTAAACATATATTCAATAATTCAATAAAAGTTAATCGGATTTGTATCAAATAGTTATAAAATGTAATCTGGAAGTGCGATAAGCAAGTTCTATTCCCCGAAAACCGAATACCCTCAACTCCGAAACCTTGAAAACGAATTGTAAAAAACCTCTTTGACTTCAGTGCAAATTATCTTTTCTAAAACAACACAGAATTACGGTAAAACTCAAGACTTCGACGTTTTATGAAATTAGGTGATTGGCACCTTCTCAATAAAAACCTCTTATCTCTCCCGTTAAATTTACTGCCACAATAACTCCTGCCGTGACAGACAAACATCCCCAGTTCTCTCCTGTTACATTTAAGTTGTTCCGTACGTCGCCAGCATATTCTACTTTGCTATAAAATACTGTTTACTTACTGTTTGTTCCAGTAGCCTTTTTCTTTCTCTCCCGCAAACTCTTACGTATGTGAGTCAAGGCCGCGAGCGTAAGTGGCACTCTCTGTCTTGTTTATGTATTTATTTATTTTTCGACTCTTCTCTAAGAATAGACCTCCGCCGTTGACAATGTCGGGAAACCCAGAATGTACTACGAGCAACAAACGACACTGTGATGACTTTGCTTTGTTACACTGATATTGGTCAGTTACTTTTCCTTACATACGATTTTTTTTAATGCAAGCAACTGTTGTTCCGGTTACTGAGTTTTTTTAATTGCAAATTTATTTATTTTTTAAAAAATTAAAAATATGTAAGACATGGGTTTGATTTCGCAATTATAGCCGTGAATGGAATTATTTAGGGTAGATTCAGTAATGAATGAACACACCATACTAATGGATCTCTCTCTTTTTTGAATAAAATTCCAAAAGTATTTTCGTCGATGAATTGATTGTAGAATGTTCCGTCTATACATATCCAAAAAAAAAAAGAAAAGAGAAACTAGCCAGAAATTTCTGTTTTTGTTCACTGGATGGGAGTGTTCCTTCACTGGATTGATACTTTTTTTTTTTTTTTTTCATTTTACCCTTTCCCCTCAACCAAAACACATACAACCTGGCGCATAACCATAAAAGCTCTCTCATTTTTCAAACAATAATTACATAGATCAAATAAAATGTTTTTAGTGTCAAGCGCCAAATGCTGTTTTAACAGTGTTATGAATTTCCTTTTTTGGTAATATCAAAGCGTTATTCACGCTGAGTTGAATTGGATCAATTCTGTAGTAGTTTTACCAAAGTATTCCAGCTCAAATCCGTTCTAAACATATCCGTTCCTTTCTTACTGAACATATCCAAAAGAAATAAACATAGTCAACACCATAGCTCAACTAACTGGAGCTGCTCAGTAACTATTTTTTTTTAATTTATATATTTGAAGAAAAGGGTTTCAGCCAATCAGCTGCTAGTTCAGTTGTTTTCATTAGTGTTCAGTGAGCTTATCTTACACCAATCAAAGCAGGTGTTCTATTTTCGGAATTTGGTACACTAATGGTAAGGCTCGACCGATGGCATTTTTTGGCCGATGGGCCGATGCCGATTGTTGGCCGATTGTTCAAAGTCGACCGATGGCCGATGGCCGATTTTTTCCCTCTTCCATCGGCCGATGGCCGATGCCGATGGCCGATGGTAAAAAATCAAACAATTGAAAAAAAAAAATGCTTTTTATAAGAGATTTGATGGGTCATATATTCATTTCATTCTACTTCTTTTTCAGTCATTCAGATTTTCGCCTAAATTTCTATTATACTAGCAATCGACAAAAACTGAGACAGTGAAAAAGTAGTAAGTTGAGAAATCAGTCGTTCGCGTTTTAAGCATTTTCTAGGACCAAAAAAATATTCAGTACATTGTAGAAACCTATGCAAGCTATAGCAGGGTCGGGATACCGGCGCGAATTGGCGCACAAAACTTTTAACGAGCTGCGAATCAGCGATCGTCGAAAGTTCACTATTTAAGTGCACTTATCAAAAAAGAAAATCCTCAAAAGTTTCTTCTTCGCATAATCAGCGGTCGAGAGTCAGCTTTTATGTCAAACATTTGGGGGAAAAAAAAAAGAAAGAACAGTGCAAAAAATTTCATACAGCGCAAAATTGGAGATCGCGGAGTTTTGCGAACGGAAGCCGTTCTTTTTACGCAAAATTTCGGAAAAAAAAAATGTGCAGAAAATTTCCTCCAGCGTATAGTCGGCGATCGTCGAAAATTCCCGGTTGGGCGCCGCTTTTTCTCTCTCATTTTCACTTAATTTTTAAGACCATTCAACAGTAGGACAATTTAAGGAATGAATTAGTAAAGTAATAGAAATCAATAGTTTATACATTAATCACGTGCTTACTGGAAACTACTTTTTAACCATCATCTCAATCGTTTTAATTCTGGAAAATTTTGATTTGTTTTGTGGATTAAAATTTATTTTCGGAACGTTTTATTTCCACGATAGTTGTTTTTAAGCACATGCACAATGAATTTCGTGTGAGTAAAAGGTTTTCTTTTCTTTTCTTTTCTTTTTTTTTTTTTTTTTTTTTTTTTTGCCTGTTATTCCAACATTGATCATGTGCTTCGCCGAAAATGGCGTACAATTGATGAGACTTCAATCCTTTTGCATCCTTTAAATATTTTAATTATTTCGATATTCTGGAATTATTTTCAAAAAATACTACTTCAAATGAACTCATTTAAATTTTTGTTTCATTAATTATTAATTTTTTATCTCAAATTTTAGCTACTACCAATTTATTGATTTTGAATCATTTTTAGGAAAATAACAAGCTTGTTTAACTTTTGATTCGTTTTAACAAAAAATACAATTGATAAAATATGTTTTCTTATTTCAGTAAAAAAAATAAAAAAAAATCCTGCTCTAAATCAAATAGCTAAGGGTTGGAATGTTTTTCCTGGTAGTGAAAAAACGCCATAAAAACTATAATAGTAAAAAAGATTTGGCTATTCTTTCTTTCAAAAAAAAAAAAAAAAAAAAAAAACAAGAAAAGCGTAGGATACAGTTTGTAACCGCAGAATAACACTATGGCAAATGAGGGGGATCACATAATATCCTTGTCTTTCATTGATATAAGTTTCTTCGTTAAGCAAAAGATTTATTGAAAAAATAATAATTTGTCTTAATTATTTTTATTGTTAAAAAAATGGAATCCATCTGCTGGTTCAATCCAAGTTTGCTAGTTCAATTGTTTGTCCAGTAGGTTCATTTCTCACAAATAGTCATTCAATATTTTTATGTATAAGTTACTGTCTAACATTTTTTCGATAAACCTCCGTCGAATCTGCGTACGCGCCAAGTCTCTTCTGACTTTCTCGAAATAGGGGGGAAATGCAACGAGGAAATAGCAAGCGAACAAAAGCTGAAGGCATCTTTCAGTGCGCATCCTAAACCTAGCTCCCCTTTTTCGAATGGAAGCTTTCGGGGCTGCCAGGCGCACAATACGCAAACAGACAGCAAGATTTCGTTTAAAATTTTCTGAAGAATTCAATTTACAATTTCGTCTATTTTTACAGGTAAGTAAAGTGAACATGTTTATTACATTTTTTCAGCCATGTTATAATTTTTATAAAAATAACTGACAATGTAAATATGATGGTAAGTTAGGGGCCGTCGACATATTTGCAATTCGAATTTTTCAATGAAAATATCTCATAGAAAATCATAGAACAGTGGAGAAAAATGCGTTGGCAGCTGAATTATGATTTTAATAGAAAGATAAGGTAAAAGAGAGGAACGTCGGGGCTGATTTAAAATATTTCAATAAAAGGGCACGCTAGCATTTAAAAGTGAAAGAAAAGTAAAATGATATGAGTTCAGTTCAAGTGAGATATGGTAAATAATGCGCGCAATAAAAGTATCGTAGTGAATGATGGAAATGGTACATATTTATTATAATTCTGCATTTTTTATATGTTAAATCTAAAATAGTATAATCCTCCCTAATAGCGGATACCTCCTAATAACGGACAAAATTTCCGTTTCCGTGACTGTCCGTCAGTCGGAGGTTTTACTGTAATTCTAAAAACTCTCATCAAAGTGATCACTCGGAAAGTCTGCTGCAGGTTTGGAGTAATTGCCGATTACGTAATCGTAATCCGAGTAATCGATTAATTTTTTTTATAATCAAAATCATAATTATAATTTGGAACTGAGACACTCGTAATCGTGTAATCGTAATTTTAATCAAGTATTTCTCGTGTAATCGTAATTGTAACCTTTTCTTCAATAATATTTAGCCTTGTAATCGTGCAGTCTGACTTTTTTTTTTTTTTTCAAAATATTTTCACCTATAATTTTATCTTAGTTTATGCTTTATATTTTAATGCCCATATTATTTTTCTCAATAGGTATACAAAATAAGGAAAAGTTGTGTATTTATAGATTTTTTAAACATTTTTTCATGCTTAAAAAATGTTAAAATTTACTTGAAGGTTTTATAAAAATTAAGTTAAAGAATTTTATTTTAAAGAATTTTATAGTTCCAATATTGATTACATGTAGACAATTTATAAATTGTCAATTTTTATTTTTCGTGATCGTAAATTTTTACCAAAATAAATAGATAGTTAATTTTGCAGAAGATAATCAAAATATTACTTGCTGTTCAATACTGTATGATATTTTAAAGGAAGTTTGAATTTTACAGGCTTCGTTTTCCTGCCACTTAACTAAAAAGGTGCATTGAAACTTGAGCCCCCTATCAACAATTTCTGGATCCTCCTCTGTATATATATATATAATATATATTCCCCCCAAAGCTGTCATCGTGTAATCGAAATCGCAATCGGCATATAATAATCGTAATCAATGACATTTTTTTACATAATCTAACCGTCGACTGTAATCGCAGTTGCGAGCTGACAGAGGACTAATCGTAATCGTAATCTCCAATTTTTCATGTTCGTAATCGTAATCGTAATTAATTACATTTTTTCGTAATTGTCTCCAAGCCTGGTCTGCTGTGTTGTGAAAATTTCGGTATCTGTCCGATTCGGAAAATTCCAAAACCCAGAGCTGTATTGGTCCCGTTGCTGCCCGATTTCAAGCCACATGGTGAACGTACTTTCAATTGTGAAATAAAAAATAGATAAGATAGAATTCCCTCTTTTGAAATTTTTTTTTTAAACATCGGCCAAGCATCGGCATTTAGATGTTTTCGAGGCCGATGGGCCGATGTTTTTCCTAAGTTAGCATCGGCGGCCGATGCCGATGGCCGATGGAAAAAATTTCAACCATCGGCGCCGATGCATCGGCCTGGCCGATGCATCGGTCGAGCCTTAACTAATGGTACATTTACCTCAATTAATTTCTTAGGGTTTTTTTTCGCATTTTCATTTACTTTTGAATTTTACATTCTAAAGGTCCTACATTCTAAAGTGAATAAAAATACCAACCCACTTTGGTATTTTTACTCAATTTATCCTCACTTAATTTTGAATATTTAATATGATGTTTTTTAAGTCGTAATAAAGCTTGCAAAACGTAGATAATTTTAAATCGTACATAGAATTTCAAATGCAAAAATTATGTGCATTGTTTAAAAAGACAAAACTGTAATTTTAGAATAGTAATGATGTTTTAATTACTATGCGTTTCCATAATAATTAAAAAATTGAGCGAAAATTAGCTCTTTTATACTGCATTATATCATTTATATTTAAATTTTTCTCTTTACTAACATGCTTCTTCTTTTCAGGTAAGTGATTTTGCTACTTGACAACGCTGAAATTTATGAATGAATTAAAACAACCTAAGTATGTATTTTAATGTGTTTTTAATTTCAAAAATATTTCAATTTAAATTTCTGTGACAGCTAATGACTGCTCAAAAGTATTTCATTTCCTTGTTTTTTTTTTCTTCTCGTACACTATTGCTTCTTATTATTATATAGTTATTACTTTTGATATTTTACTGCTGTCACGTAGTAAATAAATGTTTTCATGACCCTAAGTAAAGTTTCGATTTTTTCAATGGATTTTGCAATGTACTTTCTCCATTACACATTAGTTGCTACATTTTAATACTCTTGTACTGATTGTTGATACTGATGATTTTATTGTTTGAACATTTTAAAAAGACTTCAGAGTGCTATTCGATAAATCAAGCTAGATTTTTTAATATTAAACATCCGTTTTAGGTTTTTTTTTTTGTGATAAACAAATCATGCTGGTTGAATGGCAAATCCTAATTTAAAGCTGAAAGAATCTCAATTCAGATTTAGATTTGAGACTTTGAATTTCGAAGGGAGCCGCTGGCCCCAAAATTAGTAAGAACTATTTAACTGTGTTTTATGTGTTAATAAATGGCTTTTGTCGCGCTCATAATAGTTTTGTCTTTTTGAGAGGCAACTAAAATTTTTATTTGAGAAGAATATATTATAGCAATTCAAACCTGCAAGGATTGGACTTTTTCAAATGGCTTTTATTACTTACCAAGCCACTGTTACTAAGGCAAGCCTTACCACTCTTTCAGTCCTTAAATCAGTAAGAATTAGTTTCAAAAACGCAGGATTTATGTACTATTCAGCAGCGCCCCATTTTGTGAAGACTCGACCACACGCATAAAAAACAGATCAGCTTGCTTTCGAATGAATTCAGAATATGAATGAATATAGATTATGTGATAGCCTATGGTAAAGTCCTGACAAAATGGAGCGTCTCTTAAGAGCTTGCAAATCCTAACATTTAACTGATTTAAGGACGGAAGGAGATAACTCTAAGTAAATGTTGATGATTGTTATCATATTAAAATAAAGTCTCTGAAAAATATTTGAAAAAAATCATAAAGTCATCAATTTCAGTATTTAGTTCAAAAATTTTCAAATGTGGCAACTAATTTTAGACAAAATTTTCTAACTAAACGTAGCGACGAACTTGGTACGAAACGGCATTTTTTGTACAATAAATTTAATTGTTTTATAACTTAAAGTAGCGCTTGACGATATTTCAGTTTATCTTTCTACAATTCGACTAAGTTATGCGGATCTACGCATGAGGAAATTTCTGTTGCATAGTAAAAGTTCATGGAGTAAAACAATTTTTTCACAAGTTTTTGCCCATTATCAAAATTTATAAAAACATATTTGATTCCTTGATTTTCTAATTAAACAAATGCAGCATGTTTTTGTCTTCTTTCACGCCCTAAATAGCACTTTCTTCCGCTTGACGAAATCCATAGGACCGCGAGGCACATCTTGCAGCACAATTTAAAATAACGTCAAAGAAATAAACCCTAATCCTATTCCAGAACAGCGGGAATACACCGCTTATCACACAAACTTAGAGCGGGAGGAAGGAAGGATAAAAACGCGGGAATTGTGTGTGCATTAGAGCAAAAGTAAAAAATGTTGTCGAAAAAGGAGCTTAGTTTCATGAAATCTTGTCGCTTGTCTCCATACTCCGTGAAAAGAGAAAAAAATGCAATTGTACCAGATTTGGGTGGGAAAAGTAAAACTTAAGCAAAACGGTCGTAGGCGAAAAATCTTATTTGAAGTTTTGCCTCGTGTTTGTTTTTCGTTTGTTTTCCTCAGGGATGGCAAAGGTTGCACAGATACTAGGAGTTTTCGTCTTCTTTTTCTTTTTTGCTTATGTCAGTGATCATCAGCGATGGTAACTGAAAAAATGGGATATTTTCAAAAATTCCAATTGTTTTCCTTATAAAAACTTTACTAGCAGTTCCGCCGTCATAATTTAAAAGCCTCAAAAATCTAAACTTTACAGCAATTCATTTTTACAGATATTTAGGTGTTTGTTCAAAGATATAGCTATCAAAAAAATTTTAAATTTTATTCCTGTATGGTTCTACTCATGAGCTTGCTTTTATAGCACATTTATTTGGAATATTAAATCTTATTAAAACTTCTTCATTTTATTTCATATTTACTGTGCTCTGCTAAAATCCAATGACATTACATTTAAAATAAAGTGATCCTTTTTCGTCAATTAATGTTTGAGTCGAAAAGTTTTGTTGATATGCATTTCTTTACTTACATTATAAATGCATTCTGTGAAATTATCCTTACATGTTTAAATGAGCCTCGTGTCAAATACATATTTTAGTATCAAGTTTTACCGCTCAAAAAACTGACATTATTAGGTTAATTTAAAGTATTTGATATATTGAGGTATTTTGACGTAATTAGAGTACATTATCTCCCAAATTGAGGCTGTAGAGGAAAAAAATCCTTTTCGGAGATCAAATGAACAACCGTTGTTGCCACCGACGAAACTCATTAAAGAGAACAAATCAAAAGAAGAATGAAAATGAAAGTCATACAAAGTCGGCGGCTACCATTCTTCAAAATGATAAAATCTCCGACGCTGACTATATTTTAAGCACATGTTAAATGGGCTGAGGAAAATGGTGCTTATCGGAAGAGAGCACTTCAAAAATGGAGAAGGCCTTCCAAGTGAAATTCCTTAATTTGATTTATCTCTTTTACATTATGCGCTATTAATACTGATCATTTTTATGCATTTTTGGTGCCTTGATTTATTTCGAGTGGGAAAGGTTGATGATGTTATCGATATAGATTGTTGCTCGTCTCATATAACATTCTCCTCAAAAGCATTAGGATTATTGTAATTTCATTTCTATACTTCGTGGTTGAGCGTGATAAATTTTAGACTGACGAAATTGCTCATTTTTTCCAGAGAGAGTATTTCAAATGCATTAGTCATTGGATGAACGCCTTTGATTGTTTTTATTTGCGATATGAACTTTCGGGAAAGAAAATTAATACAGGATTTGGCATAATGAATAGTAGGATTTAATAGAGTCAGAATTGAAAATTTTATTGAAACAAACATTGAAAACAAAGAAAAGTGTATTTCATTTACTGTCTGATCTTCTTTGGTAAAACCTTCCTCGCATTTACGCATGCTTCAGGTCTTCTCTGATCTTCCCAAAATAGGGGTGTTAGGTAAGATAACAGTAAGGGGAAGAATAAAAAAAGCATTTTGAACTGTATCAAATAACATGGAACGATGCTAATTTCAAATACATTGTTTAGTTGAATATGTCAAAAGGATAAAGCAAATGCAAATTTTTAATTGAGAACTTCGAAAAGTTATCCCTCACAACCTATCTACCCATTTTTAAGTGGAACGGTTCGCAAGTGGCAGCCACTGCTGTCCCGGACGGACAGTACCATACCATACAAACCATTACTTGGTTTTGAACAGGACACCACCCAGATGATAGACATCACGATCAGCGCTTTTCTTCAGGCGTCGAATGAAACCTTTCACCACACAATCGAGCATGTTCAATGGGATCTCTTCCATAGCTATGCGCATCCTTTTCACGAGTTTAGCCATGGTATGAGGACGTCTACTCAAGGAAAGGATGAGTACATTTGTGGAGGAGAACTCATTGAACGTACTGGGTCGTATGGCTGAAGCTTTCATTCGACTGCTGGAGAAAAGCACTGATAGTGATGGCGACCATTTGCATGGTGTCATGCTCAAAACTAAGTAGCGGCATGTATGGTATGGTAAATGTTATACAGACTCTCACATACAGACACACATTTAAAAAAAATGGTTAAAATTGACTCAGCCCACCTCAAAACGTGCAAATCCGAAATTCGAAAATTTTCACAAATACAATACTCTATATTAGATATAGAAGAAAGTAAAAATCATAAAATCTGAATACTTAAAGAGGAAAATTTAGAAACTGCGGAAATTATTTTTTAAATACATGTTGTAGACACATGAATGTTTTAAAGTGCACAATTAGTTGGAATAAATCCACAAAAGTTGAAAAAGGTTATGAGGAAGAACAAACGCAAATTATCTCAATGGTCAGAAAAATGGAATTCTAAGCAATGTATCAGAACGAAATGATATCATTATAAAGGGCATTTATTTTTTTATTTATTAGTAGATTTTTAGTGCAACATTATGGAGAACACTGAAACTAAGAAAGAATCATCATATGAAAATTTATTTTGTATGTTTTTGAGGAACAACAAATGTATTTTTATCTTTTCAGAAAAACAACTTTTTCCCCTTTATTATTGTAAAGGGAAAAAGGGTGCAAAGGGTATATGTAAAATTTTTAACATGAAATGGGTTTTAGACCTGAATCAAAACGTCTAAATCATATTTTGAAGACATGAATGAAAGATGATGCTCAAACAAAAAAGTTGGATTTGTCTGAGAGAAAATGCATTAATCTTCTATAAAATTAAAATTAACGTTTGCTCTGCAAAATGGAAAATGCAGCTCATAATTAAATTTAGAAACTACTGCAAAACTTTTGCTTAGCATCAAAAGAACTTTTAAAGAATAGGTTCATATGGTTAGCATCATTATGGTTTAAAATGTTATGATATATTAGGTTCAAAATTGAAAAAAAAATATCAATACAAATACTAACCGAGCCCTGAGATATGTTTGAAAATAAGAATAAAGACGAATTTGAAATGACAAATGGTATAATTTCAAAGTTACAGAGCGATGATAATTGAATCTTTTATTTCAGAAACCAGTCAGTAGACAAATTTAGCATCCCTTTAAACTATTCTTGAAAGAAAATTTTAAAAATAAGAGTAAAAATGCGTTTCCGAACTTTTAGAGCTTGTCTGTTGACTAGTTTTTGAAGTAAACGGTTCAATTCTAAAAACGTATGGTAAATTACATGTGTTAGTTGAATTAAAATATTATTATCCACGAATGATTGCACAGAAATAGATAAAGATAGTGTAGTGTTTTAAACGCGCGAGGTTGAAACATTTATTTCTTGCAACTTTTATAATAAACCAAAACTACTACGGAGAGTGTTTTTTTTCCTTTCTTTTTTTCCCTTGTTTGCTTATTTTGCTGACACAAATAAAAGGAATAGATTAATACTGATAAAAAATGTCATGAATCATATTATTAAAAACGAGCAGCCTACATTTCAATAAGTTGCAATGTAACTGTAGAACAGAAACAATTCAACGAAAATTACACCAATAACGGCGTAATGAGCCCAAAAGCAGTTACAACTTTCTTTTATCAAAATAAAATTACTACAAAAACATTTTCTTTGTTCAGCTGTCTGTCATAGATAATATACATGGATTAACCCCGATAAAAGAATTCAAGAATCAAGTACTGCAACAAAATCCTTTTTTTTTTTCTAGTTTCACGAACGAATTACGAAGTAAATAAAGATTTTACGAAAGATTCCAAGCAACTGAGAAGAAAATCACGGAGCTTGCAAATAACTTAGTTTGTGAATTGCGTTATCAGGTTTTGCCCCCAGTTAAAAACAATTCTCTTGATTGTAATCAAAAGAAGCCGATTCAAGAATTCGGCCGCATTTTGGGATGCGTCCAATGACTTTTTTTTCTTCTTTGCAGAGAGTTAGAAAAGAATTTACTAAACAGTCAGCTTTAGACTTCAATGAGCCGGCAAATAACGCATCAGAACAATGAGTGGTGATTTAATGATCTGAACTTTGTTTAAAGATTCTTTTTGCTTCATATTGAAAATTTGGGTCAATGTTTATACTTTGGTTGGAAATCGTAACAAAGGAATAGATTTGTTTGATAAAAAAGGAATACCAGTACCTAATGCAAATAAACAATAACCGATGACTGAATAATATTGCAAACAAAACCCAGTACCAAATCGGGGAACTAGCACCCATGGGAAAATTTTTCGCATATTCCAAAAGCCTTCGAAGAATTAGTGTTACTGCTAAATCGAAAAGAAATTATCTACATGAAAAGAAGCATCAGATTACAAATATTCTTAAAGTACGAAAAACTACGGAAGGAAAAACACGCGTAAAATATAAATAACCGATAGTTGCAATGTACGAAATCGTTGAAAGAAATCAGTTATAAATAACAGAAGCTAAACACTAACGGGTACTAGAAAAAAAGGTTAGGTACAACTCTTCAATGAATTCAACAACAGATAACTAGCATACCCAAATACACATAAGAGAGCTGGGGCAAAATGAGATACCGAGTCTATTGGGACAAATGGAATTTTTCCTCTAATTCAAATACTAAAAATTAACAAGAAGTGCTGTCAAGAACTAAACGAGCCTACTTTCCCATACATCGATATCGGCATTCTAGCATCTTATCAATATTCTTTTAATTTTCTGAGACTGTAAATTATATCAAACGTACCTTTTTAGCACATATATATTGCTGATTAAAAACCAAATATGCCTGTGTACCTCACAAGATTTTGGAGCTCAAGGTCCACGGTTATGTTCACAAATGCCTTAAGCAGGCCCTAATTGGTTGAACCTTCTTTTTTATATGGGTGCAGTAGATAGTGAAAAAGGCAGTAAACATTGTAAGGCAACGAGTTTATCTCAGATGTTATGCGATCCCTTTTTGCATCCATACATGAAGAAAACAAATAGGATGATGGGCGTCTCTCCCGACCTTGAAAATGAATGTTTAACAGTTTTGCGTTAACGCTGGAGCTGGCTTGGGAAAAGATAACGCCTCCTTACAGAGAGAAAAAGCTGGTTAATTCATCAAGGTGGCATTTCGAAATTCGCATACCGCGACGTGTCAGTCGAAAACAGAAGGAGCTTTCGTTGCTTCTTCGTGGAAGATTCATCGGCTCACTTTTTCTAGCGCTTTCTGAAGAATATAAAGAAGTGGTCAGTGGAGCGGATTTCTCTTCCCTCGTGATAAATGAACTCTTCAACAAGTGCTAGTTTCAACAACATTTTTAAATTCATCAACTGCGATTTTATCTATGCTTACATTTTATCTATTTAAATATCTTACGTATTAGAATTAGTATCTTAAGATAAAATAAGAATATACCAACCTTCGTAATATGCCAGAAAAAGTAGTTTGTTTTTCTGCTTTATCCGATTATTTTGTGTTTTCTTATTTTATGTGTAAAGACGGTCAAGATGGTTACACATTTTAGGGCCGAATTCAAGTGAAACACCATTGCAATCTCTTCGAGGCGATCGCAATAGACCAAAATTGCAATTGCTATTGGAAGTCGAATTACGATAGAATCGCATCTCGTAGCGTTCCACTTGAATTCAAATTTGGGAATTTGCGATTGCATTGGTGAGTTGCGTTAGTCCGTGTTTAACTTGAATTCCGTACTTAGGTTGTAAAAAAATGAATATCCTCAAAAATGGCAATCTATCATAGTATTACAAGATTTCATATAAAATTCCCGTTAAACATAATAAGCATAAATAAAAATGTATAAAAAAATTTTGTATAAAATGTATAAAATTAGAGAAAAAGCTGGTTAATTCATCAAGGTGTCATTTCGAAATTCGCATACCGCGACGTGTCAGTAAGGGAGCGAAAAAAGATGGAGCTTTCGTTGCTTCCTCGTGGAAGATTCATCGGCCCACTTTTTCTGGCGCTTTCTGAAAAAGATGAAAAAGTGTTCAATAGAGCGGATTGCTTCCCTTGTGATAAATGAACTCTTCAACAAGTGTTAGTTTTAACAACATTTTGGAATGCATCAACTCCGATTTATCAGCGGTGATCGTTAATCTTTCTTGATGCTTTAACATGTGATGTACTATACGGGTCAATCCATGTCAAATCACCCAGGAAAACGGGATTTTGTAACCCATGTCCTCGGATTTTGATAAAACTTGGTGTATTTAATATTTTTTATGGTGGTAAGTAACCATATGAATTCTTTTGCCCATATGTTATCTGGTTTTTGTTTTACAGGTCGTCAAACTTTTCAAAAAATTGCATTTTCTGTCAACCGCTAAGCCTAATCTGCATGTATACGTATCTCTTCAGTAAATTGTGACGGGTGCAGAAATCTTTCAATATTTCCAAAAATTCTCAGATATGTTGCTGAAAGTATGAAGATTGAATAAAAAAATACTTGAAATTTATATAGGGTGAGTTCTGGTAAGTGCGTCCACGGGGTAAGTGCGTCCACTGGGAATTCTATGAACACTGTCCTGAAATGGCTTCTGCAACATATCGACTATGTTAGATAACTGTCTAATGATAATTTCAATCGGTAGAATTCAGGCCTGGATTCAATAGACGAAACGCAATCAGAGACAACTTAAATGTCTTCAAAAAAACTCTAAAGTAAAGATTGAGAAGGTTTTGTTTCAGTTTCTCTTGTAGCCACACCAAGCAATTGAAGTCAATAAATGCAAGTTGTTTTCTTTGAGTAATAGCTATTAATAACATACATGGGGTATTTTGATCAAATACTCTAACTGAAAATTGTTTATATGACGGTACGCACTTTCCCTTTCTTTAAAGTAAGGTGGGGGTAAGTGCGTACCATTATGATGGGGCAAGTGCGTACCATTACGGGGAAAATCCGACTCTCCTAATTCAAACTTTAATTTTGCTTATAGCTCTTTTATAAGCTGATTATAAATCTGACGTCAATTCCATCAAGTATTTATATTTACATTGAATGCGGCATCAGATTTCAATTTTATTCATTATCTCTGAAATATATTGGCTTTTAGATATCAATTAGTAAATTTTTCGTTGAAAATAGCGATCATAAGCTATACTTAATTTAAACAAGAATAACAAATGAAGCAATGAAATGAAGTGAAACACTAAATAAGGAACCAACTGATTCAAAAAACGAAGGTGGAGTAATGATTAAATTATATTTAAGAAAATTAAGAACACCTTGTGAAAAACACATGTTACAATGACATACAAGTTGTCATGATTAATTATTTTCTTTTTTTGCTCTTTATTTTGTGTTTTTCCTTACTGCTGTGATTCTAATAAGAAAAATATTTTAAAACCGTATTTATTAAAAAAAAAACGAATTGTTCACTCAGGTCACCTAACGATCTACTATACAAATAGAATTAAAGAAAATTACAGGGGTACGCACTTACAACAACACTATTGGACGCACATGTCTCATCTTACATTTAAGAAGGGGTAAGTGCGAACCCTGGCTTAAACACAGACTGATTGACGTATTAAACCAAAATAAACTATTTAGACTATAAGTGATTATTACTAAATAAAAACAACTTATATTTGCTCATTTTGTCTTATTAAAAGGGCAAAAGAAGAATCACAGATACAACTCTCTCAATCTTCAAATCAGTTTTTCGCAAGACACGTGGGATATCACTGATTGCGTTTCATCCATGCAAGCAAGTGCTGATCTCTAGTATTAAGAATTACCCTAAGGCAATTACCTAACATATTTAATATGTTCCAGAAGCTTTTTCCTGCTCAGATTCACACAATATAAGCTGGACGCACTTACCCCGCTAGGTAGGGAAAGTGCGTACCTTAGAATAGGTGTCAGAAACCAGGTAACAAAACCTATGCTTATGGTTTATTTAACATATTATGTGCTTGAAAATCTTAGTAAAGGATCTGGAAAGAAAACAAAAAAAAATTGTGAGTGTACAAGATTTTTCAACAGAGCAGCATCCTTGAGAACATGAACTTTGAAAAAAAGGGTACGCACTTACCAGAACTCACCCTAATATAATTTTGTTTGAATAAAATTTGAATAAACTACGACAAGCATTTTTTTTCTTGTACAAAACATGAGTTTACTTAAGTGGCATTTCACGAAAAGGCAGAGGTCCTATTCAATAATGGAAGCATTCGAAATGAGCCTGAAGGTGTGTTCTATCATTGCAAAGAATAAAATTAGTGGTTTTTTTCGTTTTCTCGTTGCTGTTGCACAATATGCACATTTCAGTATCAAAATTTTTGAAAAAAAGTTCTAGTCATTTTCCTAACCTAAATTTCACTGAAAAGCAAACATACCTTTATTTTTAAGTGTATTTACAGCCCTATTATGCTACTTAAAAATCATCTTAATCCCTTATTAAGCAGAAAGAAACGTGAGAAATAATTTATGACTCCCAAATTCAGTTGTTAAGTTCAGCAAAATATCAGATGTAGAAAAAAGATGTGCAAAACATGAATTCACTTTAGTAGCTTTTTATGAAGAGGCGGAGGTCATATTCAATAATAGAAGCATTCGAAATAAACCTAAAGGTGTGTTCTATCATTGCAAAGAACAGAATAAGTGGCTTTTTTCGTTTTTTTTTTTTTTTTTTTTTTCTTTTTTGCACAATATATACATTTTAGTACTAACATTTTTGAAAAAAGTTTTAGTCATTTCCTAACTTAATTTTCAATATTTTTTGTGTAAAAGAGGCATAGCTCATGCTTTTGAAGCATAAAAAAACGTATTATATTTATTTTTAATGATTTATAATTGTATTGAATGTGCGAAGAAGAGATAGGATAGCCCAATCTTTGAAGAAAAAGTAACAATGAAAAATATAAGTTTCCGAATATTATCGGATTGTTTGTCTTTGAAGTGTTTATGTGATCCTGTTTTCAGCAAATTTAAGGAATATTCTGTTTGTTATTTTAACGCTCGACCTTCCTTGCATTTCCGACGTCGGACAGTACTTGTTAAAGTCAAGTTATCATGAAATATTCGGAATACTTATTTTGTACATATTCAATCTCCTTTTGAAGAGAATAGTAACATCTTCCAGAATCTTATGTTACGGACCGTTTGACGTAGTTATTTCATTTAACATCTTACTATTTCTTGGTTATAGTAAAGATAATAGTCTCTTCTTAGGTAAAAGATAGTCTTGCTTCAAATCCAGCATAGTCACTTACTTGAAAATTTTCAATTTTTTTCTTTTAAACTCCAATAGCAAGTGTCGAAAGCTGTATTTGCTCTTAACTGGATGCTGAAATTTCTAGTTTATTTTTATTGAATTATGTCTGTCCGGGGCTCTAGCTTTTTAATTATCTCCTATTATTATTTATCAGCGCAAACCAACCTTCCTGATAAGCGAATTCAATGAAAAACAAACAAAACAAAATAGAAAACCCGCTCACATCCTTTATCCCTCTTATCACTAAGACCCATATTTTGATAAAATAAGAAGAGACCTGATACATGAGCAAATGCAAGGAAGGTTGAGCGTTAAAATATCAAACAGTTTATTCCTTAAATTTGCTGAAAACAGGATCACACAAACACTTCAAAGACAAACAATCCGATAATATTCGGAAACTCATATTTTTCATTGTTATTTTTTCTTCAAAGATTGGGCTATCCTATCTCTTCTTCGCACATTCAATACAATTATAATTCATTAAAACTAAATATAATACGTTTTCATGCTACTAAAACATGAACAATGCTTCTTTTATGCAAAGAATATTGAAAATTAAGTTAGGAAAATGACTAGAACTTTTTTCAAAAATGTTGGTACTGAAATGTGTATATTGTGCAATAGCAACAAGAAAACGAAAAAAAGCCACTAATTTTATTCTTTGCAATGATAGAACACACCTTTAGGTTTATTTCGAATGCTTCTATTATTGAATATGACCTCCGCCTCATCATAAAAAGCTACTAAAGTGAATTCATGTTTTGCACATCTTTTTTCTACATCTGATATTTTGCTGAACTTAACAACTGAATTTGGGAGTCATAAATTATTTCTCACTTTTCTTTCTGCTTAATAAGGGATTAAGATGATTTTTAAGTAGCGAGATAGGGCTGTAAATACACTTAAAAATAAAGGTATGTTTGCTTTTCAGTGAAATTTAGGTTAGGAAAATGACTAGAATTTTTTTTAAAAAATTGTGATACTGAAATGTGTATATTGTGCAACAGCAACGAGAAAACGAAAAAAACCACTAATTTTATTCTTTGCAATGATAGAACACACCTTCAGGCTCATTTCGAATGCTTCCATTATTGAATAGGACCTCCGCCTTTTCGTGAAATGCCACTTAAGTAAACTCATGTTTTGCACAAAAAAAAAAATGCTTGTCGTAGTTTATTCAAATTTTATTCAAACAAAATTATATTATATAAATTTCAAGTATTTTTTTATTCAATCCTCATACTTTCAGCAACATATCTGAGAATTTTTGGAAATATTGAAAGATTTCTGCACCCGTCACAATTTACTGAAGAGAGACGTATACATGCAGATTAGGCTTAGCGGTTGACAGAAAATGCAATTTTTTGAAAAGTTTGACGGCCTGTAAAACAAAAACCAGATCACATATGGGCAAAAGAATTCATATGGTTACTTACCACCATAAAAATATTAAATACACCAAATTTTATCAAAATCCGAGGACATGGGTTACATGACCGGGTGAACTGACATGGAATGACCCATACTCAATAAAGTTGTATCTAATTAATATGTCATCAACTTTGGGGCTAAACATTTCACCAACTCAACAATAGTTCATTAACAGCATGATCGGTCATCCATCTTAAGTTACCATGTCAAAAGTTATAGGGAACAAATAATGCATTCTTCTACTAGATATAATATTTTTAGCAAATAATCACTTTACACGGCATAAGGTGGATATATTAGCACAAGCAGGCATACAATTTTACCTTTCTAGTATGCAGCTCTTCAAAATTCCTTTAAAAATTCATAATATTTCATGTGTCTACAAATTGTGATTTTCCAAACTTGGTCATGGTCATCTATCTTTTTGATTAATTTATCGAGTCAGAAATTTCGCGGAACAAGATAACAGTTCTCCAGTAAATGTAGGATTTGTCATTAATTTTTTATTTCAGTTACTCTGATTATCAAAAATGCTATTTCGTAGATTTCGTTGATTTTGTCTGTCAATGATGTGTTTGATTAAGGATGAGTTTTTCATCAAGCTTAAATTTTAGCTACGTGTCCATTATTTCACTAAATTTAATTCATATGATTAGCTCATTCACTTTTTCCGTGAACAGTTACTTTGTGCAACAAAGCTAGAAAGCATTTATATGAGCAACAATATATTACAATTAATTAACAATGAAAATAACACAAGTCGTAATCTACAGATAAAATAAAACAAATTTTTATGAGAGTAAAGTTACGTAAAAGAGAGTTTGGAAAATTAGTGACTTCTTTTAACATTGCCGAATTTTAAATACCGCCCTGTTTTCAAATGATCAATTCCAAAGCAATACATTACGATTTTATTTGTACCTCTGAAAGCATAAAGTGCTTCGAAAAGTACCGATACGGAAGTCTATAATTTCATTTCAAAAATAAAAATACATTTCTCACTAAGGTTTAAAAGAAAAGCAATTTCCTAATTCTTGCATATCATTTAAACTTTCGAATCCATTCACAAATGAAAAATGAATTTTACGAAAGTAATGTTAATAATAAATATACCCCGATATCAATTTCTAAAAGCATAATAATATCTTAAAATAATGAAAACTTCAAGAAGGAAATCACGTATTAGTGGGGAGCTGGAAGCAACAATTAAGCGTTCCGGGTAAAACGCATTTTTTCATGCATAAATTATTTGGCGTATGCATCACGTTCTCGAGATATGTATTTTTCAAGTTTGATACTTTATGCGTAAAAAAACGATAAATAAAATGAAAAAAAAACAGTTCTGATTGAGAAATTTTATTATACAGTCTTATAAGAAAGAAGAAAAACATATTTGGACTCCTTTATTAAAATAAAATTTTAGAAAAGCTTGCAAGAATTAAGTAAATACAAAGGTTTTTCAAGACTTTGTTGTGTTCCTTCTCAATAATATCTTCCCTTTTAACAATATAAAATACAACGTACATAAAGTCCAATTAGCCATAACTTGCAGGCACGGGGTTTATGGGTTTGAAGGAACCCATTTTTCATTGCGAAAAGTGAGCTTTGGAATGTAAAATCATCCAAGAAAAGCAACGAAGTGGAGCAAGAAACATTATAAATAGTAAAAAAAAATGAGAAAAAACAAAGCAGCCAAGAGAAATTAAACTTTGAGCTGATATAGGGATTCTTTGAACCACCTTCTGTAACCTATAGCTAATTTGTACTTTGTATACGTTGTTTAAAAATATTACTTTGTTTCACAAAGGTATTTATTACTTTTGTACTATTATTATTTTTTTTTATTATTGAATTTAACAACAAATGCTTCAAGAACTGAAAGACGAGGACAAAAAGTTTATGGAGCAAAAATCATGCTAGACTATTTTGTTTTGGACGAAGATGATTTACCTTATTTCAATACTTACACTAACAGCTTGCTTAATCAGTAAAAAAAAAAAAAAATTAGGTTGTAAAGCGAAATTAGTTGTGATATTTTTAGCAAGCAATGAAACAAGGTATCTGTATACTTAAAGATATAACGATAGATACTTTTTTTTCTTTGAACAACATTTCGAAAGTAGAGAAGAAGCTTCTTAACGTTTCTTAATTCTCTCAAACTTTGTTGGATGAGACAAAGTTAGAGCTGTTTTTGCACACGTTATAATGAACGTTGCCACTAACTTATTTCTAAAGTTTGACGAGTGACAAAACTTCCAAATCGGATAGATTTACGTTTTCTTTAGGATTTTAAATAAGTGGAGTTGAGAGCCTTCTTTTGATGGAGCGTCTTTGAAATGAAAATAAGTTGCGGAATCCGCGAAAGTAGTATTGGAAAAAGTAGAAAATGTTCGCGAAACTGAGAGGGAAAAGCCTTATTTCTCGTCCGCAACTGAAACGGCCCGTTTTATGACTTTTCCCTTAAGGCTTTGTACGTATAAAGTCGAAGATATCAGTGGAAAAGTTTTTTTTTTCCGAAGAGTCAGAGATGAATTTCAGTTTCATCTTCCTAAACTCTTGCGAACTTCTTTTGATTCAATCTAAAAAAGTCACTTTGGAGAATTGGAAAATGGAACATCATAAAACTTTTACCGAGGGCATTTGCTTTATGAATATTGCTGTTAGTAAATTCAATCTCACGTATCCGAAATTGAAAAATATTGTGAACGTATTAAATTTTTTCTGACTAAAAAAGAAAATAAATGAATTCTTAAACTGTTTCAAAAACTGTCTATTGATATTTCAAAATTTAATCTTCTATTTTCACTTTTGACCATCTTAATTATGTCTTCACCCGTGGTAAGAACTTAATATCATTTTTAATTGCCTTGATATTATATTTTTGCTATTCGTAAAATTTGTTATTTTGTTTTTCCATCAACGATAATTATTAGTGATAGATAAAAAATTATAGTTTTGCTAACACTGGCGCATAAATTATTCAATATTCATAAAATACAAATTTAGACATTTCAGTGGCCTATGTTAAATTGTAAAATAGTGGTTATTTTCACTATTAAATTAATTTGCAATAATTTATTCAATGATAACAAGTCTTAGTTAGTTGACAAACTTTTCAATAAAACATTTTGTTCATTCAAATTATGAACAATAAACTGTATCTTAGAATGAGGGTAGGGCAAAATTTTAAATATTTAAAAAACAGCTATTTAATTCATCTCAATACTTAAAAAAGGGGAAATTTTTTAAAACCAGTTCAAAAGCTTAGATGTTTTCACAAGTAACTTGCAACGTTCGTAGTAACATGGAAGTTGTTTTGTTCATAGAATTAAAGATATTCAAGACATTTAGTAGATCAAATAAAAATGAAAAATCTTTCGAATTTTTCAATCCGTCAATAGTACACATAATTAGCCCGTATCTTTTGTTGGTGGCACTGACGATTCCACTTATAAGAAACAAACCAAAATTGGTAAACAACCCCAAAAGTAACTGAAGCAGAAACGAAATCAAAAACAGAGGTTGCTCAAAAATATTCTGGCCCAGTCATTTTGGCTAAGCTGTAAACATTGTAATATTTTTTCTATTGACATCATAATTTTCTCAAATTTCACTTTTCGTATGCTTATAAAAAACCATTCCATTGAGGTAAGTACAGGGTGGTTATAAATTAACAGAAGGTGTTTGGAGCCCTATAACTCGCGAACTACTGGGAATATATTGCCGAATTTCGTGAGCGTGCATATTAGACCATGGGATTTTGATTTCATGAATAAAATGCAAATTATTGCATTCTATTTGGTTAAATGGACCGCTATTTTGTTGGTGGTGATTTTTTTTTTTTAATAGAAAATTCTACGGCGATCATATTAAACCTCATTTGCAAAGCACAATCATTTTTGCGTGCGAAATTGATTTATACAGCATCTTTTCAAGTTTAATTCGCGATATTCAGTGTAGAACACTTTTAAAGCGCCAAATTTCCCCTGGTGGTGATTTTTCAAACTAATTTTTTTATTCCAGAAATCAAAATCCCATGGTCTAATGTGCCCGCTCACGAAATTTGGCAATGTTTCGCCCAGTAGTTCGCGAGCTAGAGGGCTCCAAACACCTCCTGTTAATTTATAACCACCCTGTATTTAGCATTAGGCTAAATGAAAACTTAAAGAAATCCCATGTACTTAAGAAACGAATTATCAGTAAAAATTCAGTATATTTGCTTTTTTTTAATCAGTTATAACAAAATTGAGTTATTTGATTTATTTTGCATCCATTGCAGTAGGTCTTGACAGTAAACATACTTCCTTAATAGTCTGGACTTAGGCATATGTTCGAAAGTACAGAACTAAAATAATATAAATTAAAAATCCGAACAGATGATATAAATAGTGTAGGAGTTATGAGACTTGATATGTAACTGAACAGTATCTTGGAGCACAATATATAAGCATTTACATTACAATATATATCATATATAAGCATTTTTTATTGATTAAAGCCTTTTTGAACAAGCATAATTAACTTAGAGAATACAAAACAACATCATGCCTGATACACTAAGTAGTTTAATATTAAAATGCAAGAAAGAAAATCCCAAAAAACTTAAATTTCAATTTAAAACTGTAAATCAATTGACACTTTAAGCACTGGAAAAGTTTCAAGATAACTTTCAATGTGAATTTTGGAAATGACAACATTGAACACGTTGATCACAACGTACAGTCCTAATAGCTAATTTCTTCTAACTAAAGTGACGAAATCCATTGAAACTTTTAGTGTTTCTTCAATGCGGGCTAAGGGGTTAGTTTGAAAAGATTTTGATAAAATGTTTCGCACAGCCCTCATCTTCCATGTGTTAAAGTTCAAAAAAGCAAAATAAAGCATGAGGAATCTTTCTGATTTTTATTTAAGTGTCATTAGAAAAAAATTCATTAGTATTTGCATTTGTGTATTTATTTTTTATCACCAGATTAGTATCTTATATCGTCAGAGTTTCAACTAAGAAATATATAATTGTAACAAACAAAAAGGCAATGCTTTCCTTTTCTATGTGGAAATAGAAGAAAGTATATCTAATGGACTTCTGAATTAAACTGTTTTTTCATCGAGTATTTCTTTTAGAATTTCTTTTAAATTTGATACAAATTAAGTAGCACTGGTGAAAAAATCTCGAAGTCAACTCCGCAAATTAATAATAATAATAAAAAAAAAGATAGAAAACAACATGCAATATTTTCATGCGTAAGTCACATTTCATGGATATCTTTTGTAATCAAGTTTGGCTAAAAAGTTTAGCCGCAATCTCTTCACTGAAGCAGAGAAGTTCTGAGCTGATGCTGAAAATATCAAACATTTTTATGCAAATACGTATGCTTAAAAAATTCCTTTTCCATATTTATTCTTCCTGTAATTCAAGAGGGAAAAAAAATGCATTTTAAATGATGGCAAATTTTTTGCCAACATAAGCAAAGCTAAATCTTATGTTATCTTTTTTTTTTTTTTAAGAAACTTCTTACAGACTGTCAATTGATGCTACAAAAGGAGCAAAAAACTTCAATAATCAGTCAGAAAAATAACTTATACTATTTAAGAGCGTCTTTCCAATTATGGATTTTTTTTCTTCCAGTTTTTGCTATTTCACCGACGGCTCTTTAAGTTTACGTCTTTAAAATGGGAGATAAAAGCAACGTGTAGCCTAAGGTCTCTTCACGAAATCTATTTTGATGCATTTAAAAATGCAAGCTTGATTTTATAAAATCACAAGCAGCGCAAAAGAGTCGATTAAACCTAGAATTTTACATCTATTCAGATCCTGAGCAGCTATTTATGAGCTCCTGTTTCGGACGTGAGCGTAGTAAAGAATTAATTGTAAACTGCATTTTTGTTGAAAAATATTAAAAAATACGCAAGCTGTATGAGTTTTGTAGCACATAATTGTTTTCATCTACAACAGTTTAAATTATTGCTTGTGTAGAACTGAAGTAAGTTGTTTTGCTTTGGTGCGAAACAAGATTGTAAAAAGTAAAATTACGCTTCCCATCGCCCATATTGCAATGAAATAGAAGAAAAAAATGGCGAATATAAAATCACATGTCGATTTCCACCCAACTGCCGTGTCAAAAAAAATAAATTGGTGTTCTGAAAGTATACAAATGACATTTTAAATTTGGGGAAATATTTTCCGCCAAAATCAAAGTAATCCATTAGAACTAACTTATATAAAATGTATTACTATTGTAATTAATGCGTCAAATGTTGTTAATTTCAAAAACTTAAAGAACCATTAGAATCTTAAAGAATCATAAGAATTTTGAGTAAAAAAGGAGGGGAACACTATTTCAAATAAAAAAGTAGCTGCAAATTAAATTGTTGATTAGCACTGGCGATTAAAGAATTTCCCCAGTTTCGCCCTTTACAAGATAGCAGAACACGTAACTGTGAACAAAAGTAAATTTTTACCTTCAGTGCGTTATTTATAATCAGTTTCATAGTACATTTGTACTAATTTACTGTACCTGGTAACCAATTGAAAAAAATTTAAAATACATGTAATTTATGCTTTCAACGCCTTGTTTGCTGTAGTAGGTGAAATTACTGCTGCCGTATCTTTTTTTTTTTTTTTTAGCTCATTTTAAAAATTTACAAATGTAAGTAAATTTTTTTATAACCATGTAATCTAGAAAACAAATCTGAAACTTTTCTTGAGACTGAAAAATCTTTTCAGGATAAATTTTTATCTAAAATACACACCATTCCCTTGAGCAACATATTTAAAGAGAACACAATCTCCGGTTCTGTCTCGATTATAGTGAAGACATAAATAACATCTCACAAAAATAATCAATAATGTCTGGAGCTAATATTTTGCGAGAAATAGAGCGCAAAAGCATTTTTAGTCTACTTTCTTTAATTAGATTTAATTCTGTTTAAAATTTATCATTTTATTTAATAAAAAGGAAATTTCCAAAACTTCATTTCTCCTAATCTGGTATTCAAAAAGCATACTTGATTTTTTAACGAATCTGTTTCTAATAATTCTGTTTTAATACGTTTTCAGTATATTTAGAGTTTAACAAAAATAATCCTCTAACCATAATTCATGACAATTTAGACAATGAAAAAACCTTGGATTTAAGAAATCGTGATCTTGTAGGACAAAAGTGCTCAACCATTACTTATCAGAGGGTCACCCAAAGGGAGGCGGGGTGAGGGAAAACGGCTTTCGTATTTGGATTCAAGTTATCATTTTGTATAACAATCAATAATTATAATGTCAGAAGAATTTTGTTTTTTTAAAGCAATCTGCGAATTACTTATTACTCTCATTTGACCGCAGTTGGCTTCCTTTGATTTTTGAGTGGGTGCCTCTGCAATCATTGCCTTTCCCCATCCCTTACAAGTGCGTTCCCACTCCTCTGGTTCGGGGCCTCCGCTCCTCAAGGACGGTGGCTTTCAAGCTCTACACACACGTTTCTCTCTCTCGCCATGTTCTTAAAAAGACGTTAAAGGAAATAGTGTCGGTTGCACATCAGATTTTTTTAATCTCCCCATCCCTCATTCCCAGTATTTAAGTGCTCTTTATGAAACTTTTTAGCACGATATTTTTTCTTTCACAGTGTTTTTATTCCGAATCAAAATTTGTTTGAAAAATCCTAACTTTCAGGTTCTTCTAGCATACATACGCACACACACGTTCGCATTTACGCACTAATGATTTGTGCCCATGTTCACGCTCTAAGGATTTATACTTGTCATGTAAGTGTCAAAAGTTCGGGGCGGCGGGAGATGGCAATTTTTAGGAGATAACAGCATGTATTAACATGTAAGAACTGCTTCTGCAGTTGAAGTTGCAACTTCTTATAAATATTTTCTTATATTCAAGTTCTTAATTAAAAGAAGCACAAAGCTTGTATCAGTAAATATTTTTCAACCTCATTCTCGCACTGAAATTTCTCATTTTAATACATATTTATCAATTTTTCATTGAAAAGAAACATGATATTATTTATTCTGTTTCGGTAGCTAAGCTGAATTTCTTTATCTCCTCATTACTCAAGCATCCGAACACTGAAGATCACACACAACATGATTTCTCCGTGGAATTTTAAATTAGCATTTTTCAATCGAAAATATTTCTATTTCCAGATTCAGCAGCAGCTAATCAAAACGAAATAAACCACAGCACAAATGTACATCTGAATTTTTCAAACAGTGCAAAAGGCCATTTTCCAGACATCTCCTACGTTCTTTCATTATACGCTGTGAAAGAAAAGTGAATAGAGCTATTAACGCAAATGGACTTTTATGGCAGAGAGGATCAAAAAGAAATAAAAATTTAATGTTCTGGTTCTTCGCAAATCCCATTTGCCGGAGAAATTCCTATTTCAACGTGATCCTTTCGTTCTATTTAAAAATAGAGTGAAGTTATTTAAGAGTTTCATTTGCATAAGGCTCGATATTTATGCCCTGATTCAACTTGCCCTCTCCACAACTATAAAGTCAAATTCTTGTTGCCTCAGACTTAAGAACAGCTACTCGGAATAGAAATCATTTCACCCCTTCCCCCAGCCAAAATTCTTACTTTGGAAAGGTTTCTTTTAGTTTAAACTCTGAGGGAAGTGAAAAACTGCATGTGTTGTTATTTAAGGGGTCTAGGGAGTCTTAAAATTTAAATTTTTTGATTTTCCGAAAAAAATATATGTCATAAAGGATTTAATTCTAAACAGTTTGATACCTCACTTTTTACCAAAGGCAAAAAACTTTTTGAGTTATCGTAAAAAAACTTTAACTATCCCCAATGAGTTTAATGTTAACAGCAGCTGTTCAAACCCCTTTTTCTCAGAAGTCGATTTTACGTTTTGCATGCATGATATCTCAAAAAGTGTTTCATTTATTTTTATAAAATTTTGCATGCACTTACGAAAAGCATATCTCAACAATCTAAAGCTAATTTTTTTTCAAAAATCAAACTCAATTTTTCAGAAAAAAAAATTAATTCCTCCAAATTTTGGTAAATTTTGATTCTTATTTTTAAAATTTTAATAAAAATATTTATTATTTTTTAAACTTAAATTTTGGTTCAGATTGGTGAGATAGGCTGTACGTACGTGCATGCAAAATTTTATAAAAATAAATGAAACACTTTTTGAGATATCATGCACGCAAATTGTAAAACCGACATCTGAGAAAAAGAGGTTTGATAGCTGCTGTTAACATTGAACTCATTGGGGATAGTTAAAGTTTTTTTATGATAACTCAAAAAGTTTTTTGCCGATGGTAAAAAATGAGGCATCAAACTGTTCAGAATTAAATCTTTTATAACATATATTTTTTCCAGAAAATCGAAAATTTTTCATTTTAAGACTCCCTAGACCCCTTAAGTGTAGTAGTTTTGATGTACTTTTCGACGCAACAAAGTACCCCACCTCACCACTTAAGGGTAATTATGCATTATTAATAAGAATAAAATTCTGTTTTTTGACGTTTACTCTGAAATTTTGGTGCAATACTGACCTTCCAAACATGTTCTAAGAGTTCTGAAATTTGTAATTAAACCTAAGGTTATTCAGGCCGTCTGGTAACACGCCCAATAACTGTATTTTACAATTTCAACAGCAGAATGCGCTGGTGTCCACTTTTTCAAGAGAAGTTGTGTTTAAAGATGTTTTAGACACACACTGCATCTATTTTCAGAGAATTTAAAAATATCCGCGCCTTTAAAGTAAACTAAAACAAATGTATGACACTTTTTTATTCTTGATCTAAGTTAGTACTTTTAAGAACTTATGTTTTTAGTACTTTTAAGAACTAAGGTTCCATTACTCTGTTGAATTATCTGTTTATACACTAAGAGAATATCATAAATATTTTCCAATAAAAAAATTAATTCGTAATTTTTGGTCTGATATAGATTTTTCAAAACCCATATTAAGAAAGGTAGAAGGTATTTTCTTTTACTTTTAGTTTGCATGAAAAGTTTTTAAAACGTGTCTGCCAAGGTGGAGCGTGGTATCCCAACCTAACCTATTCAATATAATGCACAGCTTTTAATAGCTATTACGATTGTTCAAGGTATCTTTGAACCAGTCTAAATAATTTTGTGCTACTTTTATTTCTTATTTCTAAGTCAAATGAACTAAAAGTTAAAGAAAAAAAAGACGTCCCAGTGATGTATTCTTCTGGCAAGGTCATAAAGTAAGATTTCTGCTCTTTGTGATTTCGAAATATATTTTACTATAAAAAAATGTAAAGTGCCTCAAAGTTATCTGAATTTTCTCAAAGATATCCTGATTGATTGTACTTCATGCCATTAAAAAAAAAAATCTGACTGCAGTCAAACGTTTTAACTGTGTGTCAAAACGCTTGAGTATGAATAGAACCGCAGTTATTAGAAAAAATAAATGTTTTTCTAGAGCCTATTAAGTTGCCTACAACAATTATTAGCTTGCTTCAACTTAATATTTTATTTTAACTGGCTATATCAAACTCCTTCAAACGTTTCATGAAAAGTTTCAATAAAGCTCTGAAACCAAGGCTGATGTTTTTCGTGAAACTTTCTCATTCGTAAGAAAATTACACTTTAAACTTTTGATGCTTTTATTTGTAGTTCTTTATTTAGATGATCCTTAAAAATATGTGGTTAAAAGTATAGTCATCATTTTAAAGAGCGGATGTAAAGATGGCTTATTTGAGTTGAAATTCAAACAATATAAACAAACTTTTAACGGTGGAGAACAAAACTAAATGGGATGGAAACGAAAGACTCTTAATGACGCCCATTTTGCTGAAACTTCGTGTCAGAAAGATATTTCACTACTCCGTTCTAAAACTTCCGTTCAAAAGTAATCTTCAAAAAAATTAAAGCTTTTGTAACATCTTGAGCAAACTTGTGCTTCTGAGCAATTACAGTGAGAGATAAAACCCAGTACTAGCGGTTTATTTATGTTTCACATTTGAACCGTATCCCAAAACGTTATAGATATATGCTTGTTTGTAGAGCTACCATTCCTTCTAACCCTCGTAAGAAATTGAAAAAAAAAAAAAAAAAAAACGATAATAATAACGGAGCCATATTGTGCCTTAAGTTTTTAAATGAAGGCATTTCATCGAAATGCATTTTGCTAGCTATGTTTTTTTTTTTTTTAATCATCATTTTCAGATTTGAAGTTTTGACCAAATGTTATTTTTTACTTTCTTTAAATTTGTTCGTGAGAAATACCTTTTCAAAATGTTGACCTCTCCTCTCTTTTGCCATAATGTGTCCACCGCAAAAAATGAACTGTTGTTTTCACATTTTAATACTGTCAGCCGAGGTTCCAATTTAAATCTGTAAAATGCTCTGTAATAAATTGTAAAACTAGCAATTTTAGTTTCTTTCTGTAAAGTTAGTCCTTTTACAGTTTATTGCCGTAAATTTTAGCTGTGGTATACTGTAAAAATATCAAATAAAACAAGACGCAGAGGTGCCAGTTTAAAACTGAAAGATGCACGGTAATAAACTAAAATTAGCAATTTTGCAGTTTAGCACTGTAAAATTAGAAATTTTAGTTTATTACGGTAAAATTAGCAATTTTTACAGTTTATTGCTACAAAATCAGTTGTATTAACAGTTGTAAAGACAACATTCATTTTTTACACTGTCCCACTTCACCTTACTCTCTTTATTCCGTTTGTCACACTCCACGCTGGCTTTCATAAATCTATTGTTATAAAAATAATGTGATATTACGATTCTTTCAGCCTCCTCACTCACCGAAATTGTCATAATTTCACGAACCCTTTCCTCTCAAAGCATAATACCACTGTGAACTGCACCATGGATAAATCTATATCTAAGATAAAATGTAAGCTTCTCTGAAACGTTGAAAAAATCATTTTAATCTTTCAATGTTTAACTCCTGGCCTGGGCATTTATGTACATTAGGGTGTTCCAGACGAAAAAAAATTTTTTTTTGGTTATTCAAAATTTCAAGTTGATAAAAGTTGTCACTTTATTCACATAGTTACCAAAAAAAAAATTTTTTTTAATTGAAAAATATTCATGCCTACCGGGATAACCTTGAAGTTTCAAGTTTTTTAGTAAAAGTGATAATTTCCTTAAAATATGTATTAATTATGTGTAACGCAAAATTATTATTTAAGTGGAAAAATGGACCAATCTCGCTATTTCAAAGCGCTGTACTTCAATGTTTGTCCTATTAATACAATAATGAAAATTATTCTGCAGGATGCGTAATGGGTAAATATTCTAAAAATATGACTGACTAGCGAAAATTGAAAGTTTTTCATAACGATTTCTGGAAACCTAAAAGTTAAATTTTAGCTCTAATGCATTTTTTATTGATAGATTACTACTTAAGTAGTCCATTTTTGCTCTTAAATAACTATCGTTGCTTCACACATAACTTATACATTTTAAAAAAAAATCATCGTTTTTACTAAAAAACTTAAAACTTGATGGTAATCCCGGCAGACCTAAATATTTTTCAATTTCAAAATATTTTTTTTTGTAACTATGTGAATACAGTGACCACTTTTTATCAACATGAAATTTTGAATTAAAAAAAAAAATTCGTTGTGCACCCTAATGTACATTTACTCTCTCCTGTCCTTGTCCCTTCTGTGTGTGAATGAGTGTGTTGTGAATAGCTGTCTGCTCTATAAACGGGTCTTATGACATGTATGCTAATCTAAACCGGCTTACCAGCTTAATGGTGCTCGTAAAAACGGCAGCCGTACCTATTCAGCCTTAAATTGGGTGGATGGGTCTACTCGGGCTCAGGTACCCGAGTGGTTTCAGTATCAACAGAAACAACTCTTAGACTAAAAGTCTGTCTAATTGCATTCGCGTGTGTCTAGTTAAATTCCAGTCCATGGTTATAACCAACTGTGGGTGCATACCGGAAGTCACTCTGACCTCCCAAAAATGTTCCTCTTTCAGGAGATTTAGACACAGTACACTAAAAAATGAATGTTGTTTTTGCAGTATAATACAGTTAATTTTATAGTAATGAACTGTAAAAATTGCTAATTTGACAGTAATAAACAGTTAATTGCTAATTTTACTGTTTATTACAATTCATTTTACAGTTTTAAACTGGAATCTCTGCTGCCACTATTATACTCTTGCTTTTACAGTATAATAGAGGTAAATTTTACGGCAATAAACTTTAAAATTGCCAACTTTACAGTAAAAAACTAAAATTGCTAGCTTTACAATATAAAACTGTATTTTACAGTTTTAAATTGGAACCTCGGCTGCCAATATTATACTGTAAAAACAACAGTTTATTCTTTGCAGTGTAGTGCAATACTACATTTTTTTTTTTTTAATGATGCCTAATAGCTCTTGTCGCTGGATGCAGGTGTGTTATTATGTGCGTATTTTACCATGTGGTAAATTTCGGAGTTTCATTCGGTAAAATTTCTGAGTTTCATTCGGTAAATTGAAAATTTCCTCTTCCCAAAAATTTGAGCTTGGAGCATCTATGTATGATGCAGATATTGAAGGAGAGATTAAAGGAAATTCATTCATTCCGTAGCTGGAAAAAATGGTTATATTTTGGAATTTATTAATTGGACTTCTGTATTATTATCTGCATTAAAATTCAATTGTATCTACTTCTGCTCCACGACTTGTCAAAATTAACCTAGTAATACTCAACCTAGATTTAATCAGTGAGCTCATATTCGCTCCGATAATTGTCAGTTTTGTAGTAATTTGTTCACCAATATATTTCAGAAAAATAGAGGTATTGTTGAGAAATGCTTGTAATATTTCAGAAAAATAGAGGTATTGTTGAGAAATGCTTGTAATATTTCAGAAAAATAGAGGTATTGTTGAGAAATGCTTGTACTCTTCACTTGCCCTAAACAAATTAATATGTATTTTTATTGCATAATATACCCTTATATCAATCAAAAAGTTAATCAATCGATTCCAAAAATCCAAGTTATAGTGGAGGCTTTAACAGCTAATAGTATTCTTAGAGCAAAATAAGAAAAGTCTCAATTTCTGCTGTTTTTATGGCTGTTATTTTTGACTTCTTATGTGTCAGACGTCCATCTTGTTCTGTAGCGCTGCTGATTAATTCATGCTTAATTAAAAAACAGCCAGCAAAAATACACAAAGAAATAAATATTGAACTAACTTGAGTCCTCAGAATTGGCTAACTGAAGTTAAAAAATTAAATTTTGAAGAAATGTTTTTTTTCTAATGTAATTAAATGCCGCAAAATTCATCATATGATAATTTTTTTTCAATTTTTGGATTGTTATACAATTTTGAAATTTTCGATTTTCTTTTTAAAATTATTTAAATAAAAATATACAAATACTCATATTTATCTACTCTAATTTAATATTACTTGTGCAGTTTAATACTGAAAAAAAATGTTTTAGACAAGAAAAAAAAAAAAAAAAAACAAGCAAAAAATGGGATTGCGATGTTTTGATCTTGAACTTCCAAACAGAATCATTTTGCTCAAGTCAGTCAAATATCTGAAAAGTTGCTAAGGATTTCTTCTTCTTTTTAAAAATGTTTTGAGATATTATTTTTTCTGTTTTTTCCCACGATATTTATCAAATAGTTAGCCTATTTTCATGAACTTAAGTATCTCTCTAATTATTTTATTATTGTAACTATAATTATTACATGTTTTAAAAATATTTTTATAGAAAAGGATTTTTTCATCGGTATTTATGTATTTTAAAATTCCCATACTTACCTTCCACTTTTCATGTGACCATAATAAAACATCTGTTCTTACAATACCTGTGTCCTCATAAACTCGACGCTTTAATATTTGCCAAAAAAGTGCAAACTAAAAAATAAAAACAAAGCTTTTCAGTTGTTTGAAAATTTTCCATAAAACAGTTCATAAAACTGCTTTCAAAAGCACTTTTCCAATAACGGCATCAATAAACATGAGTCCTTTCATAGCGCCGGATATTTATCCCTATTTTTATTTCGGGAACATTGATATTAAGTCTTTTTCGTCCCCGGCTTTTCTACTCGAGGCCTATTTGTGTGCCTTTATGTTTGACTCCATTGAACGAAATCACATAAAAACTTCTTTCATTACAAACGACAGAACAGAAGATGTTTAGTAGTTCTTACTGAGCTCATAAAAAGCTATTATAACAACATAATGCATACAAAAACACTCATATACATATTTATCATTTATTTATTCATTAATTTATGTATGTCTATATTTATATATGTTGGTGTCAAAATGTGAACTCTGCTGATCTTCTTCATATGGTATTAAGAACGGTAGTAACAAATTCGGAGCTAAATATTCAGAACTAGGGTTCTAAAAACCGAAGAAAACTTCGTAAAGCGTGTAGTAAGGATAACAACAAAAATATTTAATCTAATTTTTCTCAGCGTTTCGGTCTGCAACATGCCCGTCATTTAGGGGGGGGGGGGAAGGGGTGTCAATTGCCCTCCCCCCTGGCTTTGAGAAATCAATGTATTTACATAAAAGTGGGCGTGGTTTTTGCTGTTTTCCGATGAAATTGCATTGTGTTTTCACCCTTTGCCCCCCCCCCCCCCCTGAAAAAACTTGAAATGACGTCCCTGGCCTGCGAAAATCATCTTAATATGAGGTGGGGCCCTCGGCTAAAAGAATCTCAACACCTCTGATTTATATAATTGCGAACAAAATATGAACAATTTACTCTGTTTTAATTAAAGTTTTGTAGGATTTTTTATTTTTGCTACGCAAAAACATGTTTCAAATTCTAAAATCTTCATGAATAGTTTTACTGCTGCCGCGAAATTTTCCCTTCGGAACATTTTCCGCCTAGAGATGTATCTTTCTGCTCTTTGTGACTCAATCCCTTAAATTGGGTGCAGTTAGAGAGCGTAAAATCTTGAATAAATTGGTTACCACTTTATGGTGAAGGGCGAAAGGTTAAGAAAATTCTTAAAAGTGGACGCATTTCAAAGAGACATAAGGAAACACAGTTTATACATAGAATGATATTGAATATGAAGCGGTCGAAATTTAAACCGAAAGAGATTATTAGAGCTAGTATGCGTGACCCTCCTCTTTTGAGATTTTTCTTAAGGAATAATTCGAGGTTTTCTCCAAAGAAACCCTTAGGATTTTCCGGATCCCCTTATACGGACCCCTTATACAATTTTCTTTGAGTTCAAAAATCTTTACATAACAAAAATTTACGCCTTAAATGTTTGTAATTCATACTACTGAATTTTAAATATTAATAGCCTTATTAATTTAGCTAAGACACTGCATGCACTCAAGGTCAAACAAACAAAAGAAATCAACGTGACTGCACGGGAATGTAATGTATCCTCCAAAAAGGTCTTTCTAGACGTGCGTGCCATGAGGAGAGAGAGTTGAAGTTAAAACCAGAGCTGCGGAGTCGGAGTCAAAGAGTCGGAGTCGGACTGATTTTGGACCAAAGGAGTCGGAGTCGCTGAAAAACTTGTCGACTCCGACTCCGACCATCTCCGATTTGGATGAAATTTTATGGAGGTGAAAACATATCTTTGAAACTAACAGATACAAAATTTCAGCGTCCATTGTCCAAATCCTAAGCATCTAGGATCATTAAAAAGGGCTTCAAAATGGCGGGTCTGCTTTGTGAAACGAATTGCTATGTTTGAGCTTATGCAAGTGAATAAAAAATATTTGCGTGTCAAAATAAAGTCTGGCCATTTAACAAGAAATGGATTTGTTTGATACGGAGTCAAATGACAAGAGCGGCACTTGTTGTTTGCTCTGGAAAAAATTGACTTTTTGGGAGGTCACAGTGACCACCGATAATTGAGGTAAATGTGGTGAAATTACCTGCGAGAATTCTTGAGAAAATTGAACTTTTTGAGGGGTCAAAATGACTTCCCATGGCCTCCAACTGGGATAACCCAGCTTGCTAACCCCCCCCCCCCAAAGTGAGTCTTGGCTACGACCATGAATAAAAATGAAACTTTTAAAAATGGACTTAATATTTCAACATTTGTTTAGGGTTTTTCCCTTTCCCATTTGGGTAAAAAAATAAATAATTAAAAAAAAGCAGGAGTCGGGAATCGGAGTCGGAAGTTTTAAAATCCCGGAGTCGGAGTCGACTATTTTTCCTTCGACTCCGCAGCCCTGGTTAAAACTCCCCACAAAAGCCAGTTTTAAACATATTGCTAATCGTAACGTATCTTGTAGCATTCCTTATATGCATGAGAGGTTGGTTCATACATGTATGAAAAAATTCTAATTGCGCCAGTGTTCTTTAATTTTCCTTTTACTTTTAAGTAGCGCCATTTTAGGTTTTTAGAAAACTACGTGAGACAAGCATTGTCATATTCTGCTTGTTACTCGAATTTCGTATAAATTTAGAGTTTCTTATTTGAACACACCTGATAGCTTACCAACGGATAAGATTGGTATTTGAGTTTGGAACGAAATAGCTCTGCTTGACAATATAATGGTTTCGATTATGAGTACGTCATACTCTTTTTGCTTCCTCTACACACACTTGTTTGAAATAACCAACTTTAAAGCTTAATAAGAGTCTGAAACGGAATATTTAAGCTTATATTAAAGTTTGGTTTCAATAAACGTTGTTATATTATTTTCAAACTATACTCATGCTGTATTGTTTAGTTTGTTTTAACTTTTTGTTTTTGCTGTTCTCTATATTTTTTTCCCAACTCCTGTAGTTAGAGTATTTCACCCAACTTTTAAGACTATACAATTAGGAAAACGCCATTCATCAGGCTTAAAAACTCATTTGTTTAAAAATAACTTACTGAAATCATAAAATTATGCAATAAGTTAAAAGTAACTTGAAGAATGGTATTTGTATATGATTGATTCCATACCAACTCGCCAGAAAAAGAAAAGTTGGTCGCACGACCAACACGGGTTTTCTTTTAATTTGGCACACATATTGATCATATAGAGGCATGGAAAAGTCTAAATTGTTAAGCTCCTGCTCCACTTATTTTCTGAGATACATGCCCTCAAAGTTTGACCGCCACGTCAAAATACTAAAAAAGTGATGTTATTTAATCATTTTTTATAAAAAATCGTACTTATGCAAAATAAAAGTGTTAGATATCTGTGGAAACTAGTTACATCAGGCATTCAGAAAAAAATACTATAATATTCATAATGAAAATTGCTAAGGTACAGGGCTCTTTGAAGTTGTAATCACAAAAACTCGATTTTGCCGATTTTGCTAAAATTGAGGAATTTATTCCAAAAAAAGGAAGACATAACCAAAGGTTTACTCACTTTCTGGTAGTGTACAGATGTTTACTATAAATGGTTACACAATGCATAACTTGGATTTCTCACTCCTTCTTGGAAATATTTAAGCTTAAAGATAAGCCATAAGGCAAAAACATGCGTTTTTGGCCATCTTGGCAGCCATTTTTCTCATAAAGGGGGAGCAGTAGAAACTTTATTTTTTTTAAACAAGCCACTGATATGTTAGCTATTCACAGGAAAAGAGTTTACCTTTGGTTATTTCTTCCATTAAGAGATATCCTGCTGACAGTATATGCATGTTTTTCGCGACGACCATATGCTTTTGTTTCCCTTCTCACGGACTTAAAATTAATTAAACCAAAAAATAACGATATATTTATTAATAGCTGAATTATCTACCCAATATGTCATGAAATTTAATTTATTAAATCATTGAACAATAAATTAGATAATTGATGAAAACATCAAATAGTATTTCTCTGATGCCTGAGCATTATGCATTCATAACTATAAAGCACTAAATACTTTCTTGAGAAATTAATTAACATAAAGGAGCTCTAAATATTTATATTATAAGGCGATTCTTTGTAAACTCGTCATTTTTCACACGAAATCTGTCCGGGCACGGTTTTTTGAAATGCTTCGTATAATTATAATACTATTGCTCAGAAAATGAATCTATTACTTTGATTTGAAAGAGGGCCAATTGAAGTTTGTGTTTTTCTGATAAATCATGAGGCAGGGGACTGTGCCAGGTGACCGTGTTTTTGCTCTTTGTTGCGTAATGTCTGAAAAACTATTGGAACATAATTAGTTAAGACTACCTATAAATTTAGGCATAAATCGTGGACATAACTAATATGTTTTATCATTAAATTTATTGACATTAATAAAATCACTTCCCAGAGGACTGTTTTCGCAACGACCCTGATGCATATTTTCATCACAAACGTGGCTCTCAAACTAAGCAAAATAGCGTTTCAACACCGTTCTCGGCAATTCCGGCAAATTCACACTGATTACTTTAAACTTCATGCTAAAAAAAATTTGCAAAAGTTATAGATTTTTCGTGTTACAGCTTTGAATTTGGTGCAGGGGACTGTTTGAAAAAACTCCGGACAGAATTTACATGACAATTTTAAGTTTTAGAAATACCTTTTAATTATACCTTATTTCATAGGAAAAATATAGCTTTATTATTCTATTTATAGATATTAATTGCCAAATTTATGTAGTGTTAATAGGTTTTTTGAAATACTATCTTGAACAGTTAGACTATTGGATTGGGACAGCCAGGGGACTGTGTTTTTGGCGCTTAGATAATCTCTAGAAAAAAATATTAAAT